>JADLZN010005453.1:0-347201 GCA_018155175.1 Sinocyclocheilus anophthalmus
AATTCAGTAGGATTGGTAAATTGGGTCTTATGTATTGATTTGAAAACATTACTGAAAACATTAAAATAAAATAAAAGTATAGAAAAGTATTAGAAATGTCACCAACTGAAATTAATTAAAGCACTAAAATTGCTAACTGGAATGAAAAAAGAATTAAAAAAAGAAAAAAAAGAAACTAAAAATAGAAAATTAAAATGCAAAATGAAATTAAAAATCAAACAAAATAACAAGGGGCATAAAAAATTT
This sequence comes from Sinocyclocheilus anophthalmus, assembly GCA_018155175.1. Lineage (NCBI taxonomy): Eukaryota > Metazoa > Chordata > Actinopteri > Cypriniformes > Cyprinidae > Sinocyclocheilus > Sinocyclocheilus anophthalmus. The sequence continues at coordinate 247 of JADLZN010005453.1, forward strand.
AAAATTAAACTAAAATTAAAATTGAAAATATTTCTTTTTTTCTAATACATTAACAGCACTAATCAGCAAGAGTAGTATTTGGTCTCTAATTAAGTTCATGAAATGAATAAAATATTAATATTAGATTAAAAGTTAAATGAAATTAGAAAAATTTCATTGGCAAAAAAAATTTAAATAATAAAACATTTAATGGAAAAAGTGGAAACTTAAAAAAAGGGAAATACACAACAATTGCAAAAAAATTAAAAATAAATCAAATTAAAACCAATCATGATTTTGCCACTCATGTTAAGTTTCTGTGATTTTGTTTCTTTAAGATTTGTAGTTTTGTCAAATTGAGTTGATACGATTAATTATTTGTAATAGTAGGAACTCTTGTTGAATGGGAACAACCACAAATTTCTGAAGATGGAGAGTTCTTGACTCAAGAAATTTGCTAATTAATTAAAGTTATTGTACTAAGTAGGAAGGTTAAAGATGCAGCATCAGCTAGACCTAATTAATGAGTTAATTCTGTCAACGCAACTATTATTGTATTCTAATCAACACAAAATATTTATAAATTGAGAGTGGAGTCATATTATTGGCTTTGTATTCATTATAGCTCACTGAAATGCGTCAAAGGTTCAGCGTTAAACATGACTTCCTCTCTATGTATTTTAATGTTCCTGTCTCTCTGCGGCACAGTCTGTTCTCCATATTCATGTCACCACCCTGACACTTTTTCAAAAGTGCTGCAGTGCTTCTACTCCCTCACGGACGCTACTGTATCCATGCGTCCCTGACCTCTGTCCTTGTGTGTGTGTGTGACAGGTGTCCGAGGGTGATGCGGAGCGTGTGCGTGAGCCGTGGCTTGGCGACCCGACCCGAGCACTGGTGACGGGGGTCATGGGACTGCTGCTGCCCCCTGTCCGTCTCTCAGTCCACCCCGCTGCCTCCAGAGGCCCCAGGGTCCTACGCTCCCTAAGGTTCCAGCCCAGTCCTGAAAACAGCACAGCCGGTAAACAGTCTCTTTGGTACTTATGTCATTTTATAAATACGAATACGTTTTGGTTGTATCACAAAATAACAATTTTATTAGTTCCCCAATAATTTGTCAAAAACAAAACAAAAATTTAAAGTATTAAAGTTCCTAGTTCTCTTTTGTGTATCTAGATATCAGTAGTTACATAACTTGCTTAATAGTTACAGACTATAGTTACCATATCTAGATTTGAATACTTATGTAATTTGCGTAGCTTATAGTTACAGACTGTGCAAATGCATTCTCTTTTGCATATCTACCTTTCAATAGTTATGTAACTAGGCCTGTCACGATAACAACTTCTTGTTGTGCGATATATTGCCCCAGAAAAATTGCGATAAGCGATATTATTGTCATTTTAAAGATCATTTTATGCCACTGAATATATAATCTTAATGTAACAGCATAATAATGCAAGATGGCCTGCACACTTCCAAATGACAACAAGCTTTTAATTTGTAAGAATATTTAGATCATGGAGATTAAGTATCAAGATATTAGATACCTTAAAAAACCTGAATAAATAGTAAATAAATATTTTTTAACAAAAAGTGGAAAAGTAACAAATTAGACAAAAAGAAAAATGCACAAAGAACTTGTACGGAGATTTTTCCATCTACAGATTTTTCACTTTTCTCTGTAAATTAAGGGTGCACACTATTGCTGAAAAACACAATCACTGCTAACAGTCAGATGTCCGTATGCACAAAGACACAGAGATCCCTAAACAAGACCATATCTGCAGATTAATCTGTTTTTGTAGAAGCATTTTTTAAATTTGAACGAGCATCTCATGACTACATCACGTTATGTACGGGAAGCTGCAAAAGACACAGGCGCAAGTGGATGTACAAAACATGGTGATATTCATTTTTAAGTAAACATAATGGGCGATATATTGCATCACCAAAAAATGATTGAGGTCATGTACATATATTGCGCGATAAGTCGATATATTGATTATTGCGACAGGCCTAAATGTAACTAGCGTAACTTGGTTACGTACTACGTAAATGCATATTTTTCGACCAAAACATCTGAAAATGTCATAAAAATATATCTTTTGCATATCTAGATTTTAATAGTTACGTAACTTGCGTAACTTTTGCGTATATCTAGATTTCAATAGTTACGTAACTTGCGTAACTTTTGCGTATATCTAGATTTCAATAGTTACGTAACTTGGTTACGTATTACGTAAATGCATATTTTTCGACCAAAACATCTGAAAATGTCATAAAAATATATCTTTTGCATATCTAGATTTTAATAGTTACGTAACTTGCGTAACTTTTGCATATCTAGATTTCAATAGTTACGTAACTTGCGTAACTTTTGCATATCTAGATTTCAATAGTTACGTAACTTGCGTAACTTTTGCATATCTAGATTTCAATAGTTACGTAACTTGCGTAACTTTTGCATATCTAGATTTCAATAGTTACGTAACTTGCGTAACTTTTGCATATCTAGATTTCAATAGTTACGTAACTTGCGTAACTTTTGCATATCTAGATTTCAATAGTTACGTAACTTGCGTAACTTTTGCGTATCTAGATTTCAATAGTTACGTAACTTGCGTAACTTTTGCTTATCTAGATTACAATAGTTACGTAACTTGTGTAACTTTTGCGTATCTAGATTTCAATAGTTACGTAACTTGTGTAACTTTTGCGTATATCTAGATTTCAATAGTTACGTAACTTGCGTGACTCATCGTTACAAACTACATAAATGTATTCTCTTTTGCATATCTATATTTCAATAGTTACGTAACTTGTGTAACTTTTGCGTATCTAGATTTCAATAGTTACGTAACTTGCGTAACTTTTGCATATCTAGATTTCAATAGTTACGTAACGTGTGTTGTAACTTTTGCGTACTAATTCAATAAGTTACGTAAATTGCGTAACGTTTGCTTATATAGATACAATAGTTTTACGTAACTTGTGTAACTTGTGCATATTAGATTCATAGGTACGGTAACCTGGTGAATTTTCGATATCTCTAGATTTCAAATAGTTACCGATAAAACTGTGTACCAGTTTTGAGGTATCACGAGATTTTCAATAGTACGTAACTTGCGTAACTGTGCGTAAATTAGATTTCAGATAGTTACGTAACTTGTGTAACTTTGCGTAGTTACTAGATGCAGATTAGTTTAGCGTAACTTGCGTAACTTTTGTTATCTGTTACAATATAGTTAAGTAAACTAGTGTAACTTTTGAGTATTCTAGATGTAAAAGTTGTAACTTGCGAAGAGCTTGTTGTCCTTATCTAGATTACAATAGTGAAGTAACTTGCTATAACTTTCAGTAAAAAGATTACATGGCATGCATCTTATTTGATATCTACCTTTTAAATAGTTATGTAACGAAGTAACTCACGGTTTCAGACTATGTAACTGCATTTCTTGGGCGTATCTAGTGCTTCCAATAGTTGCATAACTGCGGTACACTCATTGTTCAGATTAGCGTCAAGGCATTCTCTGTGGTATCTCTATTTGGCATAGGGTACTTTACTTGAGTAACTTGTTAGGGACTACGTCGGTAAATGAGAATTTTTTGACCGGGGGGAAACTAAAGCTGTAATGTTTGAAAATAACTCTTGCTATGTTTATTTCAGTAATCAGTAACTTTGGTTTTACATATAAAAATAGAAGGAACAAAATATGAGTACGGACTACCGTTTAATTGAGCGGCTTTTGTGTATAGCGCTTAAATAGTGAGGTAACTTGAATGTATTTCACTAGGAGCCCGATGCGACAGAAAGCTACACCGAGGTAGAGATTCTCTTTTCCGTATCTAGATTTCAATAGTTATGTAACTTGCATAAATTGCAGTCTACTTAAATGCATTCTCTTTTGCGGACCTATATTTCAATAATTACATAACTTGCATAACACATAGTTTCAGACTATGTAAATGCATATTTTAATATTAATGTTTACATGATTTCTCAATTATTTTTATGACATCAGTGACTAATTAATAAGCTGATATTTTGACTATATATCTTAAAATTACAAATCCTGTGGTGGAGCCTAAAATTAATAATTTTAATTATGTAGATTGGCATTAGCCTGTAGGCTTAACTGATTGGTCGAGATCAATATTTAGGCACTTAGTCAGGTGACTAATTAACGAATACTACTATGGGAAATGGATATTAATTAGGTTACATGACCGCACACTCCAGGAAGGTTATGAAGCACCGTCAGACATCGTTAATATTCATGTGGCAAGCCTTTGGCATTGTAGAAATCGTAATTTTGCCCAGCCCGCTACATTTTTACAATTTTAACTTAAATTTGTTAGTGACGAACCAGTAATTTTGACATCACAAGTTGAAATAAACATCAAGCTGTCAACTAAATCAGCAGTGTGTGTTTTTATCTCATAGGTGGTGATTTTCGGTCTTGCTTCTGAGGATAATGTCTGAATCTTCTCTGGACACCAGAAGTTGTGACGTTATGAAGGTTCTGGAGAGTGACGCGCCGCACATGGCCGAACCGCCCGCGTCCCTCAACGACCCCCAACACGCGCCCCAGAATAACGGCACACACGCCCAGGAGTGTGTGACAGACCAAAGCTCCTCCCATCAAACTCAGGTAAACCTAGTAACAGCAGTGATGCAATATGTGTAATGTAGTCCAAAGCCAACAGAAAATGAGATTGTAACCTCTTGCTAATTGCTTATTATGGGATGGTAGTATGCTGTTGCCACGGTTTCCATTTTCCTAATGTCTCCGCTTAAAGATAGAGATAAGACAACGAGATGAGTAGAATCAGCCAGTCAGATCCAAGCTGGCGTGTGATTGGCTAATGCCAAGAAAGAGAGGGAGGACAGTTAATCTGCAACTGAAAATCCTGCTGGTTTATCTGCAACCCTCAGGAGTGTGCGAGCGTGTGTGTGTGTGTGGTGTGGGTGTGCGCTGTTTGTTGACTTTGCACCAGATCTGCTCTTGGGCATTGAGAAAGGGCAGTGGCCAGGTGCATTGAAACACATGCTGATCTCAGCTCTATTCCTCGCTCATTGTTCATTTCTCTCTCCTCTGCTGCACAATTAGCTGCTTCACTGGTGCACGAACTCCTTTAACGATATATATTACCTGCGATAACGCGCAACGCAACTTTTTGACCTTCTGGATTTGACAAAATTTTCCAGGACTGTGCGATACATCAAATTATTTAATATAAAAGGAACATTATATCTACCTTATACTGTCTTACATACATATACACATATCTATGTGTGTGTGTGTGTGTGTATACTATATCATATATATATAATATATATATATTATATATTATATAAATATATATATATATATTCTATTATATATATTTATATATATATATTAACGCAAGTAAATAAAGTCTAGAATAAAGAACTATTAAAGATCAGTTTATCTCCAAAAAAGGCCAAAAATATTTAATAGTTTCATTGTTGGGTATAAACATTGTGTCAAATCTCCCGCCAGTGGTCATTTGTGAATCTTGTTTTCTGCCTATTTCAATAAAAGGTTACAAAGATTTGTTTGTGGTCATTACACCAACAAGTTCCTTTCAATTTACATGTTGTAAAAGATTGAGTACAAATATAATAGGTAATATGGATGTTGTATGGTAATAATGTTGTTATATGCACTGCATAAGAGTGAAACATTGACTTTTTTTAGCTTTGAGTTGCAATGGCAGTTTGATTGAAATTAGGTTCTCTTATTGCAAAAAGGAACCTTTTTATATTTCACATCAAATACATAAATGTATCTCTATATATTTTATATATTTAATGATATATTTATATATGATATATATAATATTGTAGATTTATACTATATACTTAATTTATGTTATAGTTAATACAAAAGCAATGTAAATTTTAAATTGCATAATTTATATTTATACATTTTTAAGCATTTCATACGTTATGACAAACAAATGTGCATTTTCCTCCCTTTTTTCTGATTACCAACAGCTCGGCCAATCAGCACAGACTATTAAACGGTCCAAGGTACGGTATGATCACAGCATGAATTGGTTTGCTTTTTTTTTTTTTGTGGATCAGTTGTTTGGTTGTTGGTGTGCCTGCACTCTGTGTGCCTTGGGATGCGAAAAAGAGGAGTTTGTTCAGTGCATTGTGGGGAATATAAGCCTGTCGAGTCAGTAAAGAATAATAAATGTGCTTCGGGGGGAGTGCTGCGTTTAGCACTTCTGCAGCATGTACCGAGATGCTGGGGGTTTGTAAGACCCGAGCTCCGCCTCCGGAGATTTTCCCACCTACAGTGGCAAATTCTGCTCTGCTCTTGATGCGTTTCATCACTGCATTTTAAACAGCCGAACTGTTTTTTGCGATTATGTTGAGTACGTTGTTTATTGTTGTTGTTGTTGTTTTGACATTGCCTGCAAGAAACTTGTGTTTATTATCATTTCTAAAAAATAATAATTTGCAGATTGAAAAACTGTCAAGCTGCTTGTTTGTTGTTTGTTTTGTGTTGTTCGTACTTTGAGATTTTCAGACTTTCAGGGGTGTCGGATCTTTACGTAAGTGTCCGTTTTAATAAACACGCTTCTAATTAACGATCTAATCGCAAACCCCTCCCTGAGCTCTGAAAAGTCTCCTGAGATGCTGCAGAATGGTGCTTGTGTATTTTTAGTTGCGTTGTTGGACGTTCTTTTGTGATTGAGCGCCAGACGTTTTGGTAACCATGGTTACTCTCCTCCAGTCCAACGGCAAGTTAAAGTTAGTCCGCAGCTTGGCGGTGTGTGAGGAACCGTCTCCGCCTCCGCTCGGAGAACTGACGCACGAACAGGTAAACTTGTGTGTGTGTGTGTACGGACTAGCATACTACTTTCTTTTTAGGTTATGCGACTTACTAATTCAGAAACTGTTTAAAATAAAAATAGTACATTTGCGATTGCGATTCTTTAATGTTTTTTAAAGAAGTCTCTTTTGCTCACAAAGGCTTCATTTATTTGATATAAAATACAGTAAAAACTGTAAGATTGTGAAATATTATTGCGTTTTTAAAATAACTGTTTTCTATTTTATATATTTTAAAATGTAATTATTCCTGTGTTACAAAGCTGAATTTTCAGCATCATGAATTAGTCTTAAGTGTCACATGGTGCGTCAGGATCATTCTACTATACTATGTATTATCACAATATGAAAACAGGTGGCACTTTGCATAGATATTTGTGGGAAACTCTGAATAAACTACCATTATTGTCCCATTTTAAAGTATTTTATTGAGCAAGGATGCATTAAGAAGTGGCAATAGTGACAAATGACGACATTTATAATTGTTACAAAGATGTCTATTTCAAAATAAATAATGTTCTGAATTTCTATTCATCAAAGAATCATGAGGGGAAAAATGTATTATGATGTATGAACAAAAATAAGCTGTAATAAGAACCATTATTAATAAGTGAGTTTATGGTTCCTCTAACTACCAAAAAGCAACTTTTTATATTATCTAAATTTCTATAATTTCTCATTTCTGTTACACAAATTATGTGTAATATTTGTTTTTTAATTTATGCTAGTATTATTTTATATATTATCTAATACTAAGTAATATATAAAATATTTAATCTAACTGATTTGTACCTTCTCATTTTTAATTTATCCATTTAAATTTAATTGTAAAAGTTTTCATGATTTTTATATGTATATGTAAATGTAATTGTCATTTATTTTTGTAATCATATTATACATTGTCAAAAAAAACATGATCCAAATGTCCTTTCTTTTTGGCTGATTAACAACAGCTCACTTACAGTGTTACAAAAGATTTCTATTACAAATAAATACTGTTGACCTCTGTTCCTCAAGGCAGAATGTATGGTTTACTCACTAAAAAAGGAGTACCATAATAATTGACCAAGCAAATCAGCCAATTAGAATAATTCTGACGGATCAGTTGACATTTTAAAAACGTTAGTAATGTGTATGCTGAAAATTCAGTTTGACTCACGCAATAACATTACATTTAAAATTGTATTAAAATAGAAAACAGTTATTTAACATTTTAATATTATTCTACAATATTAATGTTTTTTACTGTATTTTTCATCAAATAAATGGAGCCTTAGTGGGCAGAAGAGGCTTCTTTCAGAAACATCAAACCGATTAACCGTTGTCCTTGCAGCCCACAGTAATAACGCTGTCAAAACATCAGCACTGCTCATAGTTGTAAAGATGCTTGCATGTGTTGGAAGTGGGTTTTGCGCGTGTGCGCGTTTAATAGAGCTGTGCGTTTATTAAAGGTGCTCGTGTGCACGCGCGTCTCCAGCGCAGGATTGCATTCATCCATCATCTATACCAAATACAATTTTCCTGTGTCAGCTGCCGAGCGCAGTGGATTGCTATAATTGCCTGTTCTTATCCGAACCCCATTTTTGTTGTATTTATTAGGTTAGTCTGCAGCTCAGAGCCGCTATTAGGAAGCCCAGAGCTCGCCGCGGGCGGTCAGCACCATCAGCTCTTTCTATATGAGGCTGCAACTTTATTTGCGCGTTTGGTTATTTCGTAGGGAGGTTATTGAGGGTGATTTGCAAAAAAGGTGTTTTGTAAAAAGGGTTTTGCAATACAGTCGCATATTGATACGTCACGATTCTTTTTTTCACAATGTAACATCAATACTTTAGGTTTCAACTAGGGCCGTACGATTCACTCAAACCAAGGTTATTATAGTTTTGAATTTTTTTATTTGTTTTATTTTAATATCGTTTTCAAATTTGCTATACAATTCAGTTTGGTTTTTATTAGTTTCATTAATATTGTTGTTCGTTTTAGTTTAGTTTTCATTTTGTGAACACATTTCTATTTAGTTTATATATTTTAGTTTCAGTAATTATAGTTTAGCAGAGTTAACAGCTAACGTCCAGGAGCGCAGGCCAAAGAAAAGACTTAGGGCATAATTTAGCCTAGTGACAGCAAAGGTCTAGCGATACCAAAATTAACGAATGCTGAGATTGATTTAATGGTAAAAGTATACAAATATACGCCAAAATGAATCAGTCAAGCCTTTTTTACTAAATAAATCTACACAAGTTGTGCTTAATTTCATATCTAATGATGTGTATTGAGATATTAATATGACAATAAATGTAGCCTAATTTGTTTATGATGGTTAGATGTCTTTTTTCTTGTTTAACCATAATCATGATATTGTAACTGTCGTGTCTTGCTCGCTTTTCCGTGAACAACTGCGCATATATCATAACTGGGACTAATGAAATTCATTATTAACGGCAATCGCATTAAGGCTCATATTTTAATATGTTCTTTTCATTTATTAATTATTATAAGCGTGTTTATGATGTGATTTAGCTTATGCACATTTGTCCGAAAGCCTGGGAGAGTGATCACAAGATGCTATGCTAAAGTTTTGTGTTGTTTTCAGAAAGGATGCGCGTTCTCGTATTTTTTCTGTTAATTATTACGTTGCGCTGCGTGCTTGTTTTTCTTCAAAGCACCAACTTAGAATGCCTAATTTTGGTTTGATTGCTTGTGTTACATGAGGAAATAAATCATACATCTGTAGGCAAAAATTATTTTATGCGGTGCGGTTCGCGTAATCCGCACAGTCTTTGTTCACACGGGTCTGGTCGGTAATAGATTTAATGCGAGTGCTGCTGTCAGATAATGGGTCGGGTGTTCTGTTAAGTACTGCTGGTGTACGTTTACCAAACAGGACCTGTGCAGGACTCTTCTTTAAACTGCTTTGCGTCTCTCCATAAGATAACCTCACGTGCGCAATGAGCCATTTACAGGTATTTCCCTAAACCACCAGCGCCACACAGCTCGAATATTTTTCCGCCAAGGGGTGAGAACATAATGATTACAAAAACGATTATTTATTTTTGATAATTAATATTTTATTTCAGTTACTTTTTCAATAACTGTTGTTAGTTTCGTTTAGTTTTAGTTTTTCAATTATTTTGACGTTTTTATTTTATTTCAGTTTACAAAATTGTTTTTTCATCAATCGTTTTCGTCTTAGTTTTTCGTTTTCGGGTACGAAAAAAACTTGAACTCAACTCTCGATTCGATTCGATCCCCGATTTTTTTTTTTTACACAACATGAGATTTAAGAAAAATTATACATTAAATGTGTCCTTTTCTTATTGCTTGGACAAAATGCTGCACATTTTTTTGTGAAATTGAAATATAACACTAATATAGCACTTGCATATTACTGCCCTTTTGTTGGTTTTGATTGCTTCTATTGTCATCAAAGTCGCTTTGGATTAGAAAAGCGTCTGCTAAATAACAAAATTTAAATGTAATGTAAATGTAAATAACAAAACTATATATTTATTTAAATTTTTAAAACAAGCCCCAAATCAAATAAAAAAACACAAATAAAATAAATCTCTTCATATAAACAAAATAAGGGGGGGGGAAGGTTTTGGGCTGTGCTCATTGCCATTTAAAAATTTTCGAGGGAAACCAAACTACATACATTACAAATTAGATTGTGTAATTTCGAAATTTGAAGCAAAAACAAAATGGTTTGACTTCAGTTTTGTGAAACTATACATAAAAATATCTGCATGAAACAGCAGACGAGCGGAACGAGATGCAGATTCACTCTCTGCCAGCAGGAGGCGCTTAAACCACCAAAGAAACAAAAATACAGCATTTCCTTGGTTACCTCTGTAAACAAAGCAGCGCTGCACTTAGGAACTTTAATATGCAATACAGAGGCAAGATGAAAAGAAAAAATACAATCTAAACTTTTCTAAAAGACAGTAAATTCCCCTCAGACATACATTCATATAAACTCCTAACCCTAAATGAATCGCGATTTGTTTAGCATCTCAACCCGATTTGAATCGTCACATATTTAATTTTTTTTTATATATTTAAAATATTTGTGAAATTATGTACATTTTGGAAATTCTTCTAGGCTGTTTTCAAGTGATTTTCTACCTTTGTTTTGGACAGGCACCAACTTTGAACCTTTCTTTTAGTCCTTTCTTTTAATAGTTTATTTTCAAGTGTATTTATTAATGAATGAATTCATTTAAATTGATTATTTATGATTTATATACAGGGTTGGGGAGTAACGGAATACATAACGGCGTTATGTAATTAGGATACAAAAATCTAGTAACTGTAACGAGTTACAGTTACATAAAAAAAATTTATTCAGTATTCAGATTACATTTACATTTTGTAAAAAGTGGGAATACCATCAGGATTACATTTGTTTCCTTTAAGATTAAATAAATGAGTATTTTGACATAACACTATATATTTAGCGCTGCTTCATCATACAGTAGTTCCTGGTTCTGTTGACACATGTTGACTCACTTGAGCCGCCTGCTGGTGCGTGCGCAAATAACACCAGTCTACAATTATTCTCCTCAAATGCGGGATGAGACGCTGCTACAGTTAATTACGATGCTTCCTGCTGGGAAAAAAGTTTTAATGTCTGGAAATTTCAGTTATTTTGTCTTCAAAAAGGATAAAGGAAATAACATAGTTGTTCAGTGTTAAGCTATTCATGAAGACTCTTGCTTTAACAAAGGCTACTCAACCAACTTGAACATTTGCAGGTACTAGCAGGTACTAGCATGGAAATCATCATGTTAGCTAAAATTCAGTGTTTGTTAGTGATTTAAAATTCCATGATGGTGTGCATGACTGCAGTTGTAAGCTTTTTAGCGGAAAATGAGCCTGAAAATGTAGAAATTAACACAAGAGTCCCCACACCCCGGATCAGTCAATGAAATAAAGAAAGATCATAGCATTTCACATACATTTCGACATTTTAATAAAAATATATACGGGCTGTAATATCTAGATGGTGAAACAAGACACGATTTTTTAATAGTTTCAAATAGTTTTTATTAGTTTTAACTTTAAAGTCATAGTTATATAAATGTACTTAGATATTGCTTTTTTGACTTTTTACATATGTAACTTGAAGTAATCCGAAAGTAATCAGATTACATTACTTTTATATTGTGGTACTTGGATTACTTGGAATGCTTTTTTTAATAAAAGTATTTGGAACTGTAACAGGACGACATTTTAAACGTAACCCTCCCAACACTGTTTATCTATCTATCTATAATATATATATATATATATATATTTATACGTGGGGCAAAAAAGGATTTAGCAGACACCAATTGTGCAAGGTCTCCCCCTTAAAAAGATGTAATTTTAATCATAGGTATACCTCAATTATGAGAGACAAAATGAGAAAAGAAAATCCGGAAAATCACATTGTAGGATTTTTAAAGAATTAAACGGTCAATTCCTCGGTAAAATAAGAATTTGGTCACCTACAAACAAGCAAGACTTCTGGCTCTCACAGACCTGTAACAACTTCTTTAAGAGGCTCCTCTGTCCTCACTCGTTACCTGTATTAATGGCATCTGTTTGAATCGTTATCAGTATAAAAGACACCTGTACACAACCTCAAACAGTCACACTCCAAAACTCCACCATGGCCAAGACCAAAGAACTGTCAAAGAACACCAGAAACAAAATTGTAGACATGCACCAGGCTGGGAAGACTGAATCTAAAATAGGTAAGCAGCTTGGTGTGAAGAAAAATAACTGTGGGAGCAATTATTAGAAAATAGAAGACATACAAGACCACTGATAATCTCCATCGATCTGGGGCTCCACGCAAGATCTCACCCAGTGGGGTCAAAATGATCACAAGAACTGTGAGCAAAAATCCCAGAACCACACGGGGGGACCTAGTGAATGACCTGCAGAGAGCTGGGACCAAAGTAACAAAGGCTACTACCATCAGTAACACACTGCGCCGCCAGGGACTCAAATCCTGCAGAGCCAGACGTGTCCCCCTGCTTAAGCCAACATGTCCAGGCCCGTCTGAAGTTTGATAGAGAGCATTTGGATGATACAGAAGAGGATTGGGAGAATGTCATAATATCAGATGAAACCAAAATAGAACTTTTAGGTAAAAACTCAACTTGTCGTGTTTGAAGGAGAAAGAATACTGAGTTGCATCCAAAGAACACCATACCTACTGTGAAGCATGGGAGATCGCCTTACTGGGTGGTGGAAGAAGGACATTGCTGGTACATAATGCTTTCGGGCTGTGTTGTTCTGCAAAGGGGCCAGGACGACTGATCCGTGTAAACGAAAATATGAATGGGGCCATGTATTGTGAGATTTTGTGTGAAAACCTCCTTCCATCAGCAAGGTCATTGAAGATGAAACGTGGCTGGGTCATGACAATGATCCCAAACACACCGCACGGGCAACGAAGGAGTGGCTTCGTAAGAAGCAATTCAAGGTCCTGGAGTGGCCTAGCCAGTTCCAGATCTCAACCCCATAGAAAATCTTTGGAGGGAGTTGAAAATCGTGTTGCCCAGCGACAGCCCCAAAACATTACTGCCCTAGAGGAGATCTGCATGGAGGAATGGGACAAAATACCAGCAACAGTGTGTGAAAACCTTTGTGAAGACTTACAGAAAACGTTTGACCTCTGAAATTGCCAACAAAGGGTATATAACAAAAATATTGAGATGAAATTTTGTTATTGACAAAATACTTATTTTCCACCATAATTTGAAAATAAATTATTTAAAAATCCTACAATGTAATTTTCTGGATTCTTTTTCTCATTTTGTCTCTCATAGTTTAGGTCTACCTATGATGAAAATTACAGGCCTCTTCCATCTTTTTAAGTGGGAGAACTTGCAAAATTGGTTGCTGAGAAGCCGTTTTTTCCCACTGTTAGGGATGTATGTAGTATGTAGGTATGGGTGTGTGTGTGTGTGTGAGAGAGAAAAAAGTATATATAAATACTATATAAATCTTAAGAAAAGAACTGCTAGCCCTGGTGTGATTTTTTAAATAGATATTTATTCTATATTTATCACTTATAAATAACACTTAAAGTAATCTATACAATTCTGTAATGTTCTATAATATCGAAAACCTACTATTCATCGTATTATTTATATATGTTATAATTTTATATTTATTTGAATTCTGGTTTTGTTAGATTATTATTATAAAACACTAAATAAAATTTGTATACTATAGAAAAAATAATATAATATTAGTAATATTGTATTTTATGCTGTCTCTAGATTACATTTATATTTTCACAAGTTTGCTTTAGTCTATATGTTTGATTTATAAACAACGCTAAAATTAATATATAAATGCTCTTGTTCTATAAGATCGACAATCTCTAATATTCAATTATATATTATATTATAGTATTTTATGTATTTATGTATTTATTATTTATAAAACCACAAATTAAGTTAGTAACATATAAAAATTATAAATATAATAAAGTAATTTTGTATTTTTGTTGTCTATATAATGATTTATTACACTTACTAATCTATAAATATTTTATATACACTTATATATTTTCCTCATTTTTTAGGTAACATGCATATATTTATTATCTATACCTCTTTATTTATCTATTTATTTATTTACAACATTAAAAAAAAACTTTTTGTAGATTGTATATTTATCATATTTATAAATGTTCATAATTATCATGTTTTTCAAAAGTAAAGCAAGGGTTGTTAATTTTTTTTTCTTTTTTAAAATCACAATTAGCATTTGTGAAGAAAACAATACATTATGGTTATTATTGACTTGCATTTTTTATTTTTATTTTTTAAATAAATATGCCAGTACTTGACTATATAATATTTGAGAGACCGGCAGCAGACAGTGTTGATGTCCTTTGAACAACCTTGCTTTTTAAATACGTTTTGTTATAAAAGAGAGACGATCGTCGTCTTTTCTCAATCGGAAGTCATGCAGTGTGAGAGCAGGTGAGGAAGAAAAGAACTCAAGGTCTTTGTGGACGAACCGTCTGAAAGACGAATAAACGTCCTTAATCAAGTGTACGTCCTTGAACGAGTGAACGAGACTTCCTCCCCGAGGAGAGAGGGTCTCTATTCATAGACATTTCTCATCTCTCTGTACCTTTCCACCTTTCACTCTTTCACAACCTTCTCATTCACGATCCGTCCCATTCGTCTTCTCTCTCTCGCCGTCCCTCGTGTAGCATGACATTTTTGTCCTCATTCAGAAGCTCGACAGCTAATTCGGGCTGGTCTTTCTTCTTTAGAGGAATGGAGAGAAAGCCAGAGACCGAAAAAACAGTGGCTAATGAATTATAACGAACATAAAAGCTCGCTAAAATGAATCCAATCATCGTTTACTACTAAGGGTCAGATTTACTACTAATGGCTTGCACCAGCGCAAACCATCTTTTGCCATTAAAATAGTACTAATAGGATTTACTAAAGATGCGCAGTGAAGAATTAGTGCTAAAAAGGCGTAGACTCAGTTATTTTTGCGCCTGAACTTATTTAATATACATTTGTGGAAGTTTCCCTTTCAGACGCAAAATTTATGGGAGGAGATTATTAAAATGAATCACACAACGCGATTTACTAACGTTTGCGCTCGTCAAATTACTGGTATTTGCGCTATAATTTAATGCCCAAAAAAACATGCCGCACCTGATGAGCATCGGCTCTGCTTATTTGCGACTACGCTAATTTGCGCTGCGCTTGGTATATTGCGTTGGTCGATATGTAAATGAGATGTTGCTTCTGTGTTCTTTAATTTGCACGTTGTCAGTAAATCACTCGCAGAAGTTTCCACGCCCATCGCCACTGTTTTGGAATTGTGCTCTCGCGCCAATTTGCCCTGTTTTGTAAATCTGGCCCTAAATCTATTTCAAACTTAAATTATTTACATTCAGTATCAAAAATATGCTTTAAATAGCCATAAACACAGTAAATATGCGATATTTTGTGTCTTCTGAATTTATACGATAATTTTGTATGATGTGTTAGCCATTTTGGAGCTCGGCCTAAGCCCTGGTTCCCACTTCACTTCCATTGTATGGAAAAGAGCAGCGTGAATGTTCATCTAAATGTCTCCTTTTCTGTTTTACAGAAGTCAGTCAGAAGGTTTGGGATTTTAAAAAATAGTGAATAAATTATGACAGAATTATATCTTTTGGGTGAACTATCTCTTTAAAGCCACTGCTGTTCATTTGGTTGCTCTGTGTTTGAAATAAAGCCGAGTTTTAGCATCGGAGTGAAGGATCATGGCGGGATCGAGTCCAAAGCTCACAGAAGGGCAGAATGATCTCATAACCTCCACAATCCTTCGTGTTTCTCCTCGAGGGAGTTTGTAAATCCCATTCATGAAATATAAATTCATGGGCAGTCGAAACGGCCAAATGCCCTCTAAACCTGAAAGCCGCGCACCTGAATGGAATATATTTACTATAATGAACTTTCTGCTTGTACTGTCACTGTACAAAGTAGTTTTTGACTGTTTGGGTTCCAATTTAATACACTTTACAATATGATTATGATGAGCATCATTTATGAAATATGAGCAAAATAAATGTGTAAATCGTTTACAAAGTATGAAGGATTATCCATCAGTGGGTTTATTCTCAAAAAGAACCTGGCCAATATATAATCACTTTTTTTTTAATGTATTTTATTTCATTTTTTTTTTTACATTTTAATGAAGTTTGCATTGAACAAAGGATATTAATGATGTGCTAATGGTTTGCTTTTTTCCCCACCACAAAGTTTTTTGTATTGTTAAAAATAAAACTTATTGTAACTTTTGGCCAAAAAATCAGTGGATAACGCAGTTATATAATATAAGAATGAATCAATTAAATTGATATTATTATATTACTATGATTTTATTATATGAATTTGGTTAGCCTTTTTCCCATTTTTGTGACATTTGGCCAAAATATCAAGTTGAATTATATCCGCCTGCATAATATAAATCTAAATATTATATATATTATATTATTATATTTGCTGCTGTGTTGAGTTATTGGAATTTTTTTTTCTTATCAGAAATTATTATTAATGTTTATGTTGATGTTGGAATTATCAGAATTATTATTATTATAGGATTTAGTTTTTTTCCCACGTTTGTGAACATTTTGCAAATATCATTTGATATATCAGCCTGTCACTAATCGAACTAAAACGATTCGTATTATTGTTGTAATTTGTATATTATTTATTATTGAAATGTATTATATTATTAGTATGATTATTATGTCCTTAGCTAAACTATCAGTTGTTTGACACTTCACTAAGCTAAAGTAAAAAGATAAAGTAATTATTGATTTGATTAAGGGTGAGTTTATAATGAATAAGTAGTTAAATAATTTGTTATCCAATATATTGTGTATATTGGTTTATTACTAATGTGTATAAAGGAAAAATCTTAAAAAAACAATTATGTCCAGTACATTGATCAATTACAAATCTAAAATTCAAACTAGGATTTTTTTTCTCCTTGATATTTAGCTTTAACAGTTCTTATTTGATAGTTTTGGGTTTATATTGAACTTCTTTTGTTCTTTGTTGTGATTGTTATGTGAGAAAAGGCAAGTCTTTATTACTTGAGATGATTACAAAGTATTCTGCTAATTCTCTTCGCAAACTATTTTAATCAAACTCCTCTGATTAGCTGCAGCTAAGGGAAAGAGATCATAATTAGCTTTAAATTACCTTTCTCACTTCATAATGACAAAAAAGAGCCATTGTTTGTCTTCTAATCATCAAAAAAGTCTCGTTTTTGGCGACTGGGGAAATATATAAACGTTCTTAATGCTTCCTGAATGTGTGATTTATATCAAATACATCTTGTATTAATGAAACAACTCTTTGCACTTTTATTATTTCTAAATGTGTTCTATTATTGGTTTGTTTTTAACAGGAAAAGATTCATATCGAGCTCAGTCAGTCTTTCGAAAAAGATGAAACGTCCATCAAAAATGAGGACAGTGAGAAAATCTGGCCAGACCAAGCAGGATGAAAACAGACCACACTGTCGAGGGAATATCGCTCTCAGAGTTGTTTTGTGTGTGTGTGTGTTTGGCAGACGAGGCTGTTTCCTCACGGCGATGGCTTGCAACCAGAACCTGTTTGATGAATCTCTCTCCATCTCTCTCTCAGATCCCAGTCAGGACTACACCGACTCCACAGGAGTAAACCTCCACGAGTTTCTGGTCAACACGCTGAAGAACAACCCCCGGTGTGTGAAAATCCCCCCGCCGTCACACGAGCGCCACCGCTACTTCCTGCCGCTTCATTGAGCTCCTTCCAAAAATCCTTTTTAAAACGTGCACTTGCGTTACATTAAATAGGGACATATGCATTTTATTTCTTTTCTAAATTTTTTTTGGACCATTTTATACTTAAAAATGTTTTTTATATTGATATGTTTATTAATTATTCTTTTTCAAAAGTATTAGAGGAATGCTGTTTTGCACATGTTCTCGGGTGTTAATGTGGGGCTTGTAGGCAGATATTTGAATATTCTGGCTCTTGTGCGCTGGATATCTTGCATCACGTCTTATGCTTCTGCGCTGTGATAAATGCTAATGAACTCTGTTCTTACAGGGACAGAATGATGCTGCTGAAACTCGAGCAAGATATTCTGGACTTCATTAGTAACATTGAGTAAGTAACCGTTTAAATTTACATCATTTCTTTTCATGTTTCATTTCTATATGTATATATGTGTACATATCATACCATGTGCAATATATATATATATATATATATCTATAATTATATATTATATATATTAAACTTGTTTTAGTTAGGATGTAGTATATGTTGAATGTATAGTTATGTTTGAAAAGTCATATAAGTTCATGCGTAATTTTATGCTGTACCTATACCATTTATGTACTATATAAGATGTTGGTGTCTACATACATGCATAAAGTTATTACTATCTACGATATTTCATTATAACATTATAACAACATTCATTCTAAATGGATACATTAATATACCTAACAGTATTATTTTATCATATCGTTATTGGACTGTTTTTGTTTGTCTAGTGGGAGTGCTTAGAGTATCAGCGTCAGGTTCGCTGATTATTAAAAATGACATATTCAATATTTGTCCATGAGATTTTCATATTGGTTTGCTAGAGGATGTAGAGAATTTGGTATTAAACTCTGAATCCATATTTACGTGTGTGAAGCAATTGTATAATCCTACTAATCTTGTACTTATATATATCAACTAAATCAGTCTTTACACCCCTGCTTTTAAGATAGTGGGTATTCATCGTACATAAAGTAAGCTATATATACTGTTTTTCCACACATCTACCTGTGTTTAGTATACAACATGTTATGTTTGTTTGTTTTGTATCTGTTGTTCATCACATCAGTTTTGGCTTGATATATTAGCCCATGCTGGTTATTTTAAAAACATAAATAAAATTTTATGTAAAATGTGACACCTTTTCAATGATTTAAAAACTTTTATTTATGTTCGCATTAATTTCTCTTTACACATCTGCTTTTTAGATTTCAGCCCTGGGGGGAAAAAACCTTGGCTGGTTTATAATTCCCTTATAATAATAAATATATGATATTAATACTGATTTAAATGAACATTACTGTAGGGACTCTGCTCGGATTTACATTCTGCTACGATGTTTGATCGTGTCTTCTGCTCGGTCACAGAAGTCAGAAAAGGAAGTTCCCCCCGATGACGTCATACCACAGGATGCTGCTTCACAGGGTGGCGGCGTATTTTGGGCTGGACCATAATGTCGATCAGACCGGGAAATCAGTCATTATCAACAAAACCAGCAATACTAGAATGTACGTGTGGATGTCAACTAACCTTGGATGTCACAGACTACAACACTTTTTAATGTAACACTGTTTATTCACTTACAGACCAGATCAGAAGTTTTCTGAACACATAAAAGATGATAAAACAGATGATTTCCAAAAGCGCTACATCTTAAAGAGAGATAACTCCAGCCTGGACCAGGATGACGGCAGGGTGAGAAATATATGCTAACATTCACTAAGCTAAAAAATGTCGTACTTATAAATTCTCCTTGAAATAATCCAACAACCAACAAATAAATGTAATATGTGTAATAATTGGCGCAATACAGCAGTCAGGAAGATCAAGTCTGTGTCTGTGTGTCTGTGTGTCTGTGTGTCTGTGTGTCTGTGTGTCTGTGTCTCTGTGTCTCTGTGTTTCTGTGTGTCTGTGTGTCTGTGTCTATGTCTGTGTCTATGTCTGTGTCTGTGTCTGTGTGTGTGTGTGTTTTAGCTGCGGATGCGTCTCAAGGACGACAGACAGTACCAGTCAGATAGAGTAGCGTGCGAGGAGGTAATCTCTTTAACTCAGCGCGCCAGAGACAGGATCTTCGC
Organism: Sinocyclocheilus anophthalmus; assembly: GCA_018155175.1. Classification (NCBI taxonomy): domain Eukaryota; kingdom Metazoa; phylum Chordata; class Actinopteri; order Cypriniformes; family Cyprinidae; genus Sinocyclocheilus; species Sinocyclocheilus anophthalmus. The sequence goes on from JADLZN010005453.1 coordinate 20,511, forward strand.
CCAAGACTTCTCTCCCATCTTCAGTCACGAATAAGTAATAAATAACACTAATAATGAATGTAATATTTTTTACATAAATAATTAAATGTTCATTATTAAAAGAAACCATACTTTGTGTTATAAATGTTTCTAGTAGTGAATTTAAGCGTACCTTCCGTCCACTGTGTCGATTCCTCGTACACTTTTACAAACTTGCTAATTATACAGGCAAGAGGGTTAAAGAAAGGCCATCAAGGGCCGGCGCACGCGTCTTCTCTCCTCTCCTCTTCATTATCTGTTTCAAAAGTGCAATTGTCTTCACAATATTTTTTTGTGAATTTATAGGGGAATATGAATGTAATACATAGCACTGTAAATTATTTATTAGAATCAACCAAACTTTGTTTGTTTACTATAGTTAACTATAGCATAATGATGGTTAGTGTGTTGACAATTTTATTATGTAGTTTAGATAAAGCTAAATACAAATGTTCTGTTTCAAAAAGTGTAACAAAGATTTCTTTATCACAATAATGTTTTGTCAGTTATAAAAGATATAATTTTTTTGTTAATATAGAAATAAATAGTAACCCTTTGATACTCCAATGGAGTAGCCCTTAAGTGGTGGATGCTATTTATTAGAATCGAGCCCACATTGTTTTTTTATATGTTTAAATTTATAATATTTATTTGAGCAAATTAATAATTGATTTAGTTCAACTAATTTTTTTTTGCCGTTTAGATAAAGCTAAAAATCATGTTATAGTCCATTTTTTATCACAATTATTGATCACAAAGTACATTTATTATCCAATAGTTATTTCAAGTATCACTGTATATAAATATAATTTAATAAACTTATATAAGTAATACTCCAATATTTAGTTTTAGAATAATATTTTAATAATGTAAATAGGTAATTGAATTGAAATGATGAATGTTTTAGTTAATTACAATTTTGCTTCAATATTAAGGTAGAAATTTTCATGTATATGTTTCAAGATAGATAGATGGATAGATGCTTTTTATGTATATTATTGTATTTTCCCTTTTTTTGTTAATTGTTTTTTAAAATGTGTCTATTTTCATCTGCAGGGACAAGAACATTTCCCGTTTGATAAAAGGTAAAAAAAAATGACATAGCATTGCTAGCTAATTATATGTGAGAGCTTCTTTGTTTTCTTGTTTGTCTGTTGTCTTATGGATCTTATGATCTAATTATAATGTTTAAATTCCCTCTAGAGTTCAAGAGGACGTGACTTTCATTAACACTCAGCAAAGACGACAGATATTCAGGTAGTTTTTTTGTGTGTTTTGTTTATTTGCTTAATTATGTAGCATTTTAAGAAACAGTGGTTTAGCGCTTTTTACTAAACAGTAGCTCTGTTTTGTTTGTTTTGTTCAGATTGAGAGACGGGCACTCGGGAAACAGTCGTCAGAGCAGCTCTGAGAACGAGCTGAAGTATTCGGACCCTCGGCCCTGGAGCAGCACGGATTCAGACAGCTCCCACAGGAACCTGAAGCCCGCCATGACCAAAGCCAACAGCTTCAGCGGCATCAGCCTGCTGATCCGAGGAGACAGTACAGCCAGCAGCAGGAGCACCGGGAAACTGTCCAAAACCAGTAAATAACTCGCCCTCCTTCGCCTGGAGACTTCGTAGAGATGCATGATAGACAGATTTTGAGTGGCACCAGCGATGGATGTGTGTTAGATTATAAATCGATCCTGTTTTCTGCGTCAACATGAAATCGAAATGAAGCCAGTTTGCTTCCTTAATCGTTCTTAAAGTAATTGCAAAACCTTTCATTAAAATAGAATAATTGTTCCTGCCTCTGAAACGAATTTCTGTTTCTGCTGACATCATCAAGGCCCTATGTTTAAGCCCCGCCCATTCGACTTTCTGTCATATTGAAATTTATCAAACATTAATATTTGGCCATTTTGAGAATTTTATTTCTCATGGTTCTAAGAAATGAAGTCAGAATTGCGAGAAATAAACTTAATTCTGAGAAATAAAGTCAGAATTGCATGATATAAACTCGCAATTGTAATTCAGACTTTATTACGAGTTTATATCTCGCAATTCTGAGAATAAAAAAAGAATTGTAATCAATAGAATTGAGATTAAAAAGTCACGATTTCCTTTTTTATTTTTCTATTCAGTGGCGGAAACAGGCTTCTATATAATATTCCTCTTTAGTTACTCAAAAGAAAAAAGTTTGTCTTGATAATCTTTCAGTGACATAATAATTGTTTTTGACTCTGAAAGAACATGCGTTTCTGCTGACATCATCAAGGCCCTATTTTTAAGCCCCTCCCCTTCAACTTCCTGTCACACAAATATATTTTAATATTTGACCATTTTGAGATTGCATAATGGTTAAAGTACTTTTTTTCCCAAAAAAGAAAAAACAACTTTGCATTTCTGCTGACATCATCAAGGCCTTATGTTTAAGCCCCTCCCCTTCAACTTCCAGTCATATTGAAACCCTATTCACCATCAAGTTTAAATCTTGAAGTATAAAATAAACTCCCTAAAGTAATATTTTTTACGCTGAATATTGTTTCGCTTTGAATGTTACGTTACAGAATCAAATAGTTAGCAAATATTGGTTTTGCCTTGATTTAAAAATAGTGTTCTGTAAATAGTGTTGATTTAAAAATGACTGTTCGCGCTAGAGCTCCAGTATCCAGTCCATTTAAATTCTGCCATTTATACGTTTATTTAAAGTAATTTTCAGCCTAATCAGATGGTTTAAAGTTAAAATTTAACATAAAACATTTTAATATTCGTCCATACTGGTTATAGTCCCCGATATATCGTGCATCCCTACATGTCTGTGGTTTTTAAATAAAGCTAATATAATTTTTACAGACTGCAGTTCATGTTGGAATTACTGTCATTGTTTATAAAGCAAAAAGTTTCCAACTTCCAAATTCGACAGTGATGTAAACTGTTTTGTCTGTTTAGAAATTTGCGGATAATTCCAACATGAGCCCTAAATCCAAAAATACAGCTATTTTAGAAGTAATTAAGACATTTTTTGAGATCTTTTCTAGTTTGTGTCCAGATGTCCACCTAGTGTGTTTTTGACTTTCACCATCCCAGTCCTGCTTTGCTATGCTCATCATTTTGTTCTTTTGAATTCCTTTTTTTCTTTATTTCCATCATTTCTTGTTCTTGCTTTAAGCAGCCGTGCATTGAGAATGTGCATGTGTGTGGTGGGAAGCATCTCTTTGCCCTCTTTTCACCCATTTCATGTCCATCGAGGAACATCTAAGAGAACACATTGATATTCAGAGCTGTCTGCTCTCCGGCTTCATTGGTTATTTATGCTCTGGCATTTAGAAGCTCAAGGAGTCGACACCAATATATATTTATCAATTTTTTTTTTTTTTTTAAAAATATTTAATGACGGTCCTCTTCGGTTCAGCAACCGCTGGATCGTTCCTCCTGCCCTGTTACATTTGAACAGCCCTCCAAATGATTGCAAATGGTGTTATGTTGATATCCAGTGGTTTCATCAGGATTTTTTTTTTTTGGTTGCTTTAAGATATAAACAGATAAGAAATAATGTATGTATTATTATTATTTTTTTAATTATTAGTAACTTTCCATTTTATTATCTTATTTTGATTATTCATATCAATATTTTGTTCAATTTAATTTTGTTCATTCATTTTCATTCTAATCAGCTTTGTAAAAATATTAATTAATAAATAGTAAATAAAAGTTATTAATATGAAATTATAATGAATCTTACTAATTAATAAGAACATTAAAGACTAAACGAATGAATAATAAGTAGTTTAATAATTGTTATGTGTTATTCAGTGGTTTTCATCACGATTTTTTTTGTTGCCTTTCAAAATATAACATCAGATGACAAGTGTGAATTAATTTTATTTTATTATTTACTTTAAATAATACAATTACGTAGTAACTTATTTGTTAAATTTATATATTATTTATTTATAACAAAAAAATATTATGTAATTTATTATTATTTAATATATTTTTATATATATAATTTTTATTTTAATACTAATAAAAAGTTCTTGATGTGGTTAAAGGCATATCAATATTTTTAAAATTTTATTTTTCAACAATTTTTTTTTCCGGTTTTACACAATTTTTTAGAAATACTTTTCCTTCCGATCAATAAGATTTGAAGTAGTTTTCAGCGATATTCTGAATAAATCCATAAAAAAATAAGAAAAATAATAATAGGTTACAAATTAATAAATAACAAATAAACAAAATATTAATAAAAAAGCAATAGGTTTAAATAAATAAAAGTATTAGTATTTATTAATTGAAAAGTAATACAGATTTAATCAAATTAATAATAAAACTAGTTGATCATTTACTAATTCTGATTATTGAAAAGAATATCTAGAAGAACCATCATCGGATTCGTCTTTTTTTGGGCTGAACCACCCTGCATGGTTCTTTTTCCTTCCTTATGACATCATTTCCTGTCATTTAGTTTTGGCCCCGCCCATCAGCCCCTCTTCATTCATCCTCCATACCTTGTATATGCCAGTAAAAGCTCTTTCGTTCTTCGCCCTCCTTCAGGTTCAGACTCTTCTAGTAGCGTAGGTTCCTCTTCCGGGTCGCTCTCTCGGCCGGCTCAGCTGCCGCTCCCCGAGCCCGTTCTGCCCCAGCCCGGTCGGGGCTTCACCGTGGCCCCCGCGGCCCCTCTTCCGGCCCCGGCGTCTCAGAGCACGACTACTAACGCTAACATTAATACTAACGCTAGCTTCTACATCGTTCCTCTGGACAACAGCGCCATCCCGCCAGGCAGCGTGCTGCTCAATCCACAGACAGGTTGGTATCATCTGACCGACTCTTACCTCGAAGGATGGAGGTTACGCTGCGTCAGTTTTTATTCGCAAAACTAACTTTTCGTACTAATTCATTGTTGCGCAAATGAAATCGAGTTCAATGCTGATTTGGTTTTCTGACTGTTTGTTTGGGTTTTGTCTTGTTACAGGTCAGCCTTTTGTTAACCCCGATGGCAGTCCAGTGATCTACAACCCCACTATGACATCACAGCAGGGGCGGGGCCAGCAGCCCCTGATTCTACACCCGCCCCTTCCTCCGCCTCTGCCTCCTCCCCCTCAACCTCAGCCAGCCAATCACCTTCTAGCACAGGTCAGGAAAAACGAATGATTTTTTCAAATTCTTTTCTTATTATTTGGGAGGTTTTATATTTAAATAATTATTTTCCTTATTTTAGTTTACTTTTTTTATTATTATTAATTTGTACACAATGTTTTAACTTGCTCTCTTTTTATTCCTTTAATATTTTTACATTTGAATCATTTAGTTTCATTTTTAGTGTAATTCAATTTTAATACATTTTAATTCATGTGTCGTCTTGTGTTTAATGTGTTTTCAAGTATTTTATATTAAATAAAAATCAAATAATTAAAATGAATCAAATGTTTTTAGTTGAATTTGTCTTATTTTTAATATGTAATGTATTTAGTTTAGTTACTTTTGTAGTTAATTTAAATTAATTTATGAGTTATCATTTTTTAATTTAGCTGAATATATCTTATTATTTGATGTGTTTATCTTTTTTTTTCATGTTTATATTATAAACAATTGTTTATTTCATTTTGTGAGTTTTTATTTTTTTTAGAGGAATTTATCTCTTTTTAACGTTATATTTAAATTATACATTTAATCAAATTGCTTTTTAGTTTTATATTTAAGATTTATTTCTATCTGTTATCTATTTATATCTATATATTTTATCATAATTTTATTCAATTTACCTAATTTTTTATATAATTTTTGTTTTCAAAGAATTAGTTTCTTTTATTTAGTTTGGTGTTCTGATTTTAATTCAATTAAATTTGTTCTGATTTTACAAACAATATATATATAGATTTTTTAATTAATTTACAATTTAGTTAACCTTTTCTTTTATGATTCATGATATTTAATTTTTTGAATTGAATCATCTTTGAATAGCTACAGTCAAAGCAATATTTAAAATATTAGTTATCATATTGGTTATTGGCTATAACAGTATACCTGATGGCTGTCAGTATCTCTCCGTTTCAACAGTTATGCTTAAAAATGCAATAACGCAAAAAAATGTGATTGATTATTCTCATTTATCCTTTGCTGTTTATACTGTATACATTTAAAGTGTTGGTCGTCATATCGATTATCTGTCACAACACACAAATATTTGTAAGTTTAGTTGAGTTTTTCCCCCTACATTTTTCTGTATGGCGCTAGTGAAATCGTTAGTTGTCTTCAGTGGTTAATATGTGTTTCTCTGCCGGGTTCTCATTGTGTTTCTCTTCTCTGTCCTCTGCAGTCGTCTGCTCAGCCTGTGCAGTTTGCTGCGGTCTCTTGTCCTCCTCTTCTGCCTGGTGCTTTCACTCAACAGTACACTGTGGTACTTCTCTCCTCCTTCACTATCTCTCCATCATAACGCCGCTCCTTCTGTAAACGTCTCTTCTCTCTTCCTCCCTCGATTCATTAAAGAGGCCATACCATGGAAAGACTTTTTCTTGTCCTTTTGAAATAAGTTCAGTCTACGATACATACATACATACCATAATATTCACAACTCGGAAAATGTTTAATTTATACAGCACCTTTCCCACGCTTATAACATAATTTTAATAACAATTTGATTATAATAACATAAGTTTGACAATAATAATTTCATTCATCGTTACACGTTTTTTTCTTTGTCTTTTCAAATAACTCCAATATTGTGATGCATATGTACATACCATCATATTTACAACTCTTAAACATTTATTTATTTATTTATTTAGTTGTTTAGAATGTACTTTTGAATTAAAAGTTCAAGTAAGATACATACGTACCATCATATTCACTGTTCTTAAGTGACGTTTACTGTTTTGCTAATTTTAGTAATTATGATTCAATTTCTTGTTCTAAGTATTATATTTATTATCATTTTATCTTATTTATTTTTTATATTTCGTGTTCTTTCGGTTGTGAAAACAAGTGTAATATACAATATGGACATACTATAGAATATTCACAACTATTAAAATTAAAAAAAAAAAGTTGATCATATTTCATTTATATATTATGTTAGTATAGTGTTTATTATTTATTATTTAGTTCGATTTTTTTGTTATTTCTGTAAAAAAGTTTAATATACAATATGTACATACTAGAATATTCACAACTATTAAACTTAAAAAAAAAAAAGTTGTATTCATATTTCATTTATAATATTATTTATTATTATATTTGGTTTTATTTATTATTTGTTAGATATTTTGTTCTTTCAGGAAAAGTTTAATATTAAAATTGTACATACTAGAGATTCACAAACATAAACTTAAAAATAAAAAAAGTTTATCATATTTCATTTTATATATTTATTATTTAATTTGTCGTATTTATTTATTGTGTAAGATTTTTTTAGGTCTTCGGTAAAAAAAAGTTTAATAATACAATATGTTACATACGAGAATATTCACAACTATTAAACAAAAAAAATTCATATTTCATTTATAATTGTATTAATTTATAATTTGTTTTATTTATATTTATTTGTTAGATTTTTTTGTTATTTTCAAATAAATTCAATATACAATACATATTTATATGTATATTAGCCATTTTAAAAACAATTTATTAATTTGGTTTTACATTTCTTTTACTAGATATTTTTAGGTTACATTCAGTATATGATACAAATAAATATTATTACAAAAGTGTACTATATGGCCTCTTTAATATTTAGTTTTTGTTTTTGTCCTTTTTTATATTCTCATTTTTCCAGTCTTTATTTTTTCTTTGCCTTGCGCCTTATTCTTTCTTCTAGCACAGGTCAGGAAAAAAATATTATTTTCCATATTCTGTTGCCGTCCAGTTTGTGATCTCAGTGTGTCGCAGGAAACCAAAGAAAGTGCAGTTTATTTCTGTCAGTTTTATTGATTAATCTCTCGGAAGTTTCCAAACGAGCCCCGTGGGAGTTGGTTATACCCGGTGGAGGGGCTCATGACTGAATTGGGTCATTTCTTACTGTGTGACCCGTTTCTACCAAATATAACACCCTCATTAACAAATTCAGACCACATCAATAATTAATGGCAGCAGATGTTGTTACTTTTTTAATAAAATGACGAGTGGCGGTTGTGGCGGCCAGGCAGGGTCTCTGGTGCTGGTGGATGCTGGGCCGGACTTTGATCTGTGCTGGTTTTTCTTCAATGTGACGCCCTGCTTTAGTTGTTGAAAGCGTGTGATCCACTTCCACTTCAAAAATATCTCCTTTTGTTGCATAATCAAATGAAGACGGACTCTTGGGCCTCAAATGAGAGAGATTGATTGATTGTAAAAATGACCCAATTCTACTTTAACCGTAGTTTTTTAATTATTTAATTTATATTTGGAAAAAAAGGCCTTGAGTAAATAATTTAGTGTTAAAAAATAAGTTAGTAAAAAATGTACATAAGTCAATGATTTCCTACATAGCTGAGTTAGTTTCAATATATATATGAAATTTCTTTCTTTTTTTTTTAAATAAATTTAAAATGTATTAAAAATCACATTTAAATAGTGTAAATTATAAAATTTTTTATTATTTTAAGTATTTTTATTATAGTATATATATTATATATATATATATATATATATAATAGTGCTGTCAATGAATATATGTGTGTGTACTGTGTATATGTATATTATATATATAAATACACATGGATGTATATATTTCAGAATTTTTTTTTTGTATATTACATGGTTTATCTATAATTAAAATTATTGAATATAAAAATTTAAATGTAAATGTAAATGTAAATATATATATGTGTGTGTGTGTATTTATATATAATTATATATATATATATTATATGATATTAATATATATATTATATATATATATATATGCACATAATAAATATACACAGTATACACACATATAAACAAAAACTTTTATTTTGGACGCGACTAGTTTCTATGTCTATTGATATTTAGTAAATTAATGTATAAAATTCACATGTAAAATAATGTAGATTATAAAATATTGAGTAGTTTTCTACAAAATATTTTATAAATAATTTATAATAAAATTAAATATACACGTATTTTTTGCAGCTTTGTAAAAAAAAATGTTGCAAAACCCATATTGTACCACAAAGTTTTTTTTTTTTTTTTTTTTTTGAATGTTAACATATTTAAATTTCAAAATAAAATTTTTATTCACAAAAATTAAGATTTTTTTACATCTTTAGGTTAGTAGTTAGCTTGATGCTTGGCTTCATTCTTAAACTAACCTGAGCTGTTGTCTTGTGTATTTGTGTGTTTAAACAGCAACAGGATGGTTTAAGTGCCCAGTTCAGTCAGATGAATCTCGTCCGGCAGCATTCAGGTGATGCTCCGGACCCCCACACGGGCCTCTACCCACAATCCCTGGTGCTCCAGAACCCTCCACCCACCGGCTACATGCTTCCATCGGCGGGACAGCCCATGAGTGGCCATGCCTACCCCCATCCCCCAGCCATCAATCCAGCGCTCCTGCAGCCGCACGCATACATCCAGCAGCCCATGCAGCAGGTACAGACACACGCATGTGTACGTTACCCGTGTCATGTGGGAGGGGGGACAGATGCGCGGGTTCAGGATAACGGCGCTGGTGGTGGTGTGTGTGTGTGTGTGTGTGTGTGTGTGTGTTTCTGCAGGTGTCGGCGTGTTACTGCACTCCGGGACAGTATTCGCACTCCAGCCAACACTACAGAGCCATGACGCCGGTACACTACAGCGCCCCCCAGAGTCAGACACTGCCACCGCAGCAGACAGGTACAAACACGCACACTTCCTGTCTGAGTGGGCACTTCCTGCAGGGTTTGTGATTGGAGCGCTGGGAGACGGGGCCGTGTCACTGTATGAGATTCGTAGTCATTCTCACAGTGAACCGGTCTCTTTTCCCAGCCCTCACTCCTCAACTCTCACCTCTGACCTCCACTGTTCTGCTGGCAGACTTTAATTACCGGACATTGTGAAAATATTCATAAAGCACAGTTCAAATCAGTCAGGTTGGGCCAGAGAAAAACAAACAAACAAATCAAGCAATTATTCATTGCCAGAAGGCGATATTCATGATAAACAAACAATTAACAAACAAAACAAACAGATAAATATTCATGATCATATCACCAAAGGCTATATTCATAACTAACAGTAATTATATCAATAAATAAACAAACAAATACGTATTCCTTCCTTTGTTACCAAAGGCTGTGTTCGTGACAAGCAGTAAATAGCAGTAAATATGATTGCCATGTTACCAAAGGCTATATTCATGATTAACAACTATATAAATAAATAAATGCTGAGCAAATAAATATTAATAATATTATTATATAATATTCATGACAAACAGTAAGTAAACAAATAAATAAATAAATGTTCATTGTTATTTCACCAAAGGCTGTATTCGTGACAAACTAACAAAGAAACAATAAATTAAATGAATAAATAAATATTTACTGCCATATTAGTAATGGCTATATTCATAACAAACAAGCACGCAATAAATTAAATAAATACATATTCATTGCCATATCAGCAATGGCTATATTCAAAAATAAACAAACAATAAATATTCATTGCTATTTCACCAAAGGCTATATTCATGACAAACAAACAAACAATAAATATAATAAATAAATATTTACTACCATATTAGCAATGGCTATAATTATAACAAACAATAAACAAATAAATATTCGTTGCTATTTCACCAAAGGCTATATTCATGATAAAACAGTAAATAAATATTTATTGTCATACTAATATCAAAGGCTGTATTATAAAATGAAGTATGTAAGATGGAGAGAAGCAATGCAGTAGCACAAAAATGAAATGTTAAATGTTGGAAAAATGATTGAATGCCAATTTAATCTGTTTCTACAAGTTTTCTACACTCTAGCATCACTCTACAACATTATTTATAAATGTTTCCAGAAATGAACTTATAATTGAGCTGATTATCATTAAACTAGTTTTCATTACGATAGAAACATGCTAATGAGAGCATCAGAGTGCCTTAGCAACCACATAGCAACTCCACGGCAGCCATGCATATCAGTAAGTGCTGCGTGGGCAACATCACTCATATTTCCTTCTGTAGATGCAAAACTGTGGCTAAAAATGAAATCAGGCTTTTTTATATTTTTTGTTTTTGTTTTGACGGGGCGGGAGTTTTATTATATATACATTCAGGTGCCTTGTTTTTAAGCTGTACGAACTGAAAGGGGAAAAAATTAAAGAAATAGAGAGGATGCAGAGTTGCTGTGTAGCGAAGTGGTGGAAGAGGAAAAAAATCAGACCTGGTCCAAAGTGACATTGAAAGTCCCCATTTCACAGGCACTAGTGTGTGAGTGTGTGTGTGGTGTGTGCGTGAGTGTGTGTGTGTGGGGGGGGGTTATTCTCTTCACTTTGGCCTTGCAAGGGAAGGTAAAAATAGCTGTGTACTCACCACCACACCACACCCACACAAACACCAAACAAAACCACTGGATGAAAGAAGCGTACGATATCTGTACGGATCTGTTGGGGGAGAATAAGTGGAGTTTCAAGCCTTCCACAGTCACACTAAATCCTTCCTAGCCTTCTGTGACAAACATATTCATGTTATAGGTATAAAAAATACAATTATAGATATATTTAGTAAATTTAATAACATTTATTAATATATTGAATGAATACAATATGTATAGAACAGTGATACTAATGTATCACTAAAATATTAATAATGTGTATAATATTATACAGGAAATAATTAATGCCATTCTATTTAAAATAAATATATAATAACATTAAGACGTATAAATACAATTCAATTTATAGATTATAGAATTAGATATATTATTATGATTAATACAGATTCATATTAAAACCGCCTAATGAGTATACATGTTGTTTATATGTGTGTTAAGGAAAGTTAGTATTAATTACACAATGTAATATTAGTAAAAACATTATTAAATTACTAAGGCAATTCTGACATTATTAATACCACATAATGTACTTTGATAATTATTATGTGTTTAAAACCCAGATTACAGAATAGAATTTATTTGGTAAATGTATTAATATTACCCATTATTAAATCATTAAATGCATTCAATATTATGGATAGTATTATTAAACATGGTTAAATACTAAGGAAATTATGAAATAATAAATACCACATTAATATACTTTATGTATGATATAAACCCATAAATGAATAACAATATTAAACATTTATGCACTTTTTAAGATTTAATAAAACCTTAATCAGTAAATGTTTGGTACTACATAATACAATATTCTTTCATTCATATCAAGGCCAATCATTAAAAAACGATTTATTTAAATATAATCATGCATTAAAAAATGGCCATAAATTTATTTTATTATATTATTATTATTTATAAACGATCATTATAAACCTTTTCAGTCTGGCTGGTGAATAATAACATTCATCCAGTCATCGTCACTGATTTTCTCAGAAAATGCAGGTAAATAACCGATTCTTCCTCTTATGGCCACCATTACAAACTTGCGTGTCTAATTTTCTCGCTGCTTAATGTGCCACAATCCTTAGTCAGCGGTCTGAGACTCCACGCGCATAAACGCCCATCTGTTCCCGCTCACATTCACACGGTCTTTTACCTCATTTCACATATTTGAGTCTTTTCATAATTAAACTGCAATTTTAAAAGTTGCTTACAGCTTTAATGTTGCGTAAAACTCCTTAATTTTGCCCTTAATGTTTCGCTTCCAGTTCGTTGGCTGTTGTTTATGCTAATACGTTGCCGTCCTGATTTGTTTTCAGGTTTCCAGACGCTCATGCCCGCTCAACCCCCCAGTTACCAGGGCATGATGGGAGTTCAGCAGACTCAGAACCAATCGCTGCTCGGCTCTCAGGCCGGAATGGCCAATCAGATTCAGAGCGTGATGGTGCAGTATCCCACTATGCCTCCGTATCAGGTATCAGAGTGCAGCGTTTCGCGCGGCTCTTGATGTTTCCCGGTTTTTCAGTGATTTTGATGAGGTGACGTGTGTGTTTGTCAGGTGTCTTTGCAGCAGGGTTCTCAGAGCGTTCCTCAGGCAGCCTATCAGCAACAGATCATGCTGCAGGGACAGACCAATCAAACGCCAGCGCCCTCCGCCAGCATGCAAGTGTATTACAGCATGATGCCGCCGACGCAACACTCTAGCATCAGGTAATGCACGCATCCAGCTGTCAACCAATCAGATTAAAGCATGGCTGAATGTAATTGGCTCTGTACTGTGTGTCATGTGAACTTCCTGTGTGCGTGCAGCTCGAATATTGGTTTCCTCCCTCCGCCGGGTTCAGAGCAGATGCAGTTTCCCCGACCACCCTCCCCCTGCGGCTCTCAGCCAATCACAGGCCAGCAGTGCACAGGTATGGCGACCAATCACAAGACAACTAGAAAAAGTCATAAGCCTGAGTGAATTTTTTTACATTTTAATTTTTTTTCAACGCCTAATTATCAATTTTTTTCAAAACAAAATGTAATATAAATTATATAAATAATTATTTAATTAAAATATATATGAAATTTTTTTTTTTCAATTATAAATGTTGTTTTTTTAGCGGGGTGGATATTAGATAGTTTTAAAAAATAAAATGTTAATATTTAATTTTAATACTTATTGTTAGAATGGTCTATATATGGTTGCCGTTTTAATATTATGACATTTAGTAATTATTTTCCTTTAGTTTTAAAGTAATGTTAATATACTGTTTCTTTTCAGTATATATTGTATATACACACGCATTTTATTATTTTAATATTTATTTAATTTTTGCGATAATAAGTCACCATGACTGTTCAAATGCACAGGTTCCCCCCGGTGAAAAAAATTGCGTTAGAAAAAAAAAAACACAAATCCAATATATAACTCAATTTAGAAAAAGATAATAAAAGTGTAAATAAAAAATGTTTCGGTATGATAATAAGAAACGGGTTTATTGGAGAAAAAAAGATCCATAATTGAAAATTAAAATGATGACTAAATATGTAACAATTTAAAAAATTTTATAATTAATTAAATACTTAATAGTAATTTTTGTTCTAGTAATTTTTCTCTGATCATTCTTGAGGTTATCTATGTAAACTTTTTTTAATGGTGAAAACTGAAACGGGCATCTAAAGGTTAATGAATATAGCTCTTTTACTTTTAATAGCATTTACTAACGGCAGGTATTTTTTAATTAGATACTAAGTCTTTGCACATCTCTCGGTTTATAAGTTAAGCACATATAATGAGCTTTGAGCAGTTTATTTCTCGTTTTCAAAATGTTTTACTTAGCTGTTTAATTAAATGTTGTTTACAATTCTGGTTTGTGCTCGTGCCTTACGGCGTTTGTGAAGAGCTCATCACATGTTTGAGAAGCCGTGAGAACAATCGATGTGTATTTGAATAAACCTCCGTGTTAATGAACGCTCAGCTGGTGTGTGTGTGTGTGTGTGTGAGGGGATGATTACGTTGCTGAAGAAGAGGGTGTTTTTAATGAGGAAGAGGCCAGACCCACACACTCTTTGACCTTTCACTGTTTAATAAAGCACTTTAATTGGTCGGTGTGTGCACTGTGTGTGTAGCAGTTCCTCATTTTTGTCTGTTATTGAATAATTCAGTAGCAGACATTGTATTTCTAACACCAGGGATGATATATGTGTGCACTAGTGAAAGTTCTCAACTCTAAAGGATAATAAGAATAATACTGCGGTATGTGTGCATGAGATATAATAATATATTAAGAATAAGAGAACAATGTGACATGTAAACAATTTAATGAGTCCGTTTGACTAATGATTACATTTAAATTAGCGTTAGACAAATGTATTCATATATAAATCAATATTTATTATAATACTGTTTTGTGATACAATTCACATTTTAATAATGAATATATTTGACACATATATACACTGTGTGTGTACATGTGTGCACACTTGTAAATAAACATTTTTCATTTATCTGCAATTTAGATCATTACTGTTTTCAATTCTATTAAAACTTGTATGTTACACAATTTAGTTTTTAATGTTAATTTTATTACAATCTATTGTTTCTTACTATTTATTATCAAGTCATTTATATTAAATAATACATGTAAATAATGTTATTAATAAAAATAGTACATTGATAAAAGTAACATAATACAGTTATTGTATTTCATCACAGTTTGGAATTTAATATTAAAAATATAGTATTAAATGTGTGTATATGTAGTTAAAATTTAGTTTTTTCTGTTTGATATAATGCATTTTCCTGCATAACAATTCATAATGTGAAATTACAAGTAATATTCTTTAAATTTTATGTATGTAGGCATGTCTTATTTTTTTAGCAAACGTTTTTATTTTAAACATTATTTTTATTTTACTGCAATTCGTAATTTAGTAATATTATTCATATTTTTATGCATATCTTACATCTCATATTTTTGTAATACACTTTATATATTTGAATACACATATATTTGAATGTACTGACATCTGTAGTATGCGTTGTGATTTTCAGCTGTGCCTCCGCCGCCCCCTGCTGGTGGCATAGTGATGATGCAGTTGAGCGTTCCTCCCAGCCAGCAGCCAAGAGCCCCGTCCCCGCACTGGAAACCCAACCGCTACTACAAACCCAGCGAGCTGCCGCCGCACAACACCACACAGGTACAAGCACCTGCGTCACGTGCCATGTGACCTCATTCTCACATGACGCAACATTCGTAAGCTTTCTCTCTCGCTTTCTAGAATAATCCACAGCAGCTGCTAAGCCCCTCCCCCTCTCCGGCTCAATCGCCTGCTCCCGCCCATCTGGCCAATATGAAGGGGCCTCGTCCTGGCCACGCCCCTTTTCCCATCATGCCTCAGTTTTCCCGCCCGTACGCTCCAGGCCAAGGTGAGTCGATCGGAGTGCATCTAAATGTTTATTTTTTTTGGTATTTTTGGCATATTTCTGTTAAGATTAATTTTAAGGTTAAGGTTAATTTTTTACATCTCGTATATTTTTGGTATTTCTGGTATATTTAAGGTACTTTTAATGTTTTGGTACAGTTTGCATATTTTTGGTATATATTTGGTATATTTCTGGTATTTTTATTATGTTTTGGTACATCCTGCATTTAGTTTCTTTTTCAGTATATATATGGTATAGTTTTGGTATAACTTGTAGATTTTTGGAATATATTTCGTATGTTTTTGTATATTGCAAAATTGTGTGTATATTTTGGTAATTTCCCGTACATTTTTGGTATTTTGTTAAAAAAATTGTACATCCTGTATTTTTTGTTATATATTTGGTATGTTTTTTTAATATATATATTTGGTATCCATTTTGTTTTTTTTATATATTTTGGTATGTTTCTGCTGTATTTAGCTTTTTGTTGTTATATTTTGTATTTGTTGTATATTTTTGGTATTGTTTAGATAACATTGGTGTTGGTGTCTCCACAGGTGATGGCAGGTATCCTCCTCTGATTGGGCAGCCCCTCCAGTATAACCCCCCCCTCAGACCCCCACTAATGCACGGCTCTCATGTGGTCAACCACCATCATCATCATCTTCATCACCACCAGGTTGAAAACACACACACACACACACACTGTATTCACACTCAAGCTCAGGCGATCTAACGTCATTAATGCACATCTAGCATCATCTTCATCGCCATTGTCATGTTAAACACGGGACTTTCTCGTTCTTCATGCACATGGGCTTACGTTCAGCTCTGTTGTCGTGTCTCAGGGTCCTGTGGGTGTCCGGCACGGCATGCGCAGTCGAAGACCCGCAAAGAAATCACTGTCTACTGACTTGAGTACGGGAGAAACGGGTATGAAAATCTGAATTATGACCATACAGTTAAATAAAGATTGAGTTTGATGCCTAAAAGACCACGTTTACAACTCATTTAAAATATTAATTAGTCTGTTTTTGAAGTGTTTTCACTTTGAGGACATTCCTAAAATGATTTCATCAGAAACATAAACAAATTGGGTTTTATATTGAATATTTCAAACGTATCTAATATGATGTTGTGGGGTTTTTGTTAATTAAATTTAGTATGAGAGTGTTATGAAAGATGTTTTAAAAGCATCTTTGATTTAAGCGTGTAAACATGTATGTGCTGCGTATTGTTATATTGCCTTTATAAAATTGAAATATATTTTAATATGGTGCAAATGTATGGAAAGTATTATGGGGGGAAAAAATCACACTTTTCTGTAAACCCATATAATCAACTAATGTTAATTTAACGTGTGTGTGTGTGTGTTTTATTAACTTTTTCCTAAAACTGTTTTTAAATTGAACATTTTTAATGTTACTCTAATAGTATATTATGCATTATAATTAAGTGAAGTATATGCAGTTAAAATGGAATTAAACCATATTTACCTTTGAATAATGGCATTAATAAAAAATATATAAATATCAAAAATAAGATATAAATATAAAAAAAATATTGTATTTATTTGTTTATTTATTGGAGCCAATCCTATGTGTTTACACTAATGAATAAATACAGAAATATTGAGATAGATTAAATGTTGTCATATTATGTAAGATTTATATAAATATATATAAAAACATTTGGTATTACAATACTGGTATTACATATGGTATTAAAATTGTAATGTAATGCAAATATAATTTAGGGAATTATTTAAAATTAAAACTGGTACTAAAATTTACTTTAAATAATGGCATTTATAATAATAACAATAATACAAAAAAAGTAAAAATACTGAATATTTTTATAGTTAATCGAAATAAGTGCATGTATCACTATGACTTTTGTTGAACATGATCAGTTTTTCCCTAAAGTGTTTTTGTGTGTCCAGACACCGGCCGTGTTTTGGAGGTGACGGACCTTCCGGCTGGCATCAGTCGAGTGGAAGCAGACTCTTTACTGGCAGAACTGAGCAAAGTTGGCGCGCTCATAAAATGGCTGCCCAAACCTCCGTGCCCCAGCCAATCAGAGGGAGCGGACGTTACGAACTCTGACCCTCCCAAACTGCCCCCTCGTGACCTGGCGTCCACGTACACCATCCTGGCCTTGTTCCCGTCGAAATACATGGCGCAGAACGCGCTTCAGAAACTCAGCTGCTTCATCACCAAATTCAAACTGAGAACTAGCAAGGAACATAACGAACAGCACACGCTCGCCAGATCCAGCTCTCAGTGAGGCCACGCCCCTTCCTCTCTCTCTCCACCAATCACCACCATTGCCTCTGGCTCTCTTCCTGCCATTTCAGTCACACCTTCCTGGTTTTGTTTGTTGGTTTTTGCACCACTATGGCTTGATCAAAACAGGTTTCTTTCGAATGGGGTTTTCACGCTAGTTTGTTTAAAAAAAAAATTCTAATGTTGTAGTTAAATTGTTCTTTCACGGTTTCAAACACGTTATCTAGCTTTATTTACACACAACCAAAACGAATTCAAATGAGATATGTTTGACTTGTTTTTCTGTTCATCTTGAATAGATCAGGATCACAAAACTGAAACCGGAGCATGTTGTTTGGGTTTTTTTACCGCAAATGTCACATCATACGAAACGAAGCGCTTTTTTTTTTTTTCTTAAACAAATGGAAATGAACAACCAAACATGCTACAATGACCCATGAACATGAAGACGGGACACAAGGGAACACTTTTCGACCTGTGCCTTTGAGCAGGGACGCACTGTTTACGCCGAACAACGACGAAGCCAGAAAAACAACGTCCAAAAATGTGTAATTTATACTGTAGCCGAATCCAAATAAGCAAGTCTTTTTTTTTTTTTCTCCGTCCGAGTGTCTTGTTGGTTTTTGGCTCTCCAGTATGTGGACTGAGTGTTTTTGAATTTTTAACTTAATTTAAACGTTGATGAAAAACGGCACAGAACGGAAGGTTTTATCGCTTTCTTTCTCATTTCCTGTCTTTGGGACGATGGACAACAGTCCATTTATGGGTTTTTAGAATTCTTATCTCATTAAAAGTCACTGGAATAAAAGTTTGCACTCTCTCTCACGTCTTTTCCCCCTTTTTCTCTCTCTTGTGTTTTTTTCCCCCGTTATTTTATTTTCGTTGCGAGATGTGTGGACTGTGAAAGGCTGTAAAATGTTTGCTGGTGCAAGTTGTTTTTATCTCAGTTTGAAAACCAATAAATGTTTACACATAACGGTTTTTCACGTCTTTAACATTCTTATTGACTACGATCATCAAAAAAAACATATTACAAATTAATATTGATCATTTTACATAAATGTAAAAGTGTGATATATATATTATTAATACGAAACACATTGTTAATTTGAAATATTTTTATAATTCTGTGTTATTTTGATTTAAATATTTTATTTCTATTTTATAACCAAACTTTGTTTTGATTTTTTTTTTTAAATACCTACAGAATTATAATAATTATATATATCTATAATATATCTATACATATTTTCCTAATTGTGACAATCATGTCAATCTAACAGCTTAACTTGTATTTTACTCCCAATTTGTTAAGTTTTCCAAATATTTTTAAATCTCTTTTATTTTAATATTTACTTCCATGCATCTTTTAAATGTAAAACCGCAAAATATTTCTATATATATATATATAATTTTTTAAAATATATTTTAACCACTTTTTATTATTTTTTTATTCCTGCTGTCTAATTGTGTAAATGAAAATGTTATTATTGTATTAAGTTTCTTTTAGCTATGCAACTATAAATCCCATGTCAAAACTGAACGTTTTTGTTCTATTAAGTTTCCTCTTATATAGAACATCCCAATCAGAACATCAGGTGAAATATGAAAGGTGGTGTTGGCCGTGTCTCTGCCGTAATAAATGAGAATAGTTGTAGTTGTACATCTGGTGTATCTTGACGTCCAAAGGCCCACAATGATAGCTGAAAGTGATGCTTCCATTTTAGATCCTCACAAAATGTTTTGTTCTTTTAAAAGGAATTGTTTCCGTAGGTTTAGAGCAGAAAATGATCCTGGTAAGTCTTGTAGCTTAAGTTAGTCCATAAATGTTTATGTTTTCACATTTGTCAGACAATTTTTTACTTTCTGAAGAAAATAAGAGGAGTCGACGATGACAAAATGATTTGTTGCTAGACACCAAAGACTTTCGGCTCCAGTTAACTAAGTAGGGAGAATCAATGAATGGATTTTATTAATTTATTTATTTTACTCTTTAAATTTGATAGAATGATTGCTTAAGTGAATTAAATAATTAGCTAGTTGCAGTACATTAAACTATCTGACAAATCCCACATTTCTCTTAAACCAGTTATCAGGGATAGAAAAAAAAACGTAATAGAGATATTAATTCATAGAAGAAAAAAAAGAAATTAAGGCAATAGCGGAAAAAGTTATATCAATAGTTCAACGTTTACGCTGACAAAATAAAAAAATATATAGGCTATATTATTCAATTATATTACTAAAATAGCTTTAATAGGGACCAGGACAAAACAAAGAATCAGGCCAAGATAGCTCCCATTGGCATATAAATCAAAAAAGAAATAACTTTTTACAAATGGTTTCTAGGCCCTATATAGATGTGTTGTCGTGCGCTCGCATGTTTTAAAGGCTACCGGATTGCTAAATAAAGCATAAACATTAACTAAAGTAAAACACATGAATAATAAAAAACGAATTAATATTACAACATCTGTTTCTTTGTGTGGATTTCTGAATGTTGTCATGAGGATAGCAAAATAATAACTGACATACTCAAAAATTATTCATACAGTGGACTACTAGTAAAACTGATTAAAATTTGGGACCAAAAATTATTCAGACACTTTGACCAGACCATGTTTTGCTTCAGTGTTTTTTCTTTAATTGCTGATGTGACCTTTTTACGCCACAGATTGAACAAAATTAAGCATTGCTTGGTAATTGGTTGACCTAAATTGGTATTATTTAATTGTGTACTGAAATTGAACAGCTGACAGCTATTCAGTCTAATTCATTACATACCTTTCTATCAAAGTTATCTGACATTATCAAGCTGAATTTGTTCTGACACAGTTTAAAATATGAGTCCTTGTCATATTTTATTACCATTTCAAGTGTGAGGTCTAATACATTTTGGTTTGGCTGTATATTTATAAAGTGTGTTTGTACTTTAATATGTATTTGATGAGATTTTTCAGTTTTTACCCCGAGAAGACCCGATCAGTTTTTTTTTTAAATATCTATTTTTAATATTTGTGATTTTTTTTTTTTTTAATAAAAGGAAATATAAATAGATAATTATTAATAATAATAACAATAAATGACCATACAAAACTAATTTTCTCCTTTTTGAGACTTTAATTTTAATTTTGCTGTCTCTCTGGACTAACAAAAATATCAGTATCAAATTTATTTTTAATTCAGAAATTCATTTTCTTCAGAAACACGCAGGCTACATCAAAGAAGGCGCGTATTTATGTTTTAAATAATAGATTTTAAAAAAAGAGTATGGTGTCATTCAACCTTAAACGAAACATACACCACACCTAGTGCAGAAAACAAGCAAGTTACAGTAGAGTCGTGACAGCAGACGATACTGTAACTCCTCAAAGAACCACCAGAGGGCGCCCTTATACTGAGGCGTAATGTTGTTATTTACTGCACACTGCACAATAAAGGCTGCCCAACAGTATGAGAAACTGTAGCGGTTAGAGTTTCACGCAGTTTTTACTGTCATGACCGCATGCTGTTGCATGTTTAATTAAATACAGATATGTTGTGGTTTAATCTATTTTGTGTAAATAATATTAATATCTTTTAACCTTTGACCGCACAATCGCATAACAAGTCACGAAGGAAATCGACTAGCCTACTGTTTACATTTATTCGTCGCATCAACGGATAGTAGGCTGTAAGGTTTGTTCTACTGTATACTGAGCGTTTTGACAAATGCAGTCAATTTTGGAAGCTTTATGGCCATTTATTATCATAGAAATATGCTACTGTTATCTTTCTCAAGCACATTTAACCTTTTGTTTAGTTTTATTGTGCTATCGTCTGTGTTTGGCTCATTTCCATGCAATTAAGACAGTAGGTGTTGGGTACAAACGACCTCATCACTCAAAACTAATGCGATTTTAAGAATACCTCTTTAATAAATGTCAACAGTTTTGTGATTTAAAATCATCTTGGTATAATCGAAATATGCACTTTTTAATTTACACTACATTACGCTAATTCATTAGCATCATAAATTAATAATACTAGTGTTTATATAAATGCTAAGTGTTTAAACCTCAATTCCCTGGTTTTCTGTCATGTAATTGATGCCAGATGGAGAATTTGTCAGGACAAAATATGGGGCAGCGGCTCCCTGCCAGTGGAGAGTCAATGTGTGTCCCGCATAAATTAGCCCACAAGCCTGTCTTGCCATTATAGCAGGTGTCAGGAAAGATGTTTGCATGGGACCAGATCAGAAAAGCAATGTTTAGGGCTCAGAATAATTGGTTTGGCCCAGGACGGTGTCTACAGTCTTTATTTTTCAGGGTTGAAGTGCTGTCGGTTTGGATTTGATGGATAATTGTGTCGTGCCGGTGGCTGTGGGCCTGGAGGAAGAGGAGGGGACGAGGGTGTGATGACAGACCAGCTGTCCGTACACGCTCCTGTCGGTCAGAGAGAAGGGTTTCTAGATGCCCAGACATGTTCACCGGATACTCGCTGTGGCCGGCGTAATTCACTTATCACCGTTAATGAGAATAGAGACAATTAAATAAAGAATTATTACTGAAATTACACCACATACCCTTTTAAATACAATTAAGATAGAGAGATAGATAGATAGATAGATAGATAGGTAAAAATACGAGAGGCGTCAATACATAGATATATAGAATATAGTAGATAATCGATGGTCAAAGGATTATAGATAGATAAAAATACAATAGGCTCATATATAGATAGATAGATAGATAGATAGATAGATAGATAGATAGAAATACAGATAGGCCGTCAGATAGATAGATATATGGTCAGATAGATAGCTAGATACCCATTTTCTCAAGAAAGAAACTCGTAATCTTGAGCGCAAATGGAGAAAAACTAGGAAGTTTTTAGAATTGTTATAGACAGGCTCTAAAAGCTGCCAGGGCCGAGCATATCCGCAAACTCATAGAAAATAACCAAACCAATCCTAGGTTTTTATTTAGTACAGTGGCTAGATTAACGAATAACCAGACGCCACCCGATCTAAATATTCCCTCACAGTTTAATAGTAATGACTTTATGAATTTCTTCACTGATAAAATAGATAACATCAGAATTACAATAACAAATGTAGATTCTACAGAGTATAATACTTCAGCTTCATTTATCGCACCAAATGATTAACTGCAGTGCTTTACAACTATAGGATAAGAAGAGCTAAATAAACTTATCACTGCATCTAAACCAACAAGTTTTAGATCCTGTACCCACTAAATTATTGAAAGAGTTGTTACCTGTAACAGAAGAACCGCTTCTCAATATTATTAAATCGTCGTTGTCTTTAGGTCACGTCCCAAAACCATTCAAGCTGGCGGTTATTAAGCCTCTTATTAAGAAACCACAAATAGATCCTAATGAACTGGCTAATTACAGACCCATCTCAAATCTTCCGTTTATGTCTAAAATTTTACAAAAAGTTTGTGTCTGCTCATTTGTGCTCCTTCCTGCAAAAAAATGATTTCTATGAAGATTTTTCAGTCAGGTTTCAGGCCCCACCAATACACAGAAACTGCACTTGTTAAAATTACACATGACTTGCTTCTTGCGTCAGACCAAGGCTGCTTCTCATTGCTAGTTTTACTTGATCTTAATGCTGCGTTCGACACCCAGAGTAGATCAACAACTCCTAGATCGATTACAAAACTATACAGGTATTCAAGGGCAGGCTTTAAGATGGTTTAGATCCTACCTGTCCGATCGCTACCACTTTGTGTGTTTAAACGGGGAGTCATCTCAATTATCACCAGTCAAATATGGAGTGCCACAAGGATCTGTCCTAGGTCCTCTGCTATTTTCGTTATACATGTTGCCACTTGGTAATATTGTTAGAAAATATGGGATTAGTTTCCATTTTTATGCTGATGATACTCAGCTATATATTTCTACAAGACCAGATGAAACTTCTATATTATCTAAGCTAACAGAGTGTGTTACAATGTAAAAGATTGGATGACCAATAATTTTTTCCTATTAAATTCGGATAAGACAGATATTTTGCTTATTGGACCAAAAGACTGTACACAGAATCTCTTGGATTACAATCTGCAACTAGGAATAACCTTTCTGATAAAGTTCGGGGTTCAGACACACTCTCTCTATTTAAATCTAGATTAAAGACACATCTCCTGTTTTGCCAGCTTCAATAATGCATCTCATTGTCACGTTCGCTACTGTGAGGGAGCGTGGAGCGAGGAACGAGGAGATGTGGAGTAGACTTCAAACAAACAGACTTTAACGTCAATGGAACCAGGAACACACACGTAGCGGGGAAAGACGAACAATACCGGACGAAGAAACTCTGAACAGGACTCACTATAAATACACTTGACGAGACACACCTGGGAGCAATAAACAACTAACATTGGAAAACTAGGTCAGGGCAGGCACATGGAGAGGGAAAAACACACAAATAGAGTCCTGTGGAGGAGCCTGACTGAGCCGGAGGGACAAGGCGCAGCCGGATGAGCGGAGTCCCGAGGTGCAGGATGGTCGACGACAGACCAAGGCGTAGCCGGAGGGACGAGGGAGCCCGGCGGAGCCAGTGGACAGATGGGCTACGGCGGAGGAGGGAGCTAGAAGCCATGGTGGAGCCACTGGGTCAACGGGCCGAGGCGGAGTCTGGGTCTCAGAGGCTGGAGGCGGAGACCAGGGATTCTGCAGCCAGTGTGACGGTGGAGGAGGCAGGAGAAGGTGGGTGGGCGGGCATTTGTGAGCCTCCGGGCTTAACTTGGGAACAGGAGCCCTCTCTGGGCTGGATGTGGGAACAGGAACTTTCTCTGGACTAAACTCAGGAACGGGAGGGACATAGTTCACCGACGGAGGAGGAAGGAAAGGGGGCAGGTCGCTAAACAAATCAATTAAGTTTTCCTCCGCTTTGCATTCTCCCAAATCCTTACTCAGCTCACCCTCAGCCACGGTGCAGGGGGTGGAACTCCACTCCGCGCTCTCTCTATCCGCGGCATTCTCCCTTGTGGCAGGCTCTGTTGCCGGCTCTCGCACCTTGACTGACGTCACTTGCAGCTCCGGCTCCGCGGCGATCCGTTGCTCTGTCGCTCCATGCGTCAAGGGCTCATCGGCCGCGGTGAGCTCGGGCTGTCTGTCAACGGTGGGCTCTGGCTAATGCTCCGCGCAGCGGGGAGATGGTGGGCTGGGCTCTTGGTCGAAAATCAGGAGTGGATCCGGCGAGATCATTCACGGGGCAGATGGTGAATGGCGATCCTTTTTTCACCAGAATCCACTCCATTTTCGTACGACGGCGCATCGTCCAGATAGCTGGTGAGTTCGGCGAGGGCCAGTCTGGTATGGTCCTTGAGCGAACGCTCCCCCTGCTCCAGCAGGAGGAGGAGGTATTCAGGGCGGGCGAGGGGAGTCATAAGGGAACACTACGGAAACAAAACATTGAACAAAAACGGAGGGAACACACAGAGGTAACGGTTTAGGTCCGGTATTCTGTCACGATTCGCTACTGTGAGGAGCATGGAGCGAGGAACGAGGAGACGTGGATGACTTCAAACAAACAGACTTTAATTAACATCCAATGGAACTAGGAACACACACGTAGCGGGGAAAGACTAATAATACCGGACGAAGAAACTAGGAACCAAACTCATATTAAATACACTTGACTTGACGAGACACACTTGGGAGCAATAAACAATCAAATACATGGGAAAACTATGTCAGGGCAGGCACATAGAGAGGGAAAACACACAGATAGAGTCCAGGGGCGTAAGAATAATCTTGTACTGCAGTTATATCTGATCAAATGCACATGATTATTTTTTAGCTTGGGTTTAAACAAATCAATTTTGCTTTGTTGGAACAGCAGCCTTCGCTAATTATGTCTCTATTTGTTTCTCAGTTTTTTGCCACGGGATGTACTAGGATTTGCACAAGCTTCAGTCTGGATCCAGAACACCTGAGAAGAGATGATGCCAACCCCTCAGAGGACCTCAGATGATGCCAACCCTGAAACAACATACAGAAATACCAAATTTTGCTATAAGTTTAATTGCAACATATAATAATTGTTGTTAATAGTGTTCATCGTCTGTTTGATTACGTCTTTATAGATTTTTCCGTACATTTCTGCCATATGTACATCAATTTGACAGTCACCACTGATAAGCTACTACTAAATATTGTAGAAACTAAATTTTCTGTAAAGCTGCTTTGCAATGATTTGTATCGTGAAAAGCGCAATACAAATAAACTTGAATTGAATAGATAGATAGATAGATAGATAGATAGTACTAAGTCATGTTTTGCTTGGGGATCAAATACTTATTTCACTCGCTGAAATGTAAATCAATTTCTAACCTTTATATAGTGTTTTTTTTCTGGATTTTTTGGTTGGTATTCTGTCTGTTAAAATAAACCTACCATAAAAATTACAGACCCTTCATTTCTTTTGTAATGGTCAACTTACAAATCAACAGGCTCAAATAAATATTTTCTCAACGATAGATAGATAGATAGATAGATAGATAGATAGATAGATAGATAGTAAATCTGTCATTGTAATCAGTGTAGTGCTTTAGCTTGGTCAGATAATTACTTGTAGCTTGACCCTCTGTGAACCTGTTGACCTTTGACCCTGCTCCCACAGGGGTCACATGTCAACTGTCCACCTTACTGTGGGACACCAGAGGCATCTCGCTCACAGCTGTCCGCTAACATGCATTTCAGCATACAGATCATATACACATTCAGTTCAGAAATAAACCATTATGAATGAATGAATTAAATAAAAAATGAACCACATAAAACAAAGCTAGGAAATTGACTCTTAGTAGAGTCTTCTAGTCATGTCTATTTGTGAAAATCAAAAAAATAAGATATCTGCCTGTCTGTCTGCCTGTCTCAGACCTGTCAGTCTGCTCTGTGACTCAAATACTGTTTCAATCCCCTCATCGGGCCACTCTATGTTGCCATAGCGACGTGATGGAAGCCATCCCAGCTATACAATTTTAGGGGGAGGGGGGTAATCATAAGAGGTTTACAGCCAATATGGGATACAGAAAAATCCCCCGCGCACACACTCCAGTCCTGTTGTTCGGGGGCCTCTCCTTCACTCTGGGGTTCTTTCATCGCACTCAAGGCCTCCAGCCCATTGATATGTTTCTCCATCTCTCAATGTTGAACCACTACGGCTGCCCCCACCATCATCCTAATTGCTTTTGTCCTTTTCAAAATCTGCCGATTCTTTGTGCTGTAGTTCCTCTTTTCTCCTTCTAAAGAGAGAGTGGGATGTGTGCATGTGGCCTCACGGATGTTTCTGTAGGTCAGAGGTCTTAATTCAGGGTCCTGAAGGCGACCAGCAGAAAAACACATTGTTAATTTATTATTTATTTACTCATATTGATTTTTTTAAGGGGTCGGGGAGGTCGCAAAAAGGACATTAAAGGTTGTACAGATCAATATTTATGTTAGGTTGTGGAAAACGCCTGCATAGTATTATGTCAGCCAATTTTATTTTATTTCTTTAAATATGTGTGTGTGTGTGTGTGTGTGTGTATACTTTACTATACATTATTTCATTTGTATCATACACTGTACTGTGCGTATAGAATTTGTATTCCTTTTAAATATTTACCATATTTAAAATGTACACTGCACTGTAATTTAATTTTTTAAATTTCTGTTATTTAAATTTTTAATGCACTAAATACAGACATTAATGTAAATTTAAAATGTTTCATACACACAATTTTTTTTTTAATTGAATACATTTTAAAATGTATAATACACTGTATATACATAATTATGCATTTTACGTTTATCAATTAATTAATTTTTTCTATTATTTTTATTACGGTTTCTATATTTTTATTGATTTATTTTCGCTGCTTAATTAAACGGTAAAATATAACTACATTTTACTGTTTAAATACAGACAGATAGATGACAGACATAAAGATATAAGTACAATGATAGATAGATAGATAGATAGATAGATAGATTAAATATTATATATATAAACTATATTTATATAATGTAGAATTTTTCAAATCACTGTACATTTAAAATGTAGAATTCACTGTATATACATTATTATGGATTTTTGTTTTATTTAATTTTCTATTTTTACTATTTCTTTATTTTTATGTATTTATTTGTTTTTGTTGCTTAATTAAACAGTAAAATGTAATTACATTTTAATATGCAAAATTAACAATCAGAATTACAGGGTTGCAGTGTTTTCTAGCATTACAGTATCTTGGCTTTTTTCAATGCTGCCTTAAAATTTGGCCAAAACTAGGTGCACCTGCTGTTTTGAAATGCCTTCATGCTAGCCCAGTTTGCTTCCCTGCTATGAATTATTGGTAAAGTTATTGGCCAGGTCCTGCTCTCACTCAGGTCCTCTATTGGGGTTAAACGCACTAGCTCCAGACATTTTAAACGCTTTCTCAATGTGCAACAGCAGGTCACAGATCAGCTGCAGGAGTTGCAATTTATCTGCTGTGGTTACTCTACCTCCCATGTCTCTTTATCTTTTTCTCACGAGTCATGACGGTTTTTCAATAGCTTTTATAAATTAAATGATAGATAGATTGGAGGTAGTTGCAACATCTTCTCCTCTCAGGTTTTGACAGGTGCAATCCCCCAGGTGTTGGTGTTTATTGTTCTGAGTGATGGCGCGCCCTGCTGAAAACGCACTTCATCAGTATTTTCCCATCGTGTCTGCACAGAAATCCGGCTGAGGAAAAAAAGAGAAATGAGACTGTTTCCTGAGGCAACAGATGGGTAAGGATGATAGGAACCTTTTCTTTCCCAGTCACGATGCATCTAAAAGTCCATATGTCAAAAGCACATACTGTACAAATGTCCTGAAGCACTTCACAACAATACATTTCCTAAAGTTTATACTACTTTCCTAACAGCTTTTGGCTCAGTCAACCACCTATCTGAGACGATTCATCTCCAGAAGAGTTTTCATCGAAGACATCGCTAGTTGCCTGGAAAACAGCTCGCACAGATGCGTCTGCGGGCGACTGGCAGCCAACCTGTGGACAGGATTTTCCTGCTATGCTAATGCCCATTGCTGCAGGCTAACAGTTTAGTGTAATGATGTTAACACGCCAAAGCCATATGGAAAAACAAAGGCAGGATTTTTACAGGGAATACCAAGCACAGTATGCATCAGTATGGAGGGTGCGATTCAGATGACAGATTTGAATGAGAATTCCTGATAGAGCACAAACGCATTTTGGCATGTTTTTTTCATACAGTGTATGACAAGAGCATGTTCAAAAAAGATTTAATATGAACCAAATGTGTTTCAGTACACTATATACTCTTTTTAAAAAATAGTATGTGAAAAAGTATGCATATGCACAGATAACCATTCTAAATATTTAGTTATTTAGTATATTCAATTTTGTGTAAAAATTTCTTTACTTTTGGAATTGTGATCAAATAGAAATCATACATTGTGGCTGTAATTTCTTCTGAAATATAAGGTTGAGTTGAACACGTTGCATTATGGGATAAAGTTGGAAATCTGGGTATTTCATGCTTACAAAAAATAGCATACTGTGCAGTGTGCAGAGTATTACTATCGCAGAAATGTCATGCTAGTACACTATTCCGAACATTAAGTGCATCTGAAATCGTACACTTTGATGAGGAACGAACTTCGTAACCGTTAAAAAAAATATGTTCTTTACAGTTTGAATGTGTGTAGTAAGAATGAAATCCAGACTTATTACATCTACCATGTTTTCGATATAATGTGACTTGGCATCAGTTGGTATAAGATTTTGGAATCTTATAAGCCAAATAGTAAGTCATCAAGGTACTTTTCGTCTATTTTATTAATACTATGTGTTCGGACCAAGCGGCAACCTCCCGCGCTCTCTCGTGAAGCCAACACAGAAGTGACTTAAACTGTAATTCGTCAACTGGCTGCTAGAGGCTGGCTGCAAAAGGGAGTCAATCCCATAGACTCCCCATGTTAAAATGCCCAAATTTACAGTAGAAAAAACCATGTTTAAAAAATGATTTTGGTCTATATAGCTAATTTTGCATAATTTTGCTTTTCGTCGAGCTAGGTGTGCGTGGCTTCAGCAACCTGCTCCCACCTCTTTGCCCATTTTCGATTATCCGGGAGTGACGCGTGGTGACGCGCTGCCAAGATGGCGACAGCCAGCTCCGCCCACTTTGAGCTTCAAAAACGCTCTTCAGAAAACTACGTGTGATGTCACGGACACTACGTCCATGTTTTTATACAGTCTATGGTTCGGACATACTACTCATTTCACATAATGTTTTTCACCTATGCTATATAGTAAGGAAGTAGGCATATTCGGACGCAGCAGTGAGTTTGTTTCTTCATGGGAACATATTTGGAGAAATATAGCGTTGCATCACTTTCTCACCAATGGATCCTCTGCAGTGAATGGGTGCAGTCAGAATGAGAGTCCAAACAGCTGATAAAAAGACCACAATAATACTATTGTCTTCTGAAGTGAAAAACTGCATGTCTGTAAGGAACAAATTCATTATGAAGACATTTTTAACTTGACATTTTACTGATAGCACCCAATCACTGCAGAGGATCCACTGGTGAGCGAGTAATGTAATGCAAAGCTCTTATGGCCAAATATTTTCCAATAGAAAAACAACCACTTCTACATGTTGGATGGCTTGAGGGTGAGTACATTTTCAGGTCAAGTTGATGCAAGTTCTTTAGAGTACTGCATCTCACAGTTTGCCTATATTTTCTATTTTCTCCAAAATGGTCTGTAAATGGGACAGAGTTATTAAAAGTACTCCTTGTACAAGCTTAAAAGTGCCGAGCAACAGTGCGTATTTGCATAAAAGCATAGTTTTTGTGTGGTTCATCTCTCTTGAGGCTGGTTTGGTGTGTGTGCTGTTCATAAGGTGTCTCTCAGAACTATTAACTATGGAAAAAAAACATTAAGAGTTCTGTTATTTATCACGAGTGACACTAGCCCATGCAGCGGCTCCCTCGCATGTATACAGAATTCATAACAGCTAATTCAATAAATGATTATATGCTTGCTAATTGGCTTATAATGAAATATTCAGTGTGAGAGACTGAGTGCTACTTAGGAAGAAATTAATGGCTGACATGTTGTCTATTTCTATTTTTGCTAAAAGAAAAAGTAACATAAGACTAGGTCCTTAAACTTTATTCATTCGGCAGAAGATTTTATCATTCAAGCCATTCTGTTGCGTAAGGTTTGTACTAACAGTTTTTGGCTCCAAACAACGTTTTTTGGTGGGTGGGTCCCACATTGGAGGCCCTCAGGGGGTCCCAGCCCCAGCAATTGGCCCCGGACCAGGCCCCGGGACAGCTTTCCCGGTTGTGCCCCGCTGTTGACGGCCCAGATTGGGTGTTGCAAGAGCCAACTGACCAAATGTTTGGAGATAATCCAAGAATTGTAGTATTGGCTTATATATTTGCATTGAAACGTGGATTGTTCAGCCTTAGCTTTGGAACAAACACTCAAATGTAGAAATTATTAGTGAATTGTTATGGAAACTGTGCTACTATTTATGATATTTCATTTGGTTAAGGAACAATATGTGGCACAGACCAAAATAAAGCATCCATTAAGCCTGGCGATCGTCTGAATTGGGTCAGAACCCAGCGTGAACGGCTAAAGTCCCTCTTTGAGTCCAGCTCAGACGTTTTAACTCATAATCACGTTCGTTTGGCCGCTGGACCTGCGGAAGGGACCTCTGTTAAGACCCTGTGAGGTGAAATACTGAGGAGCGGCATGCGGAAGTGCTAATCGGATGAACGGATCGGTGCTTGTTGGATTTCTGGCTTTGTGGAGTTAGCTGCTGTGCTAACAGGCAAAAGGTACTTGCTAACGCTAGTCTTGAGCATTATGTAGAATTTTTGACAGTTTTTAGCATTTCTTTTTAATCTATAGGAAAATAGATAGAGGAAATGAATATTTGGGAAAAGAAAAGAGGATGGCTTAGACTAGACTAGATTGTTAGCATGATTTGAACTAAACAAGCTATTGATGGTTGTATTGCTGATTTTAAATGTGAGTGAAATACAATCTTGACAAACATTTTTGAAGAACTCTTTTAAGTAGATTTGAGCTGTACTTATTTTGACTAGAAAATAACTGCCCAGGGCTGCGGTTCCCAAAAGCATTGTAAGCTTAAGTACATCGTAGACCCATTGAAACCAATGGAGCTACGATCAACTTAGGCTTATGTTATGATGCTTTTGGGAAATACAGTCCAGGAGCATTAACAAGATGGCCGCCAAGCAACTGAATGGATTGGTTGCTGCCTTTAAGTCCCCCTAAATTGAGAAGTCGTAGTTACAATGTCAGGCGTGTTCAAATCACTTTGAATGAAATAAAGATTGCTGTACAACAATTACAGAGCACCCAAAATGCAGCCCAAATTTTTTACTCCTTTTACAACATGAATAAATAATGCGGACAAATCTATTTGCTTTGTTTTTTTATAACATATGGAAGGTTTGATACACTGATAGTTATATATTCTACCGTACTTGTACAATATATATTGTACATGCAGCTTGGCTAGTTTTATAATAAATAAAAAATTTACAAGTAATTGTGTGTGGCATTCATTGCGTCCACCATGTTTTCTCACTAACACGCGCAATTTGGGAAACTAAGGGTTCCAATAAAATCCTGAGATTCCCACTCATAATTATCAACTTTTGGTAGTGTTCATGGGCAATTTACTTGTAAATACAGTCTTTTTGACTTTGTTCAGCATGAATGTTTGAAGGTGCAGTCACATTTACTGTTGTTTGGCAAATTTTAATGGGCAAAATCCAGTTATTTCAATAGGCGAAAGATTTCCCTGAATAGATTTTAGTTGATTTCAGCGAATTTGCCATGTTGACCAACAGAAAGCTGTTGATTTGACTGCTTCATCCATCACTACACATACTTTTTTTTTTTTTACCTTTTTTGCTAACTTTCGCCAATGTGACTGCACCTTTAATCAAAAACTCATGTAAATATAAACCCTTAACTTTTTCTAAGACATTCTTAGACACCTCTCTGAAGAATAAAAATATTTTTTTGTAATAAATAATATAAATATTGTAAATTATTTTAGTCAAATTCTTGTCTTTTTCTTTTCCAGAAATGTGGCAACACCTTTTGTACAGGGCCAGCGAATAAACACAAGCTGTTTGAGTAAACTGTTTGGTCTGTGAAGGCGGCTACAGGAAATGTCAGTGAAATCATTAAATGAGGAACTTCCATCATAAAGAGCAGTTCAAAGGGATTCCTGCTGTAGTGCCTTTATTAAAACGGGCCCTGACAGCATGCGGCATCAGCATCTGTATCGCAGCATGGCGTTTATGGAGAGAATTAAAGAGAGTGTGGCGCCGTTCCAAAACCTAGCGAGCTGCGGAGATTTCTGCAGCCGGCCAAGAATGACACTTAACTAGTAGAAACGCAGGTTTCAGTTAGGATTCATCACAGGAGGCTTGACTTACAATTGATTTCAATAGAGTATGGTGTTAGCATGTTGCTAAGCTAACAATGTGGTACTCTAATCAGCATAAAAACACACAAAGATTGGCTAAAATAGTTATATTGTTACATTTTATTTTGATTGAACTATTGTTATATCTTTAATTTGGGTTTTCAGTGAATTATATTTCTCTCAAGTTTGTCATCTTAATATGCTGCCAACTTAGTGAGCTCTCTAGGGTTTGGAACACAGTTCCTCAACTTTCTTGTCTCATTGGGGGTTGTCTGTTGGCAGAATTGTGTGTGAGAAACGTAAAAGAACCCAAAACCGTGACCCCATTGACCCTTTCCAATTGTGAGCCATAACTTAATTATACTAACGCACACACACACTTACACGCTTGCCTAAAACCAGAAGAGGCTCTAAAAATCCTCAAAGGATCAAAGGCTGCATGCCAATGCGATCTCCCTGCGCATGAACCACAACTGAGCCCCTTAAACACACGCAGACCGCCACTGTCGTCGACGGGGACTGGCACGCTGTTGCTCCGGAGGGAACAGTCCCCCTCTGCAGCTCACAGAAAGAGGGCGAAACAAAAGACTGGTACAAACAAAGGCTGATGGATGGAAAGAAAAGTAGTGAACAAGAATAGAGAATTAAGAAGAATTGCGAAACCCCCTATCAGAATGCATGAAGGATAGATGGAGAAATGTTTAAGTACTACAGATATCACAAAATAAGTCACTAAATGTGAAAAAAATTCACTATTAATTATTCACACCACAGTACAAAACTGGTTCCCAGTGCAACTAGCATCACGTTTATGCTTCAAAAAAATGGTTAAAAAGGTTTTAATTAGGAGATGAATATGTTTTATTGGAAAGCAATTGAATCAACGTTTTATAGTTATATAAGTATTATTATTTATATAATTTATTATAGGCTTAATGTAATACATTATAGGTTTGAATTAGTTTCTAGTAGAAGTACCAAAATAAAGTACAATATTATTTGATATTCAATATTTTTATTGTAAAATTAATAAATAAAACCATTTTATATATACAAATAATTTTTTGCTTAATACGTCACTGTTAAAAATCCTATTTTCTCATTTTTATTTTTTTATTAAATCTTATTATAATTTAAATGGAATATAATGCAATGTATAGACTACATTTCTCATGCTTTTATGATACTTTTTTAACCTTTTTAGAGCCTAACAGCTCCATTCTGTATCCACTTACATTATATGGACGAGAACAGCCTGGACGTTCTACTAATTGTCTTCTTTATGTTAAACAGACAAAAGGAAATCATGCAGATTTGCAGTTTCAGAACTACTTATTTGACTTGTTCAGTGTAGAAATGCAGCATTTTTTGCTGCATTTACTGAATCATGTTTCTTGTGTGCCATGGTGGAAGTGGGTCGAGCTCCTTTCTGTCTCTGTTATCTGGGTGTGTGGTATCGCAAATCTGCATTGCAGCTGTCGACTTGCTCTCTCACGGCCTGCAGTTTTATAGCATTTACCACAGACATTTCCCCTCACATCGTTTGCGTCCTCATTTTGGAGTACTGCAAGGTTCAATCCTGGGCTCCCAGATTTGCGGGCCAACAATCATCTTTGCAACGCCATTTTGATGCTGGCGGCTTTTTACAGTGAGATCTGAATGGACCGGTAATGAGATTTGGCTCTTATTGTTGCGACACTGACAAACGACACATCCTTGACTCTACATCAAAGACCTCAGGGAAAGATTTACCACAAAAGACTTTCCCCTCTGTCACTACTGTCCACACCCAGGAAATTATGGGACTCCTGTCACACAAGCATAACTCACAAGCACTTTATGAAGTCTCCAGTCAGTTTGTCACACGTTTTGTGGATCAAAAGCGTAAAATGCCACATATGTAGATGATTACAGGGAACTGGCACGAACCAGCCGCAAACAGAGACACAGATTGAGCACTGCAGTGACAAATCCTGATGATTTGATTTAGCTTTGTCTTCCGTTTATTTATTAGAATTACAGATGAAGTATATAATTTTGTCATGTTAAAATACTTTGCTATTATCCTAGTTACCATTCAGCTAGTTGAGCGAGTCATTTAAGAATGATTTGTTCAGTCTGATGTGCGGATGAATAGTTTAGTCTGATTAGTGAACGATTCCTTCAGTCCGGTTTGTGACAAAATTGTTCAGTCTGATTTGTGAATGACTCATTCATTTTGATTTGTTGAACAAATTGGTCAGTCCATCTTGAAAATGAAATGTAAACAAATGCTTTTTCCAAATTTCTGAACAAATTTCTATCCAGTTTGTAAATTAATCGTGTCCACTTTTTTGAAAACAAATCATTCTGTTCTGTTTGTGAATGAATAGTTCAGTCCAGTTTGTGAACCTTTTGTGAACGCAAATCATTTTTTGATATACTTCTTGACGAAAATTGGCTTCTTGTTAATGACATTTAAATGAACAGTTCATCCTCTGAGAACAGATTTTAAAGCCAGCACAGAGGCGGGTTTTGGTCTTTTCTTCTTACTCTGTGATTGACAGGGGGAATAATTAGCCAGTGAAATGCCTCCGGGTTCATTCCACAGTCACAGGAGTATTCTGTACCTCACACTCCCTAAAAACACAAACACATGAAAGAACATACTGTCAGATCACATCATAGTAATAAATGATCATGTAAAGTGTGAGTAAACTGTATGGTTGTGGGTATGCAGTGGGTACGGAAAGTATTCAGAGCCCCTTAAATTTTTCACTCTATTGCAGCCATTTGCTAAAATCATTTAAGTTAATTTTTTCCTCATTAATGTACACACAGCTCACCATATTGACAGAAAAACACAGAAGTGTTGATATTTTTGCAGATTTATTAAAGAAAAACTGAAATATCACATGGTCTAAGTATTCAGACCCTTTGCTCAGTATTTAGTAGAGCACCCTTTTGATCTAATACAGCCAATACGAGTCTTTTTGGCAAAGATGCAACAAGTTTTTAACACCTGGATTTGGGGATCCTCTGCCATTCCTCCTTGCAGATCCTCTTTAGTTCTGTCAGGTTGGATGGTAAACTTTGGTGGACAGTCATTTTTAGGTCTCTCCAGAGATGCTCCATTGGCTTTTAGTCAGGGCTCTGGCTGGGCCATTCAAAAACAGCCACAGAGTTGTTGTGAAGCCACACCTTCATTATTTTAGCTGTGTGCTTAGGGTCATTGTCTGGTTGGAAGGTAAACCTTCGGCCCAGTCTAAGGTCCTGAGCACTCTGGAGAAGGTTTCGTCCAGGATATCCCTGTACTTGGGCGCATTCATCTTTCCCTCAATTGCAACCAATCGTCCTGTCCCTGCACCTGAAAAACACACCCACAGCATGATGCTGCCACCACCACAGCATGATGCTGCCACCACCATGCTTCACTGTGGGGCTGTATTGGAGAGGTGATGAGCAGTGCCTGGTTTTCTCCATACATACTGCTTAGAATTAAGGCCAAAAGTTCTATCTTGGTCTCATAAGACCAGAGAATCTTATTTATCACCATCCTTGGAGTCCTTCAGGGTGTTTTTGGTTTGTGTAGAAATCCATGCGGGCTTCTGGTCTTGCACTGAGGTGAGGCTTCCGTGGGCCACTCTGCAACTAAAGCCCCGAATGGTGGCTGGGCAGTGTTTGCTTAGTGTATGGTTTGACTTTTGTCTTTATCATATGGGTCTCCTTCGTGGAGATATCTTCTGGTGGGGGATTTCGACTGTTTCATCTTTTTTGGGTAGGCTTTTCATGATCAGTCACAGCAGTGTATTTGTGGTGGGCTTTGTTGGTTGCTTTTCTTTTACCTTTTATTCTTACTCTTCTCGATTCCAAGGCATCTTTATCCCTCGATCGCTCCGTTTGGCGTGGACGGTCCGCTCTAGGAAGGGTTCTGGTGTCCCAAACGTCTCCATTAAGGATTATGGAGGGCCACGTGCTCTTAGGAACCTTAAAGGGGAGCAGAATTTTTTTGTAACTGGCCGATCGTGACTTGCCACAATCTGTCTTGAGCTCTCAGGCAGTTCCTTGACCTCATGATTCTCATTTGCTCTGAAATGCACTGTGAGCTGTAAGGTCTTATATTTACAGGTGTGTGGCTTTCCTAATCAAGGTCAATCTGTATAATCAAACATAGCTGGATTCAAATGAAGGTGTAGAAGCATCTCAAGGATGATAAGAAGAAATGGACTGCACCTGAGTTACATATATGAGTGTCACAGCAAAGGGTCAGAATACTTAGGACCATGTGACATTTCAGTTTTCTTTTTTAATAAATCAGCAAAAACGTCAACAATTCTGTGTTTTTCTATCAATATGGTGTGCTGTGTGTACATTAAAGAGGAAAAAAAAAAAAACTTAAATGATTTTAGAAAATGGCTGCAATAACAAAGATTTGAAAAATTTAAGGGTTTCTGAATACTTTCCGTACCCACTGTAATATGTAGGATTCTTCATCCTTGACAACAGGGAGCTGAACAGCATTAACTTCTATATAGAACAGAAATAAATTCCATAATGTAACATTTTCCTTGAGTAAAATTCAATGTGAAATATAGCAGATGTCTACACTTGTGGGATTAATGGTAATTAAAATTAATTATTATTTATGTATTGTTTAAAAATAAGCTTATAGTGTGTTATTTAATGTTACAATTTTCTTATTATAAATAATATTTTAGAAATGTTTACTAAAAATGTATTTTATTAGCTAAATTAATACATTCTCCTGTAGACAGAAGATAATAAAACATGATATTCTAATAAATGTAAATATCTAGATGTTTTAATTCTATTTTAATTTATTCATATAAAGGGTTTCTCTATTTTATATAAAGCATTAATATTAGAGCGTATAAATTATTTAATGCCATGTATATATTTTTACTTCACACTATTGAGTTAAATATATATATTTTTAATTAAGGTAATTTTCGTTATGATGTAAAACAGGATTGTTTACAATAGATAGATAGAGATAGATGGATGGATAGATAGATTAGATAGATAGATATGATCGATAATTTTCTGTTTATAATGGAATTTCCTCTCTCTTTTTTATATTTATAATTTATTTTCGTTATTATAGTAATAATTTTATGTTTATAAAAGTAGTCTATATAAAAGTTAGTTTATAAAATTATAGTATAATTTTGTACTTGCACGTAAAATTCTTTAGATAAAAAAACTTTATTACAGTATATATAACATAATATATTATTATTATATATACTTATTAAAAAATATTTTGTTTTATAGTTGAAAGGGATAATGTCTCTCTCTTTTCTCTTTCTCTCTCTTCAGTCGAGCTTATTATTACATGTTATAATTTATATTTAAGTATTACTTTATTACACACTGAAGATTATTTAGAAAAACAAATCTTAAGAACAGATTAATCCAAAGACAGCAGCATTTATTTAGAACATAAATGGTGTCAATTTTCATTTCATGTTTCACTAATTCTGTATGTTTCAGACTGTATTAAGAATTAATTTACATCTACACACTAAAAATTAAATTGATTTATTTTAATTTAATTTAATTAAATTCTAAGCATTATTACGTTTTCATTTATTTATAGATAGCAGCCTTTATTTACAATGTAAATGGTGTCAGTTTTCGTTTCATATTTCACTACTAGTTCTGTCCGTTTGGATGACTGGACGGCCCACTACAACCCTCTGAAGTGATACATAAGATGTGTTTCCCATTCCTAGTGCAAGCTGACACCTTTTAAAGTTGACCGGCCCCAACAAGTGTGTGTGTGTGTGTGAGACAGTTTGGGAGGTCTTGCTCAGGTGAAATGTCAAATGGCAACATGTTTCCCACAATTCTCCATTTCATTCTCCAGTTGTATGTCAACTTGTTGCTTGCTGATTTATGTTTGAAATGTACTACCTCATCTCTGTTCCTGATCTCATTTGCGCTCTCTCTCGCAGTCACCTCCACTCAAGGAAAATGAATCTTGGGTTTAAAGCGAGCAGGATTCAAGCAGCGCTAGCCGGAGGAAAATGTCAGGGTGTTTTCTGCCTGAACGACTATTGACAGAAAGATCTGTGAAGCAGAAAGCAATTTAAGAAGAAAAGGGCCATTTTACAGTCAGTCTGTGTCGCCGCTTCACTGCGACAATCAGCCATTATCGCTAAACACGAGTCAATGAACACGCCGCGTAAACAAACAAATAACAGTATGAGACGGGTTTGTTAAGTCGCTTACTGCGATAAAACCATCAGAAGGGTGTTTAAATTGGGCAGTCTGTCACAACGAAATCATTCAAGCTTATCGCTATCGCTAATACTTAGCATTAGCAGACTCTTGTTAGTTTACCTAGTTATCAGCCAATTAGCAACACCCTAGCAACCCCTCTGAACATGTCAGCATTGTGGAAGTAAATTTTGGAGAGGTTAGTGTCGCTAACATTTCTAAGAAAAGATTTGAAAATTTTCTGTACAAATAAATTTTTTTTAAATGCACTGATATCTTATTTGATACTAATACAAATATAATTAAGATGTCAACCACACAGCAGTCGTGTTTAATCATTAACTGCTATTTGCGCTAATTGTTCAGTATTATATTGTTATATGTGTTTTGCTAAGCTTTATTATTATTACTAATATTTAGCGTTAACAGTCCCACATTAGTTTTGTTAGTAAACAACCATCTATAATACCCAGAGCACCTTAGCAATCACTCAAAACATGTTAGCATTGTGGCGTTTTGCAGAGGTTGGCATTGCTAGCATTTTGTTAAGAAACTTTTGTTTTCTGTACACAAAAATATTAAAATGCACCTTAAATGCATCTTAATATTTTGATACTAATACAAATACGTTAAAGGGGAGTTGTGTTTAATCAACTGCTAATTGCACTAATTGGTCAGTATTATGTTGTTTGAATATTCAGGTATTTTTTTATTTTTTATTAATGCAAGCTTCACTATTATTGCTAATACTTAGCAGTTTCTTATTAGTTTGGCTATTAAACAACCACCTATAAAATACCCAGAATGCCCAGGCAACCATCCAGGTATTCAACCACTCAGAACATGTTAGCATTGAGGTGGTTAGTTTTTGAAGAGCTTAGCATCGTTAGCATTTCCTTAACGGTACATTCACACGGGCGTCTGCATCAACGCTTGATGGAGGGCGTGTCTGAAACTTGGTGCTGACGTGACCGTAGTGACAACAGCCAATCACATTCGTTTTCTGGTGTTGCATGAATGCGATTGGCTAGCGTCTGCACCAGGGTATTTGCATAAGGCGATCTGATTGGCTG
Source organism: Sinocyclocheilus anophthalmus (assembly GCA_018155175.1). Taxonomy (NCBI): domain Eukaryota; kingdom Metazoa; phylum Chordata; class Actinopteri; order Cypriniformes; family Cyprinidae; genus Sinocyclocheilus; species Sinocyclocheilus anophthalmus. The sequence continues at coordinate 61,491 of JADLZN010005453.1, forward strand.
ACACCTGCATTGGCTCTTGAAAAGTTGAAAGTTTTCGGTACATTCACACAAGGTGTCGGCGTCAAAGCCTCTCGTTTACTTTGAATGGAGTGACGTCAAGCATTGCCGAACTGAATTGTGGGTCTGTTGCGTCGCGTCACTGGCGTTGCTTACGGCAGAAGTTGAACACTTTTCAAGCGCCAACGCAGGCATCAGCCAATCAAATTGCCTTATGCAAATACCCTGGTGCAGACGCTAGCCAATCGCGTTCATGCAACCCATAAACGAATGTGATTGCTGTTGTTCGAGCGAGCGGTCGCATCACACCAAGTTTCAGACAACGCCGTCCAAAAGCTCGATGCCCGACACCCCGTGTAATGTACTGTTTCACTCCTGAGTAGCAATGCCAAGCGCGCAACACAACGGATCCACAATTCAGTTCGGCAATACATGACATCACCCATTCCAAGTAAATGAGAAGCGTCACCGTATGCACCGTAAGAGAAGATTTAAAGGCACAATATGTAATTTTTCGCCGCTGGAGGGCGCGTATTCTAAATAAACAAAGAGACAAAGGCATAGTTCGATGATGCCGTGACTGAGTGTGGAATCATGGGCGTTGTCTCTTCATCCCCACAGCCGGTGCAATCCGACGGGACTCGGGCAGAAACCATGTTCATGGATGAGCTAATGATTTATTAATTTAGTAGAATGAAGCAGGGTGAGGCTGAAAACCGTCGAAGCGAAACGAGGCCGCTGAGGAGTGGACACACGGGTGCTCGAAAGGCATAGAGCATTTATTAGGCCCATCCACCGCTTCCGCTCCTTTCCGGTCGTGCGTATGTGGGGAAAAGCAGAGCTGTTTTATCATAGTAGTTACATTTGAACGTTCTGTTGTAATGCTATTCTGTGCGGTTGTCACCGGTTTATTAAAATGCACAACATATTAAAGCGTGTTTGGTGTTTTCATGTTTTCTACAAAACAAAACAAAATCGAGGGTGTATGACGTCACTGGCAGGCGACACAATGACACTATGGACGCGGTCTTTGTCACTAGTTAAAATTGCTTATTTCTCTGGATTTAAACATTCTTCGAAACATTTGGGACAATGTAAGTACACAAGTCCGCAAAATATATAACACTGTTCTAGTGGTTTTTGGATATTTTAATAAAAAAATCTTTCATATTGTACCTTTAAAAGTTCAGTACACAAAGATATTAATATACACTGATATTTAAACAATCTTTTGGGGGGGATAGCTAATACACAATTAAAACTGTTATAATCTTACATTACAATCCTTGCATTAGTTTGGCAAGTAAACAACCACCTAAAAACACCTAGGGCCTCATTTATAAAACCTTGCGCTAAAATTTGATCTTACAATCATCTCTCAAATATGTGTATGTGTGATTCATAGAATGAACGTACGTACAGAACATGCACATATGCGTCTCTTTCAGATGTGAAATCTATGAATCGCAAATGATCTTGAACTTGCGCGCAAACTTGCTCAAAACATGTTAACATTGTGGCGACAAGTTTTGGAGAGGTTAGCATCGCTAACGTTTCAGATTTGAAAGTTTTCTGTACACAAAATTATTAAAATGCACTGATATCATAATCAACCTTTTACTAATACAAATATTAATTAGAAATTAAATTGATTAGAATAAAGATGTCAACACACAGGAATTGTTTAACCATTACATTTTAATTGCGCTAATTGTTCAGTATTATAGCATTGATTGAATATTCTATTTGTGTTTTGCTAAGGCAAGCGTCACTATTACTATTGCTAATACTTAGCGTTAGCAGTCTCTTCTGAGTTTGGTTAGTACAGTCACGTAGCAAACACCCAGAATGAGTTGACAATGCCCTGGCAATCACATAGCCACACCCTAGAAAGAACTCAGAACACATTAGCATTGTGGCGGTAAGTTTTGCGTTGGGTTAGCATCACTCATATTTCCTAAAGAATAGAGATTCATTCTATACTAAAAAAATATTAAAATACACTATTATCTTCATCTAATCAGCCTTATTTGATAATAATAACGAGACAGGATTATAGTGTGGTTAGAATAGTCTGTGTTTTGTTCAAATGTACATTGTTGTATGTGTGTTTCAGCTAGGATGGCTAAGTGGTTTTATTTCAGCTCTCTCAGACTTTGACCTTTGACCTGCAGGAAGAACATGTGGCCATGGCTTTACCGAGTGCATAAGTGCATTTGTTAGACTCCCAAATCCATGATTTTAATTAGCGTCATTGCTGACGCATATAAGGATCTTTTAGCTGGAATGTGTGGAGACGGGTCAGATCATGCTGCTTCACCTCACAGAGTGACGCGAGATGTTACAGCTGTGTGACGAGGGGTTTCATACGGTAACCATTGGATACAGGAGCAAGGTAGATTTCAAATTATTAGCAATACACTGGGTCAATATTTGTTCTCATTTCACAGAACAAAATTGAAAGAATGTGTGTGTCAATATACAATGACCTTCCCTCGACACACACACAGAGGAATCAGAAGCTACATCATCAGGCCTCGGGGGTTTGTGTGGGGTTGTGGTTGAGCAGATTCTCAGAGCTGATCTTGTTATACTGGCTGTGTATCTGCACAGAGAATAAATTATATCTATAAACTGAATATGACAGAAAAACAGTTATCTGTCTGTCATACCATCTATCTATCATTCTGTCTGGCTGTCTTCATTCTATCTATCCATCTGTTCTTAAGTCTATCTATCATACTATTGATCATTCTATGTATCTATCTATCTATCTATCTATCTATCTATCTATCTATCTATCTATCTATCTATCTATCTATCTATCTATCTATCTATCTATCTATTGTTCTGTCGTTATATCATTCTATCATTCTGTCTATCTATTTATCATGCTATTGTTCTATCTTTACCTGTCTTATCTATCTATCTATCTATCTATCTATCTATCTATCTATCTATCTATCTATCTATCTATCTATTGTTCTGTCGTTCTATCATTCTATATATCGTTCTATCTATCATTCTATCGTTCTATCTTTACCTGTCTTATCTATCTATCTATCTATCTATCTATTATCTATCTATCTATCTATCTATCTATCTATCTATCTCTCTATCTCTCTATCTATCTATCTATCCATCCATCCACCCATCCATCTATCTATCTATCTATCATTCTATCATTCTGTCTATTGTTTTATGCATTGTTCTGTCTGTCTGAAAGTTACCCAAAAATTCTAGTCTGCCAGTGCATCATGGTATTACCATGGCGCATGTCCAAACAAACATGGTAGTATATGGTACTTTTTTTCTGCTAGTAATCTCTCTCTCTTTTTCTCTCTCTCACACTCTTTCGCTTTCTCATTTCTCTTTCTCTCTCGGTCTGACACACATTCACAGCATCTAATGTAAGAGCTGATGACATGTTGATGGAATGAATGTGTTACAAATATGTAGCAGATAAATATCCGCTGACTCCATGTCTTCCAGAAGGCCTGTTTCTGCTCCAGCGCCTCCACACCTGGGTAACTGCTCTACAGCCAACATGATATGATTATTAGATCAGTTTACTGTCTGTGTGTTTGTGCCTCATTTAAACATACACCTGCTCCTGTGATCAATTTATAATTGATTTCTTCACATTCAAATCACAGCTGAACAAATCTGAAAACCGGGCAGATGGCATACAATACTAGCCTACATATAAAAAACAAAGCATTTTTGTTATTACATTATTTATTATTTTTGTAATTATTTTATTGAGAGAGAAAGTACATGGAGTATTTGAAAAATATTTTGTGACAGTGCAGAACTTCTGGACAAGATTTGCTGTAAACAGGGGCAGATTATGGTGAATTGGGGGCCCCAGGCAAAATATAGGAATGGGCCCTATACATTTGCACACATTTTCCTAAATAAGCCTTGAGGTTCTTTTTTTGTTGTGATGCTTGCTGCTGCATATTGGTGCCCCATAGTTGTGTCCAATGTTTCTACATTTTCATGTACATGTTATAATGGCTTTTTCATGTTGTAGACCACGAAATAGCAAATGATTAATAGTTGAGATACAGGTTTTCACAAAAACTAAATAAATTATAAAATGATAAACCTCACAATTGAGCCTTTAAACCTTTTTAAGCAAAGGGATGAGTCAGAAGTTTTAATTATTATATTGATTAAAAACGGGTTTATGTGGGTGGATTTTCGAATTGGTCTGAACAAAAACGCAGATGGAGTATTGAAAGTATGCACATTCCTTCTGCTGCTAGCAGAGGCGCGTTGGAGCGGCAGAAAGATAGCGTTGTCTCCCGTAACGGCTGGTATACGCAAAGCACCCTGCGTTCCATAAGAAGCTGCGTTATCAGATCAATGAAAAGCCAGCGAAACCTTTTCGGAAGACAGTCCGGTTCCGACAGAGATGCTTCTATTAAAAGTTAAGCTGATGATTCCCAGCTGTACCTGTGTGCCTGGCCTCATACACTTTCCAAAGCTTTCTAATTCTAAAGCTTTAAAATACATTTTATTGTAGTTATTTTTAAACGACACATTTAAATTGAAACTGAAAAAAAATAAGAAAGGAATTATACCACACCCAAGGTTATACAACCAAAAAAGTAACTGTACCTCCTCTACTTGGGGTCCTTCTCATAAAAATGAAAGCGCATTTCAAACGATAAACATATAATAATGCACTGTTTTGCTGCAATCTTACTTCAAGCCTCAGAGTGCCAGATTATTTAATTTGCTACCAGCAGTAACACTATAAGCACAGGTACACAGCAACCGTCCCATGTCCTGGCCAAACTAATGCCTCTTGAATTAAAAGCTTTTAGTGGGCCCTTGCTTTTGGGGCCCAAGGCGTGCCTCAAAACTTTTGCTAATGGGTAAGTCCGCCTCTGCCATACTGTATTATCGATTTCACTTGAAATCTATATACGTATGACAAGTTTATGTGGTATAAAATACCTCTACAGTGATAAATAAGCCTATGTCAATATATACAGTATTTTGGTTATTTAAACTGTAGACCTATTTATAGTTATAAGGTTTATTTTAATTGATTTAATTGACTTATTATAGGTTTCATTTTTGCCACAACAAATCATAATTATTCATGTCTGTAGGGTCGCTATTTCCCTCTCCCTACTGAAGGAAGTGAGGATCTCGGGTGTCTTCAAGACACCCATTTGGTTACACCGCTCAACAAACTCGCATCATACCCCAAAAGTGAGAGGGCTGGAATTCAAGCAGTTTGATGTAAATCCCTGCAGGAGAGGGAGAGGTTAGAGAAGCCGAGTGAAGCGAGGAGAGGAGAGAAGAAGAGCGAGCGGGAGGCGCAGACAGGACAGGACAGGACAGGACAGGACACGGGCAGAGGGAATCCGCACCCTTTCCAGAGTGATTAAAGAAAGCTGTGCGTTTGTGCGCGTCGTCTCCGTTGTGCGCCTCCGCGGACTTGCGCGTAAAGACAATCAATGAAGGAGAGAAGATCTATACAGAAACTGTCCCTTCAGCCCGGTATGGATCCGAGTCAGAGCCTCAAATGTAAGATCGTGGTCGTGGGGGACAGTCAGTGTGGGAAAACCGCTCTGCTCCACGTTTTTGCCAAGGACTGTTTCCCAGAGGTGAGATGCGTAAAACCCAGTGGGTGCGCAACTGCGCTTTATGATATAGGCTTTAGTTCTGTAGCATGTACATTCATTTTTACATTTTAATCTCTTAAAATAGACCTGTTCAGTAATATTTGCAATTGTCTTTCATGTGTCTTTTTCTTAGAATTACGTACCCACTGTGTTTGAGAATTACACAGCAAGTTTTGAGATTGACCAGCAAAGAATAGAGCTCAGCCTGTGGGACACCTCAGGTGAGTCTCAAATTATGTATTTGTACTACATGCATCTGTATCTTTTAGTTTTAATTGCTTTTTGTAGTTCAAATCTATTGCGTATACACTAAATATATAGTATGAGGTCTTCAACATTTCTATTACCCTTTGGGGCTGGATAGAGAGCCATAACTTGTACTCCTTGTTACATATATTATAAAACTGAGTGCTGCATGTTAAGCTTGGTCTATACTGCTATATGTATTTTCCCATATCATTGTATTAATGCTGAACTTTAGCTTCTTTAGTTTTGGCTGGAGTTGTATAAGTTAATATATAATTATAAAAATGATATGCAGAGTAAATATACTATATGCACTATATAATGTGTAATGTTGTGAACATTGTGGCTGTTAATATACAATGAAGTCAGTAAATGCAGACTTTGCTACAAATTATATATATTTAGAGTTTGACCTATGCAGTGATTTTTGCTCTTAATGTAATATATTTTATGTGAGTTTAGTTCATTTACATGCTATTGGTACAAAACATGTCCAGACTTGTTGTCATTCTTCATAAATCCAATGGACATTTCATTATTTTGATGCATCAGTGTGTTGTGCAGGGTAATGATGTGATTGCTAGCGCTTACGTTTATGCCTGAAGGAAAATCTGGGTTTGTTTAATAGCTTTTCTTTCATTTTCTGAGCGGTTGAGCGATTCTCGGTTGTTGAGTCAGTACGAGAAGCCTGCCACGGCGTTTAAATCCACAGACCACACACACACACACACGACACACCACACACACACACCCCCCCAACCACCCTGCTATACACTCTCACCCACCCACCCATCTGTGGAATATGATCCACGGACACCTCACTTTAAAGGAATGTTAGGATGGCATCACAGGGAACGTTGCTGTAAGTGATGTTTTGGATAAACAAATGAAACTGAAACTGTTGCCACAGCTGGGGCCATGCTGCAATTCACACGTTTAACAAAACCAAACAGCCGTGACCACACAGGCAAATGAGAGTGGGGTCTTGGCTCACTCTGTCTGAATGTAGGGTATTGGTATGTTTCCAGAGTTCACTCTCAGATCACTCAGGAGAGATCAGACCTGCTGTCTGGAGGTAATCACAGGCCCTGTAAAGCATCCAGCATGACAGACTGTGTGTGCTGTTAGAGGGGTCTGTTTCCGGCTTTTAGCTGGAGCTATGATCTGGGGTAAACTGCCTTCAGACCTGAACCTGGGGGTTTGGGTTGTTTGGTACTGTGTGTGGTCTGAAATCTAAAGCTGTGTGCTAAATATTTCCTTCACCATTATATGTTAAGCCATCAAGCTAGGGTATGATGTTTGATCAACTTTACCAGCTATGTTTTGCAGCCTGGCCAGTTAGACCAACACCAAATCAGCTAAGCTGGTATTTTCAGCAGGGTTTGCAAATCTAAAGTAATTTCTTAAATTCTCAATCTGGATCCTGACCTGCTAAAAGTCTAGCACATCTGGTCACTAGCTTATGTTGGTTTCAAATGCTGGTATTCTGGAGGTCTATGCTTCTTAACTAGCTTAACCAGCAAAACTTGATGCTTGTGAACAGCATGGCCATGCTGGTACATTAGCTAGACCAGCACCAATCCAGACATTGCCAAAAAAGGACATTTGCTATTTTTTTTCTGCATTGTAGAATCAGTCCTAGATCTAGAGAACTGAGCTAATGTAGAGTCAAATATCCCATTTTCTCAATATAGACTTTTCTGAATATGAATCGTCCTAAATGTGAACCTATATCATAAATCCAGGTGTTACATTTTTTAGCTGTTCCCTAAAACTAGAGGTGGTGCTATAATCCTGAAAGAAAATTCCAACATTTGGAGTCATGTGCTCAATCTGGATTAATTTCCTGAATCAGAGTCTGGAAGTACTTGCCTACATTTTGAGCCAACCCTGTTGAAAAAAACCAGGCACATGCTGGTTAGGTATGTTTTGAAGCATGGCACTGACCAGCTAAGAACCAGCTCATGACCAGCTAAGGACCAGCTTAAACCAGCCGATGACCAGCTAAGGACCAGTTTAAACCAGCTCAAACCTGCAGCCAGGCTTCAGAACATATCTAACCAGCATATGCTGGATTTTTCAACAGGGAAGTGCTAAATCTAGAGTTATTGCTTAAATCCAGAATCATTTCCTCAATCTAGAACTATTTCAAACTCAAACTAAAGCTATATCTGATGATAAGTCAATGCACAGTGGTTCAGTTTGGTTCATGATGTAGGTACAGGAGTGTGTTCGGCTGACAGATGTCTGCAGTGGGTGTCTGCGGGCAGGACCGCCCGTCTGATGCTGGCGGTTGGATATGTAGTTAGTTGCTTGTGTCTGGCTGTGGGCTTCCAGCCTGCTGTTCATTACAGTGTAAGTTATTGTGTCAGAGCCAGGCTCCAAGGTCTCCCCGGTGTGTATGCGGTCTTTCCTCTCAAATGCCTAAGTCTAGGATTTAACAAGTTCAGAACACACCTGAGCACATTCCAGATAATGAGAGAAAGAGACATGCGAACTAGGAAACCTTGGTTATTTGCCCTTGAACAATCTTAAATTCTTTGCCTCAAGTGTTTCTGAACAGTCCAGGGGTTGCTCCCAGAATTGCCCGAATTGATAGTTTCTTGGCATTTCTTCTTTGTGCTGCTTTATTTGCAACAGCTGCCACCCCCATCAACCAAGAGGCTGGCTGCTCCTGTCATTGTCCACCAATCAGCTGTTGAGTCACGACCCAATTCACCATTCAGCTGGCAGCATTCGTCACTGATCGGCCATGGAACCCATTGATACAGTAGAGTACATGCGTACCATTTGGAATTTAAACAGTTTGCTTCCAAAAGGGTACGATCAAGACTCTTTGTGTCTGATACAAAAGAGGGGAATACAATTGTTTATTTTTGTTTGTTTTACTTTTGATTGAGCTCAAGTCTTGCGTAACATCTTTTTTAGGACTGTTGCCCATTGTTGCATTTGTTAGAATGATTCCCACTCATGCCAATGAAAAACTTTGGTCATTATTCCAATGTCAAAGTGCCGTTGCCATTCTGCTGCATGAATGTTTCATTAGGCTTTTCTCGTGTATATTGATTCTAGGGCTTAGTAAGTCCTTCTAAATCTGAAACCCAAGTGTGTATGTGCATGTATTGTGTGTTATGTGATACACAAGAGGCCAAGTGTCAGGATAAGACCCTACCGGAGACAAGAGCCTGCATGCTCTCTGATCTTTTCGATTGCCATGAGCATGTGTGTGTATATTCCCTAATAGCCGATCCTCCATGGAATCGTACCCCTTCCCCCAGCGCCACTCTGTTCCAGAACTAGTGACCAGAAACCACCCCCGGCAAGGTCAGCCAAGATCTGTTACTGCCTGTCTCAAGTTTTTTTTTTTTTTTGTGTTTTTTTTTTTTTGGGGGGGGGGGGTGTTTTTGGGGGGGGTTTTTTTGTGTTTTTGTTTGGGGGGGTTTTTGTGTTTTTTTTGTGTTGTGTGGTGGTGTTTTTGGTTGTGGGGGGGGGGGGGGTGTTGTTTTTTTTTGTTTTGGTGGGGGGGGGTTTTGTTTTTTTGGGGTGGTGTTTTGTGTGGTGGGTGTTGGGTTTTTGTTTTTTTGTTTTTTGTGGTGGGGTGGGGAGTGTGTGTGGGGGGTGGGTTGTGGTGTGGGGGGGGGCGGGACTTTGGGTTTGTGGGGGTGGGGTGGTGTTTTTTGGGGGTGGGGGTGGGGGGTGGTGGGGGTGGGGGGGGGGTGGTGGGGGGGGGTGGTGGGGGGGGGGTGGTGGGGGGGGGTGGGGGGGGGGGGGGGGGGGGGGGGGGGGGGGGGGGGGGGGGGGGGGGGGGGGGGGGGGGGGGGGGGGGGGGGGGGGGGGGGGGGGGGGGGGGGGGGGGGGGGGGGGGGGGGGGGGGGGGGGGGGGGGGGGGGGGGGGGGGGGGGGAGGGGGGGGGTGGTGGGGGGGGTGGGTTGGGTTGTGGGGGGGGGGGGGGGGGGGGGGGGGGGTTTTTGGTGGGGGGTGGGGGTGTGGGGGTTGGGGGGGGGGGGGAGGGGGGGGGGTGGGGTTGGGGGGGGGGGTGGGGTTTTGTTGGGGGGGTGTTTGTTGGGGGGGGGGGGGGGGGGGGGTGGGTGGGGGGGGTGGGGGGGGGGGGTGGGTGGGTGTGTGTTGTGGGGTTTGGTGTGTGTTTTGTGTTTTGGGTGTGTGTGGGGGGTGTTTTTTTTTTGTGTTTGTGTGTGTGTGTGTGTGGGGTGGGTGGGTGGGGGGGGGGGGGTGGTGGGGGGGGGGGTGGGTTTTGGGGGGGGGGGGAGGGGGGTGTTGGGGGGGGGGGGGTTGGGGTTTTTGGGGTTGGGGTGGGGGGTTTTTTGGGGGGGGGTGTGTGTGTGTGTGTGGGGTGTGGGGGGGGGGGGGGGGGGGAGGGGGTTTTGGGTGTTTTTTTGGTGTGGGTTGTTTTGGGTGTTGGTGTGGGTGGGGGGGTTATTGTGTGGGGGGGGGGTTGTTTTGGTTGGGGGGTTTTTTTTTTGTGGGGGGGGTTTTGTGTGGGGGGGGGGGGGTGGTTTGTGTGTTTGTGTGTGTGGGGGGGGGTGGGGTGGGGGGGGGGAAGGGGGGGGTTGGTGGGGGGGGGGGGGGTGTGTGTTGTGGTTTTGTTGTTGGGGGTTTTTGGTGTGGTTGTGGTGTTGGTTTGTGGGTGTGGTGGGTTGTGGGTTGGGGGTGGTTTGATGTTAAAAAGGAGAAGAGGTGGGGGGGGGGTTGGGGGGGGGGTGTTTGTTGTGTTTTTTTTTTGTGTTTTGTTTTTTGGGGGTGAGGGGGGGTTGACCGGGGTTGGGAGTGTTTGGTGTTGGGGGGGGGGGGGATGTTGGGGGGAGGGGGGGTTGTTGGTGTCTTGGTTTGGGGGGGTGTTGTGTTTTGTGGGGTTGTGTGTTTTTTTTTTTTTTTTTTGTCCTTTCCACCATTCAGACCCATCAATCATATACAACTCTGCTTGGGATCGTTTTGTTCTTGGATTGACGTTTTTACAAAAGCATATCGTTCCGATAATTAAGGGCGCCAATTCAGTCCCATTGTTCCTCAAAACTCACCGTCCAGCTCCTTGCTCCCCTAGGCTGGTGATGGATATGCGTCCTGATATAGTTCGATTGATGGTTTCTTTGAATTGGCAAGTTTGATAGGATGACCTTCTAAGATGTCACTTGTTTGCAGCTGAAATGTCTATCAGACTCTCTGATCTATATGCGAGTTGTTGCCTGCAGCTGGAACAGATATTTCCTCACAGAAAAGTAATGCTTTAAACCCTACAATGTGATGTATTTTAAACTGAAACAAGCTAGTGAATGGGGAAATAATGAAATGTGTGGCTTGAAATTTGATTGGCTCTTCAAAAGTGGCCATTTATGGTCAGGAATCACTACTAGTAGAATATATTAGAGATTTATGGGTGGGCTCTTTGGACTTTGGCCAATAAGATAACACTTCCATGGCCAAGTTTCGCACAGAGGAAAAGTACCACTCTTCTTTGCAATATGTCTAGTTTCTTTTTATAAGTTAAATGATAAATCAATCTATGTAAAGTGTTTGCCAATACATGACTTCTTAATCTTGTTTGTACATTCAAATTATTCAATTATTTTGTAAATAATTATCATTCAACTATTGCATGTCACTTCAAAGTCCTGAACTAAGACATTGCTATCCAACCTCCTTAATCCAACCCTTGACTATTATCAGCAAGGGGAGACCTCATTATCAGCTGACCCCCGAAAACAAAATGTTCCCGGGATCATTTCAATGGGCTCCTGCTGGGACAGGCTCTCTCAGACCCACTCCTTAAAGCTGGTCAACTATTGCCAGCCGGATCATATTTCTAACCTCAACGATTTGGGCCTGCATGCCTCACATTCCTGTGAGGAAGGGTTTGCTCTCGTACTCCACAAAGCAGCTATTGTGCGGTGGGCCGCCAGGGAAAAAGCGCCATGTGAACCGTTATGTTCTCTGAAATCATTCTTACCTTGTTAGTCAAGGAGGAAATTAAATTCAGGCACTCATGTACTGATGTGGAGTTCTAAAAGACCTTTTTGTAAAAGTTTGTAATGGCGTGTTAGCAGTTTTTCAAAACATGAATTAGTATAAAGGGATTTCATAGCATAGCTTAGCTTTAGCATAAATGTACTTTGCAGAGAATTCTGTCTGTTTTTTGCTTTGTTTTGATGTAGATTAGGAAGACATTGAGGGATCAAATCCAAAAACACCAATGGCCAAGAATTCTTAACTGTGTGTGTGTGCATTTACATGGTCACCACATGTTTAGAGAACCATTTGAACACTTTGGAATCTCAGCACCTTCAGTATCTTCACACACACACACACACACACACACACACACACACACACACACACACACACATTATGGAATGTGGTGTGTGTGTGTGTTGTGATATCTATGGTGTTCCACAAGTGTGTGTGTGTATGTCACTCCAGTTAGCTACTACTTAAACAAATACTGTACAAACACACACAAACAGCAGGGTTTGGTATTGGTGACAGAGAAACAGAATAATATGTTTAGCGAGCTGTTTAGAGAGAAAACTGTGTGGTGGGGTAGGGGTTGCCATAGAGAGTGTGTATATTCATTTATGCGTGTGTGTGGGCATATGTTGTGTGGCTCTCCAAAAAGCAGAATCCACACGAAAAAAAAAAAAAAAAAAACGCACAACAAAAATAAACACTAAAATAACAAACTTCATTCAAATGCTCTAAATTTAAAATAAGTTTCATAATTAGATCAACATACAGATGTAGTTACTAATTGACATTACAAATTAGAAACTAAATGATTAACCATAAAAAAAATCTATCACGTCTGATGTGAAACAGTAAAACGTCGTTTCCAGTGAGCGTTTTTGGCCTGTCAACTGTGTTGAACAGATCTGAAAAAAAAATCCTCCTGCATGTGTTTTCAACTTCACATTTTTCTACTTAACTTCTGGCACTGGGAATTATCATTCTGTCAAACTAAAGAACCCTCCCTTCCCTCTCTCTCTCTCTCTCTCTCTCTCTCTCTCTCATAAACACCCCCTCTGTCCTGGAATCTGGCACATTATAAATGTGTTTGTCCTGTGTGGATTGTACATACCGTGTCTGGCAGAGTTAGCGGTGGGCGGGAATGCTTCGTTCTGTCAGAGTAAATCCTGGACTGTACCGTCCTCACAAAGAAAAACATCTCCAAAGTTTTAGCCAGAAGGGAAATGCTACATCTGGCAAGGGTCTAGTTATTAGCAGTGTTTGCTAAGGCAAGCATCAGTATTTTTATTTGAGTAAGGGATTTGAAGAATTATCTTGTGCTTGTGTAAATCATTATTTAGCATTGCACCAGTGACAGAGAATTGGAAGTGTTCAGTGTGCTGAGATTTTTTTATATAAATAAAAACCTATTTAAAAGCTTTATTCCTTCTGAAAGCAAAAGTGTGCATTTATGTGTAAATGTTTCATGTTTAGTATGTCTGAAAAGGGGCTTCAGTGGTTTAAAATTCATGAGTGCTTTCAAATTGCTGTCTGTACAGTTTCGCCAAGTGAAAGTTAAATGAGGTTAAGTAATATATTGATGGCCCTCCAGACAGATCCACTATCCTTGTCTAGTTCTTTGTGCATGCTAATGTTCAAGTGAACTTTGTTCTTCCTGACCAGTCCACCTTTTTGTGTTACAGGCTCCCCGTATTATGACAACGTCAGGCCGCTTTCGTATCCAGACTCCGATGCCGTCATCATATGCTTTGACATCAGCCGACCAGAGACCCTGGACAGCGTCCTAAAGAAGGTGAACATTTTCCCAATCTGTAATAACTGATTCAACACACTTAAACAAGTAAAACTAATTATTTGATTAACATCCACTGTTGTTCCTGGAATAATAGTCCTATCAAACAATCAGATGTTAGGATTGGAGTTGGGGTCTTGAAGAACATCTCTATCAACCAAGTAGATTTATGACTGGGGTTGGGGTTTTGAAGAACATTCCATCAACCAATCAGATTATCGGACTGGGATTGGAGTCTTGAACAACATTCCCATCAACCAATCCAAAACAGGGCTCCAAAATGACCTGAGAATCTTGATTGGAGATACCTTCATGTTACGGTTTTTGATGATGGAAATGTTTTAAAAATGTCTTAACAGCTAACATCTGTGGCAGAATACGGGTGTGGTGCACTAAATTTTGGGAGTTTCTTGGATATCAAACTGTAGGCTTGACCTCTCTGGTTCCTGACGGTCTAATTGTATTTTAAATGCCTTGCCTGTAATTCAGAGAAATACTTCTACAAATCCTTTGTGATCTGCCCACTCTTTGTTGCATCCCAATAAAGTCGTCCTTTGTTCAGTAGGGTTGGATATATTCTTGTAGACTTTCAGTCTGGGGTCAGGTGTCTGGAATGGCCTGTGGCTCCGTTTCACTCAGTTAGGGTGGGCCCCTGGTTTGATAGTATTATGCTGGCATTAACTAGACCTTGTGAGTGGAAGTTCAGCTGGGTGGTTTGTCTTAAAATGGTTGAGATCTAGGTCACAGAATCGGAAATATGATCAGGCTACACGTGGGTACCTAGTGGAATAAGCTAGTGTAGTCTACCGGGACTTTGAGGTTTTTGGGAGCCAGAAGTGAGCACAGAAAGATCATGGGAATGTAGGGTGTCTGTGTTCCTGTGTGAACAATCATATGACTGTGTTGTACCTGCCTTTCTCCCGCCAGATTAAATTTGGTGATTTAATACCACACCGACACATAAAATGCTTTGTTTGGGAAGAACAGGAATGCAGATCACCTGTAGCATTGTTGGGAAGATGCACACACCCTGAAAAGCCGTCATTACAGTGCAAGCTTTATCCTAGCAGGAAGCATGTCCCTTACCTGTAGCAAGGAAGAGTAATACTTTTGTGCTCGTGAAAAAAACAAAAAAGGGATGGGATGGAATATGATATGCTTAGAGAACTGGAACAGGAAACACTTGTTCTTGTCTTTTGTCCTCTCTCAGACAGTGATGGATCAAGGCCAATTGGTTTCATCTTTCCCTTTTGGTTTTGTCTCCTTCTCTCACAGTGGAAAGGGGAGATCCAGGAATTTTGTCCCAACACAAAGATGCTGCTCGTTGGATGCAAGTCAGACCTTAGAACGGACCTCACGACTTTAGTGGAGCTGTCCAATCACAGACAGACACCAGTGTCATATGATCAGGTGAGCGGTTCTCAAAAACTGCTTTTGAAATTTGGTTGGATGCCAGTGAGACACTCAACTTTGGCTTGATATCTAACACCCATCTTATTACTTTACCAGTAATTACGTTTATCGGCAAGGGCAGTTTGGCAACTTTGCAATGGTTTAGGTTACTAATTTAATCCTTGCATTAAATGTCTGAGTGATAAAGAGCGAAATCATCCTGAGCACAAAGCTAAACTTAATTATGATGAAATTGTAAGTGGTAATCATAACACTTAAACCGCAAATCGTGATTTTAATGCTAATTTTTGGTTTTGTTTCATATCAAAACTCATTATCCTCTCTTTCTCTTTTAGGGTTCAGCTATGGCTAAGCAGATATCCGCACCTTACATCGAATGCTCCGCAGTGCAGTCAGAAAACAGCGTGCGGGACATTTTCCATGTGGCAACATTGGCTTGCGTAAATAAGAACAACAAAAACATCAAGCGAAACAAATCGTCACGCTCCACCAAATGCATCTCGCATATGCCCAGTCGACCAGACCTAGCTGCCGTCGCAACAGACCTACGCAAAGACAAAGCAAAGAGTTGCACAGTAATGTAATGCAAGGCGTTCAGGGGGAAAGATTCATTCTGGGAAACGGGTGAGGGTGGACTGTGGAAGCAAGAAAGATCTGCAATTGCCTCCAAAGACAAAGCAAATGTGGAGAGCGGGAATGTTTGCTTGATGTCCCTGAAGGTCTCTCCAGTTTGAGGGTTTCCAATTCTTGTTGCCAGAACTTGACAAGCTTGCGGACGTAAACCCATATTACGGCCCCAACCACCTCTCCTAAACTTATCCACTCACCAGGAGGATGTCACCACCCTCTCGGCCAATGGGAGGTCTTCCTTCCTGCTCCTGGACGTGAAGCTGTTTCCTCTCTGGAGGATTCCTTCTGGAAGCTTCTCCTGCAGGAAAGGAAGGAGGAAGTAGAATCACATAACCATTGAGTCCAGAGTTCCGCTGAGCTTTGGCTCGCAGTTATTTTTAAAAGATGCACGTTTCAGTTGGTATTAACAGTCGCACGGTGGAACAGCGACGGGGAAGATGACTTCCAAAATGTTGAAATTTCGGATAAAGACAACTCTCGCTTCTTTCTTTTCGAGTCTGTACAGCTAAATGAGGATATGAAACGAGAGTGTATCATTGTGGCTATGGATCACTTCCTCCTTCGATCCTCCTCGATCTGTTTTGTTCTTTCTGTAGACCAAGAGCACGAGTTAGTGTGTGTGCGTGGTTTTCGTTTTCTGCTAAGCTCAGCTAAAACTGTCACCATGGATACGCCGCTGGTATATTTAAACTTGCACCGTTTTCTGTAGAACTCCTCATAATCACATTACGGTTCATTAGGATTCAGAAAAAAGAAAAACCAAAGAACTGGAAGGTTTTCAAGTCGGATGACTCAATGTTTAAATTTCTGAAGTGCATGATGGATGTGTATTTGAGGGCTTTTGTTGGATCAATGAGAATTTCTTTCACGGTTCTGTAAGAACATGGTTCCGCTTGTCTTTATAGACCAGGTATATGGAAGTGCAAATACGACCTTTGAGAATTGACCTGATCATTTAGTATTCATTTGCATTCGGTTTATCTCTTAAGGGGCATTCACACTGACAGCCATTTGCAGTGACAAAGCATCTGGAAGTCATTCATTTGCAATGAGGGTTGGTGATTTGAGGCCAGACTGCTTAGAGTTCAACTTTATGCAAATCTGGAACAATACTTAGGGTGGGACTCTTATAAAAAAATTTTTTTTTAAAACATGCAAGATGCAACATAATGGCCAAAGATGTCTTGCTGTAGCAGTAACAGGCTAACAGCTAAAGCACAGTACACTGTTAGCGTGCTAATTTAAGCACTACTGCTAAAATATCATGAATGTAACATATTTCAGAAAAAAAATTTTTTTAGTTAAACTAGATAAACTTATTAAACAACCAGTACATTTTCGGACAACTGATAATCAAAACCAATAGTATAATGAGTTGGTGACATGCAGCGATTTTAATTTCTGTCAGTGTGAATGCTGCATAAGAATAACATCACTATTGCCATAACAAATAATTGTTTAACACTATTAAAATAGCACAAAACTAGCTTTTCATTGTAAATCGTCTTTATCAGTCAAATGTTACATGAACATTTGTGCCTTTTCTGACATCTGTGAAATTTTGTTTAAGCACAATTGTTGAAATAATAAATAAACAATCAAATTCAAGGTCACATTAAATCTGCACTTCTGTCTGCCCAGTCCAGGAAAAAAAAAAAAAAAAGGTTTTCAAAAAACATTCTCTCCTCTCTATACTAAACTATGCAGTCTGCTTCTGAACACATGTGAGAGGATTGAGAAAAATGACTAATGCACATTCTTTCTCTTTCAAAACAAAAAAACATTTGTTGCGACTCAGTATATTGCCTTGCAGAGCCGTGGGGAAAAAAATGCGTCTCACTTTTGTAGTGCTAAAAGTTTCTCAAAACATACTCTTCAGAAGTTTGAAGCTAGCTGCAAAGTCTCTTTTGCTGCATGTTTGTAGTTGCACTTTTCGTTAAAACTTGCGCAAAACAAACAAAATCGGTCTTTTTTACATTCGTTTTTATTGGGTCAGAGAGAATTTCCTCGACTGTGTCACAAAATTTGTTTTCACATAGGCAGTATTAAACAGTTTTGGTGTGTGTAAATGTTGAGAAATGTGTAGGTGCTGTTAAAAAACAAAAACAAAATGTTTCCTAATGTAGGATGTCTGTAATTTTTTTAATGCCTTCTGTGTGTTGGAGTCCATGTCTGTTTTTGTTGATGTTGCCATAATATTTATTGAATTATATATTTTTTCCCTTAAAAATAAATGAAAAAATAAAATGAAAATGGATCTTTTTGATATGAAATCTTTTCCTCTTTACCATTTGCATATTTTTTTTGATAAATTGTTTTTTTTAAATATATTATATTCATAAAGCCGGCAGATAATATTTCATGCAGTTGAGATTCATCGTCTCATTCCTAATGACTCATTCCTTATTACATTCCGAGTATGTGTGACTTTGCCTTGGGCGTCGGATCTCTTCCTGTGTGTTCCTCAAATTCATTCACGCGGTTTCGGGTCATTCCCCCTGCGGAAGGATGTGACCTTCAGATGACCTTCACCCGGCCCTTTCCGGAGCCTCCATTCATAAACCCCACAGGCCTACAGCTCAGAGCTGTCTGGCTTCATTTGACTAATTTTGAGCCAATATATGACCATGATTTCGCTCATCTTATTTTTGTATTGCGTATGTCACACTGATGCAAAGAGGAGTGCTTTACCTTGTTCTTTATGCATTTATGCAATTTAAAGCATTCAGTGTGGCTTTCCTGAGACAAATGTGGCATCAAATAGACTATATGCGAACACTATTCAACTGAATATGAAAGCTGGGGTTCATGTATAGAGATACCACATCGACAAGCTTCAGTCAAGGCCGAAATTTTCACTGTTTTCTCCTCGCCGTCAACTTGTCTTCGTGTGAATGCAGACTAAACACACACACTTTTTTACTGTCAAGAGCATCAGGGGATATTTTCGCTTCTGACAGACAGCTATGGCAGAGATAAATCCAGACAATTACAAACACACACTGTGGCCCTGATTAATTGTGCGAGTTGTGAAAGTGATTTGTTGTTACGCTGAGACAACGCAGAGTGAAAGTGATTCATTGCAGCAGCGTCTGACTGGAACACACATTAATAGTGTTTCCTTTACACATGATAGCTCATATATCACACGCAGAAACATGGAATAAATTCACACAAAACATTATGAATGATAACACAGGCCTATTTTTAAAGTTGCTATTTATAATTTAAATTTGTTCTTATATTTAAATGAAAATTATATTTTGTTTAAAAATCATATAATTAACCTATAATATCATATGTTGCACATTTTTTTATTATATATGACTTTATTTTTTATCATTTTAACAATGACATTTGTAATTATATAATTTAATTTGTTATTGTTAAAAGTAAACATTTTCGTTAATTGAAATAAAGCTGAAATAAAATATAAATATGATAAGAAAAACTTTAACTTAAAAACCTTGTAAATTAGATTTTCTTCCTTCACAACTCACTGAAATAAAAATTTTAAGTCAAACTAAAATGACTTGAACCAGGGGGTCATGCACTCATGATTTTTGAGGGGGCACGCACTCACAACGCTCCTCATGCTTTGTCACACAGCAGCCATAGCACTGTATAACTGATATAGGCTTGTGTTTTTTCTTTTCTTTTCTTGTACGCGCATCTGCACTTTGTCGTTTTTGGTGAGAGAATTCGCCAGAGAATGAGTGAACAAAACACCGCGTTTCAGCGATGACTCATCTGAACGTCTCTGATTGGTCATTGCATTCATAAGCTCAACAGAATCGTGTGGGATTGGTTATAATGCAGCGCTGTACAAAAGCATCTGTCTCTGGCTCAGTGCAGATTTGCATAGCAGCTGATGCTGTGCCGCACTAAACAATCTAATCACACAGGTGTGATTGTATCAAATATAAAAAAATTATTCGGCTATTTTTTGTCTTTTGGAAGCTGCATTCAAAATCCACTTGGCTCAGAAATCTGAGGAAAAAACATCTCTTTGAATGGGCATGACGCCTCTGACTAGAACTAAAACTGAAATAAAAATAAATATAAGGCTAAATAGAAATAGGCTATAATATATCATAAAATGATAACAGCACATAAGATTACTAAAACTGAAATAAAAATATAAAAATAAATGATCATTCAAAATGAATAATAATATAATAGTATTTTTATAATAATCTAACGTATAGTTTAATTTATTATATTATATAATTTTAAAAATATTTATCAAAATAAAAATATATTAATTATAAATATTTTTAAATAGTTTTTTTTGGTATACCACGTACTATACTCGTACATACAATGTTACCATGGTACATGTCCAGATTACACTGTAATACCATGGTAATTTTTCCAAGTGCTTGAATGATTACCATATTCATGTACTATGGTATTAATATATTCCCAGAAATTTCAAGGAATCTAATGATATTACCAAGCTACAAGTCCAAAAAACAGGGTATTTCCATGGTACATGTACAAATAATCATGAGACTACCATGTCTGAAAAACCACAATATTACCATGGTACTGTTAAGTGGTGTTCGCACAGGCAAAAAATCATGCCAAAATCACTAAGAACACCTTAGAACACATCAAATTTCTTCAGAAAATCCAATCTAGTTCTACAGTAGATACTACATTATAACTTTACACACTTTAACATCAGAAAGTTACACAAATTTTAGAGTTGTAGCTCTGGTGGGTGTTTTCTGGTTGACCGGATGCTCTAATGTGTGAACACGCGGCTGCAGTCAGGGGAAATGTCAGAGACGGCGAACAAGGCAGATTCGATAACAAGCACCGTCGATGTGTTGTGTCTGGTCTGGGTTTTTGTTTTCTAACACCTCCGAATGTTTGACATATTGAAACGAACGGCTGCCGGGTTTTAATAGCGTGTGTGCTCAGGTACCCGTAAATGTCACCGCCGTTGTTCTCACATTTTGCATTAATCGACCAAGATTACTATACGTGACAAATGAAATGTCAAGCAATATGTAGCGTTCAAAACATCTCCGGATGAATTGCGTTTCACTCCTGGGTGAATCCGGAAACTCAAAACCATTTAGCACTTTAGGATTCCAGCAAAAAAATCTATATGTTCGGGTCTGAACCTCTTTGCACGTGTTTTATTGCTTTTGTGGGGTTAAAGGTCACGCGTGTGTGTGTCTCAGACAGGATAAAGTGTCATATTGGGTTCATATTGAAATATAGTCGTTTGTAAAGCTATTCTGAGACACGTATGCGGTAACTTCTATAGAGACGGTTGTGTGAATTCACACGCATCGCTTTAACACCTGTCAGACAGGGAGGAAATTAAATCATGTCCCACCACTGGAAACACAAACACCCAAACACACATACAGCGCTGATAAGACAGGCACTAATTGAAATTCCATTCTTAATGGCCCCTAAGTGCAGATCAGCAACAGGCCGCACGGGTGATTGACTTTTATTGTGCTTTTGGAGTCTGTCTTGACTCGCCTAACCATGATGCCTTGGGGTAAAGAGGCTAGCAAGACTTCCATGAAATAGCTCAATTCGTCATCTCCAGAAGCTGCTGTGACATGAGTTTTGACGCAATATGTTTCGTTCGGACATTTCTATGATGTTTTGTTGTGGATTTGTTTGCTTGGAGACAAAATTGTTTATGAGAACACTTGCATTCAATGTGGCGCTCAAGTCAAACAAAGTATTAAAATATAAAAAAATCTGAGAGAGCAGGTATATCGCCAATTACTAAACATTAATTTATTGTTTCAAAATAAAACCACAACAACAACGGAAATCTAAAACTGATTGTCATTCATCGCAGTGGCTCTAATCTTCACTAAAAAGATTGGTGAGTTTTTTTCAGAAATGTATGATTTAACCTCAGAATTACCTCAGAATTATGCAAACACAATTATGAGAAAAAAAATTTGAATTGCAAGAAAATTCTGAGAAGAAAGGTTTTTTTTTGTTAGTCATAAATACTCACAATTCTGAGACGAAAAGATTAATTGTGAGATATAAAATTGCAATTGCTAAAATTGTGAGATAAAAAGTCGCAATTACCTTTTCGATATATATGTTTTTTAATTCCTTTGCGGAAACAAATTTGTCACAATTCTGACTTTTTCTTGTAATTGCAAGTTTATTTCTAACAATTCTGAGTTGATATCTCAGAATTGTGAGAGAAGAGGTCTGAATTGTAAGATAAACCCTTACGAAAATGAACCATGGCTTTACTACAAAAAACAAAACATGGTTACTATAGTTAAACCATAGTAATCACAAATTAACCACTGTATTGCTACATTAATAATAGTTTAACCATGACATTTGTAGTAAAACTGTGGTTTTACAAATAGTAATCAATACACCAAAAAACATAGTTAGTACAGTTTTACTGTAATAAACCCATGGTTCTTTTTCCGTGAAGTGGAAACTCGCAGAAAAAATGGAGGAAACAGTCCTGAAATGGTGAGATATTAGGCTTAGACCAGAACTGCTACAAAAAAAATAAGGAAAAGATCCAAAATTTAAATCAAAATTTACCTTTTTATTATTTTTTTTTTTTCATTTCAGATTCACGAGACGCCTTGCGTCCACCAACATCAAACATGTCTTTTCCAACCAGCAACGAGGAGTACCATACAACAAGTTTACTCCCACCCAATGAAACCCATCCCGTCAAAAGCCCCGCGCTCGAATGCTATTGGTCGTGTCGCCAAACTCTAATAGGCGGTATAAATTGCGCTACCAATGCGAAAGCCTGCTCTGAATGGATTTGTTAAATTTTTTTTATCAGATTCTATGCCCAGCTCGGCATTCAAATTTTTGATTGAAATCAGGTAAGAGTGAGCGTGATTACCTCGCTTTGTATCATGACTTATGTAGACTTTCAAACAATAATCTAGGAGGTCAAATTTCAGATTAGGTTTAGGATGCTGCCTATGTAGGGAAAAGACATCAAGGCAGTTCACTAGGTTTTGAAACAGTGATTCTTCCCAAGGAATGTCTCGCAAGTGTTAGAAATGTCACTTCCCATTCCGTGCCCCCTGTAACCCAGACCAAACACACACACACACACACACACACACACACAGAGCAGGATCAATAGGTGCTGTCTGCAAAGCTTTGTTCTGTAAATCCTGAGGCTGAGAGAATCAGTCATGCACAGCTGCAGAATATAGACAGAGAGGAAACAGACAATAGCCACTGTGTGTATGTGTGTAGATTTGTGTGATCAAAACCTCTGAACACAAAGCAGAACAGCTACCTGTACAATTAAACGCTCACAAAGACTTCCAAAGGCAGCTGACGAGCGATACAGTTTACATTGCTCATGAGTGCGTGTTTATTGTGCGCATTTTGTATTAGTACTGGGAGTTATAACATCAAAGATGCGCGCGGTCGATCCCTCGGCCTCAAAGCTCATCCTGCAGTCGCATACAACATTTAATTAAATGATTTTCTTTTGAAATGATTGAAGAAAACACGGTTTGATAACTTTTTGATCTTAAAACTGGAATATTGAAATTAGTTTTCTGTATCTACATGGAGGTGTGCCTATGGGCGAGACTTCCGGTTCATTAGCCGCTATAGGGAAGAGAAGAAAAACAAAGTGCAGTAAACCGTAAAACTGTTTGCGTTACAAACCAGTGTGTTCATAATTAATATCAGACTTAACTATGTAGACCACACCCAATCTGCAATATCATGCAACAAAATGACCGCTCATTTAGTACATCAAAAAAAGCTGGAAGCGAATGAGACCGGAAGCAGGTGGATATATCTAAAAAAATATAAAGCGCTGCTTTCTGGAATACTTGAATCTGATTGTTCAAGCATACTGCTGTCAGATATTTACATAAAATGACGCTAAACTATATAATTCACTGTTATCACAGGCAACTGATTTCCAAGTTTCATGTCTCTCATGTCTCTCTGTGCTTGTTCTTCTTACATAATAAACAACTGTTTCAAATAAAAGCAAGCTGGAAGCTGCTGGTTTTAGCTGGTCTCCCAGCCTGGCTGAGCTGGTCAAGCTGGTTTTAGCTGGTCGTTCAGCTGGTCTACTGGCCTGATGGCTAAGACTAGCCTAACCAGCTAAAGAAGTGGTCAGAACCTCTCTAAAAACCAGCTAAGGCTGGTTTTAGCAGTTTTTCTTCAGCAGGGTAGTGATAATGTGCAGTCAGTAACCGGCCATTATCGCAAACAAAACTCTTCAGAGTAGGGATGGCAATCAAAAGGAAATGGTTTGATTCATTAAAGGGGTCATAGAATGCTACATGCACTTCTACAAGTTGTTTGAACTGAAATGTGTGTTGGCAGTGTGTGCACACAACCACCCTATAATGATAAAAATCCACCCGTTCCTTTTTTTTTTTTTAAATCTCGTTAAATGTTCCCCCCTTTCTCAAATCGAGCCGATCTCAGATGACTGTCTGTTTGACGTCACACACAGGCAGTGAAGTCGGTGGAGAGCAACTGCGCTCGACTGCACAATCCGACACAGCCGCCTCGCTGTCGCAAGCGTTTTTTGGCACACGTCAGCATGACATCAGAGCAAGTTGGATGTAACTTGGACACTTTTCTAACCGGCATGCATCTCCCAGTGATCGGTTCTGCGCAGATTTTGCTCATCCCAAACAAGCCTATTCATTCAGGAATCGGATCGCACTAGTTGCACTGTGTGTTTTTGAATCAGCAGGATCAAGAATCATTCATTCAGGAATCAAACTACAGGTCGCGGTGTAGGTTTTTGATAAGAACGTATAATAAAAATCAATCGTTTTGTGATTAGACTGGTGGTGCTTTATATTTTCCGTCAAAACTCTTATCAGAGTAGGCTATTTTTAGTACTGTATTTCGTTCGCATCAGTGGAAAACTTAAAGCACGCGTGATAATTAATGTAACATAAATTAAAGTTCTTGGCTTCTAACTCTACTTCAGAGTCATGCGACGCCTCTCTTCCTCACATTGTGATTTATTTTGAGTTAATGACTAACTGGCTGACTACATGATCCATTCCGTGAGTCATTGCTTGTGTTTATATATCCCTGACTGAAGACAAAACTTTATTTCACGCTGGTAAACACACACTGTAGATTACAGAGGATGAAGGACACCATCATTAGCTCACACACAATGGTAAATGTTCTCACAGTGGGCAGTCAGTTGACCATATGCTGAAGCCTCTGCCTTTTGCTCTGGCCACACACACATTCACTCTCACTCTTCATCTCTGCCATCTGCTCTGCTCTTTGGCCTCTGTGTGTGAGAGATGTTCACATGTAGGAGGCTGACACACACCTGTCCTGCTACATTAGCATTGTGAGTCAACCCAATCATACTCCTTCACACATCATTTAATTTCCATTCGATTGTTCATTTTGTACTTTTAATAAGGAGCTTTTTTCTAATTTAATGCTTGCTAAGTGCATTCAGAAAACCAGTTTGCATTTGAGTATGTTTGTGGTGTGTTGTGTGTGTGTGTGTGTGTGTGGTCTACTCCTCTCTTCCAAGTTCCATGCTCTTTGTGTACGTGGTGAAGTTTGTGTGAAACATGTCTTTCTGTTTGCTGATCAAAATAAAAATATATATGGTAGGCCTAATTTTAACACTGAAACGAATTGTCATAATTTATTCATAAAAAGTTAATTTGTTTCATACAGAAAGTATACATGCATCTAATTTAATATATTATATTATTATTATTTTATGTACACTGCTGTTCAAAAAGTTTTTTAAGACGTTTTCTTGTGCTCATCGAGGCTGTATTTATTTGATCAAAAGTACAGTAAACA
Organism: Sinocyclocheilus anophthalmus; assembly: GCA_018155175.1. NCBI lineage: Eukaryota > Metazoa > Chordata > Actinopteri > Cypriniformes > Cyprinidae > Sinocyclocheilus > Sinocyclocheilus anophthalmus. The sequence continues at coordinate 87,006 of JADLZN010005453.1, forward strand.
GTAATATTGTGAAATATATTACAATTTAAAATAACCGTTTTCTATTTATCTAACTGTAAAATGTAATTTATTACCGTGATGTAAAGCTGAATTTTCAGCAGCCATTCCTTTTATCTTCAGTGTCACATGATCCTTCAAAATCATTCTAATATGATGATTTCAGTTATCAATGTTTGGAACATTATTTTTTGGGGACCTGTGATACAGTTTTTCTTTGATACGCTACACAAGATTTCAAAAGACAGTATTTATTCAAATAATAATATTTTCTAACATTTAGGTATTTACCATCACTTTTATTAATTTAACACTCCTGCTGGAAAATCTAAATTTCTTTCAGACAAAATTACTGACACGCCAAACTTTGCAACGGTAGTGTCGGCTATATTTTACAAATATACTATTTAAATAAGGCCTGTTCTTTTTTTTACTTTTCCAATCAAAGAATCTTGAAAAAAGTATCACAGTTTCCACAAAAAAATATTAAGCAACACAACTGTTATTTTCAATATTGATATAATTCAGCATGTTAGAATGATTCATGAAGGATCATGTGACACGTCAAGACTGTCTTATTATCTGACATTCAGTTTTGATCACAGGAATAAATTATGTTTTAAAGTATATTAAAATAGTAAACCATTATTTTTAAATTGCGATAATATTTCAGAATATATTTTTCTGTATTTTTGCTATCTTTGCAGCTTTGATGAGCATAAGAGATTTCTTTAAAAATCCCCAAAAATTTGAATGGTAGTGTATATATAGAGACAGTGGGTGCGGAAAGTATTCAGACCCCCTTAAATTTTTCACTCTTGTTATAATGCAGCCATTTGCTAATCATTTAAGTTAATTTTTTTTCCTAATTAATGTACACACAGCACCCCATATTGACAGAAAACCCAGAATTGTTGACCTTTTGCAGATTTTATTAAAAAAGAAAAACTGAAATATCACATGGTCCTAGCATTCAGACCCTTTGCTCAGTATTTAGAATAAGCACCCTTTTGATCTAATACAGCCAATAGTCTTTTTGGGAAAGATGCAACAAGTTATCCACACCTGAATTTGGGGATCCTCTGCCATTCCTCCTTTGCAGATCCTCTCCAGTTCTGTCAGTTTGGATTGTAAACGTTGGTGGACAGCCATTTTTTTAGGTCTCTCCAGAGATGTTCAATTGGGTTTAAGTCAGGGCTCTGGCTGGGCCATTCAAAGAACAGTCACAGAGTTGTTGTGAAGCACTCCTTCGTTATTTTAGCTGTGTGCTTTGGTCATTGTCTTGTTGGAAGGTAAAACCTTCGGCCCAGTCTGAGGTCCTGAGCACTCTGGAGAAGGTTTTCGTCCAGGAGATCCCTGTACTTGGCCGCATTCATCTTCCCCCATTGCAACCAGTCGTCCTTTCCCTGCAGCTGAAAAACACCCCCACTGCATGATGCTGCCACCACCATGCTTCATTTTTGGGACTGTATTGGACAGGTGATGATTAGTGCCTGGTTTTCTCCACACATACGCTTAGAATTAAGGCCAAAAAGTTCTATCTTGGTCTATCAGACCAGAGAATCTATTTCTCACCATCTTGGAGTCCTTCAGGTGTTTTTTAGCAAACTCCATGCGGACTTTCATGTGTCTTGCACTGAGGAGAGGTATCTCTCGACTGCATCTCTGGAGCTCATCCACAGTGATCTTTTGGTTTCTTCTTACCTCTCTCACCAAGGCTCTTCTCTCCCCCGATAGCTCAGTTTGGCCGTACGGCCAGCTCTAGAAAGGGTTCTGGTCGTCCCAAACGTCTTCCATTTAAGATGTATGGAGGCCACTGTGCTCTTAGGAACCTTAAGTGCAGCAGAATTTTATTTGTAACCTTGGCCAGATCTGTGCCACAATTCTGTCTCTGAGCTCTTCAGGCAGTTCCTTTTGACCTCATGATTCACATTTGCTCTGACATGCACTGTGAGCTGTAAGGTCTTATCTAGACAGGTGTGTGGCTTTCCTAATCAAAACCCAATCAGTATAATCAAACACAGCTGTACTCAAATGAATGTGTAGAACCATCTCAAGAATGATCAGAAGAAATGGACAGCACCTGACACTCATATATTGAAATATATGAGTGTCACAGCAAAGGGTCTGAAATACTTAGGACCATGTGATATTTCAAATTTTTCTTTTTTAATAAATCTGCAAAAAAAAATTCTGTGTTTTTCTGTCAATATAGAGTGCTGTGTGTACATTAATGAGGACCAAATGTACTTAATGATTTTAGCAATGGCGCATAGAACAAAGAGTGAAAAAATTTAAGGGTGTCTGCATACTTTCCGTACCCACTGTATAGTACATTTACATATATATATATATAAATATTAGAAGCAATTTAAGAATAATGATACTTTGCTAAAAAAAACAAAAAAAAAAGATCAAATTGGGGTTGTCAGTCGATTTAAACTTTTTAATCTAAACCCCGGCAGCCTAACTAAATTTGGCTGTGAAAATACCCCCAAAAGATAATTTAAAGCTTTTATTGTGTTAAATGTTTAGGCTACAGCGGCTTAACATAAACTATGGAACATAAAAGATAGTTTGAGAAACATCTCAGTATTTTTTTGTTCATGCAATAAAAGTCACTAGTGACCAAAACAGCTTAGCTACCATCAGTATTCAAAATACCTTTGTTGTGCAAAATCCGTAAGTCTCAGGTTTGAAAACAACCATGATGGTGAATAATGATGACATAATTATTATTTATTTATTTTTGATTAACACCCTTTATGTTGTTGTTAGTTTATTTAGAATAAATGAAATGGAATACTCTAAAGAAGAAACTAAATCTGCCAGCAGGTGGCGGTAAATGCCTTTGAGTCATTCATTCGAACTGCTGATTCATTCAGGAATTAAGTAAACGGTTAATGCAAAATTTCCACTATATACATAATTATCACAAACAAATCTTAACAGTCTAAAGTTTATTTTTTTTCAAATGTACTTTTCTAATATTCTCAAAAGATAAAATGAATAGTTTAAAGAGTTATTTTGATTTTAAAAAATTTGCAAAGTTTTTTTAGGATAAGTTTGATGACTTTCATTATCATTAATTATTATATTATTAGGTTATTACTAATATTCTTTAATGATTAATATGTCCTTAAATCGTATGCGCATAGTTTTCTAGCAATCAACCACCGTCAATTTTTATTTATTTAAAAAAAATGGCAAATGTTATTTATTAGGATACGTTTGGATGTAGTTTGTAAGCTAAATATTTAATTATTAAGTAATTTTACTTAATAAATATTGTATATATATACTATATATCTATATATATATATATATAGATATATATTTATATATATATATATTGTCCTGTATTTTTTTATTATTAACCTACGGTTTACGGTAGTTGTGTAATTCATTATAATTAATTATTTTTAGTATTAATACAAATACTACATATTTTAATTATTTATTTTATGTCATTTATAAGACATCCTGTAGCTGCTTGAAAAAGTAAGAGCATCGTGATCGCATCGCCAAGGTCATTGTTTTTTTATTGTTATGAGCTTACTGAAAACACTCATGTTAAAGGCACAAGACTGCATTTTTTTTCGCCGCTAGAGAGGGCGAATATTCAAACAAACAAAGAACCAAGGCCGTAGAGTGATGACGCTAATCATGTGGAATCATGGAGTTGTCGTGCTTCAGCCCACAGACCGGAAAGCAATCCTACGACTCGGTCATGAAACCATGTTCTGATGACTTAATGTTTAAAGATTTATTTACTGTCTTATAAATGAGCAGAGTGAGCGAACAGCCGTCGAAGCGAAACTAGTCCGCTGCGCAACACATGGCTCGAAAGCAGCGAAGCTTTTATTATGCCACATTCGACCGCTTCCACTCCTTCTGGTCGTGAGTATGTGGGGTAAAGCAGCACTGTTTTAAATTAATACATACTAGAGACTTTGACGAATTTGCTATAATGCTACTCAGTGCGTTCGTCACCTGTCTAATAAAACGCATAACACATTAATGCGTCTTTGGTGTTTTCATGTTTTCTACAAAACAAAACCGGAAATCGAGGGGTTATGACGTCACTGGCAGGCGACACAATGACACTATAGACACGGTCCGTGTCACTAGTTAAAATTGCTTATTTCTCTGGATTTAAACATTCTTCGAAACATTAATAATGCATGGATAATGTAAGTACACAAGTCAGCAAAATAAATAACACTGTTCTAGTGGTTTTTGGATATTTTAATAAAACAATCTTACATATTGTGCCTTTAAATGCATTAATGTTCATTTAAAAATGTCAAGTTCTCATTTAGATACACTGGATAGATAAGTTAAGTAGTTAGATAGTCATTGCGAGATAAACATGTGGATCTTAAAGGTCATGCTAATTTTGCGATGACTGAACATTAAGCCTTTGGGGGATCGAACCGTGTATGTTTGTGTCTTGCTATTAGCTGATGTGACCGTGTGTAATTATCTGAGAGGTTTTCTTTACCCTTCTGTACAAAACGAATTAATTTCCGAGGTCGAATGTTGGAATAAATGGCGTGTGCGTGTGATAATACCAGTCGCTTTTCACTAATGACTCAATTAGCAAGGAGTCTCTTATCATAATGGGATCGGTGTAGAGAGAGAGATTGTCCAAGAAACAAAGAATTCCCAGGGCGAATATCACAAAGCCTGTCAAGAACATGTCCGGGGTCATCTTTCATACCAAAAACATAAGAGAAAAATAAATAATTATATTTTGCTTAAAGAAAACTGTTGACTATTATGAGGTTTTGGCATTGTGATATTATTTTTGTAATAATTAAGCATATTTTTTCTCTAAATTCTCACAGTATTATTGGTATTATTTTAGCATTATTTATATTCTATTTTATTATTTTGAATGAGATTTTATTTTTTATATTTTCAGTGTTCATTTTTAGTTTGTCGTTTTGTATGTGCTTTTTATTTATTTTTGAAATTTTATGGGCTGTAATATCTTTAGTGGTAAAACAATTTTAATTTCAGTTTTTGACGTTTTATATTTAAACTTCACTTTTTCATTTTATTTCAGTATTTCAATAACTAAAATCTGAATCTTCTCATTACCATAATGTAACTTGTAATGTATGTTATCCTTCCATAACCGGTGTATATTATATATAGATATTATCTATATACTCCAATCATAGTATTTGTTGTACAATTTACTAATTTAATATTTATACTAATTTAATGTTTTCATATATACAAAGTGCCATTGACTTTTATATTTTAATTTAATTTCCTGTATTTCATTTAATGAAATTATTTTTTGAAATAGTTTATAAAACACTGATTTTATTACCATAATTTCCATATCATCTCATATTAACCGAATGCACTACAAAAAAACTTATAATATATAAATAGATCAATCATATATAAATTCATAAAAGTATTTATACATCTATAGTCTTTGCTTACTGCGTCCAATTATCTAGTAATATTTTATGTGAATAGATAATTAATTTAATTTAACCCGTGCCTTGCGAGTATTCATACCCTTAATTTATTCAACGTTTTGTTGCTTGCATGTAAACTACTTTAAAGGCCTTTTTTCCACATCAATCTACACTCCATCCACCATAATGACAAAGCAAACAGAGCTGTTACTACTTTGTACATTTATTAAAAAAACGTAAATAAGTACATTGCATAAGTATTAACAAAATATTTAGCTGAAGCACCTTAACAGCCTCAAGTATTTTTGGGTATGATACGACAAGCTTTGCACATCAGCATTTGGCAATTATCTGTCATTCTTCTCCTCTCTCCTCCTCGCTCTTCACTCCTCAAGTTGATCCGGATGGATGATGGCAGACACACATTTTCAGGTTTCTCCAGAAATATTTGATTGGGTTCAAGCCCAGGCTGTGGCTGAGCCACTCAAGGACATTCACACAGTTATCTATAAGCCACTCTTGCTGTGTGTTTAGGGTCATTGTCCTGTTGGAAGGTGAACCATGCCCAGTCTGAGGTTCTGAATGCTCTAGATTAGGTTTTCATTAAAGCGATCTCTATATTTTGGTGCATTGAGCTTTTCTTCTACTCTGACGAGTCCCTCAGTCCATGCCACTGAAAAACAGCCCCACAGCATGAGGCTGCTACCAGCACACTTTACTTTTGGGATGGTACTCTGCAGGTGATGAGCAGAGCTGGTTTCCTTTAAACATGATGCTTGGAATTGAGGTTCATCAGACCAGATAATCTTGTTTCTCACAATCTGAGGGTCCTTTAGGTGCTTTTTTGCAAATTCCAAGTGTGTTTTCATGTGTCTTCACTGAGAAGATTGAGTCTGGCCACTCCGACATTAAGCCCAGATTGGTGGAGTGTTGCAGTGATGTTTGTCCTTCTGTAAATTTCTCCTATCTCCCCACCACATATGAGCATGAAAAAAAAAAAAAAAAAAAAAAACATGGAGCAGCACCTGAGTGACCATCATGTTCCTTGTCACACACTCAACCAAAAGCCTTCTCCATCATGCTCAGTTTGGCCAGCTTCTATGAAGAGTTCTAGTTGTTTCCAAAGTCTTCCATTAAAAGGGTTAGGTCCCAGAACCCAACCTGATACGTCATCCGCCCGGAGCTGCTTCGTTTACAACAGTGAGCGCAAACTAGATTAAATTGATTTATTACGTTTTAAATTTGGTTATTTTTCTTACAAAAATGCATCAATCGCTACAGGAGGCCCTTATTCACTCCCCCCCGGAGCCGTGTGAGAGACTTTTTTTATGAATGGGTGCTTTTTATTTAACTTCTTTAGGACTGAAGCAATGCAACACCCGCTGAACGGCATTAAACAGCTTGAAAGATCAAAAAAAAAAATGTATATAACTCCGACTGGATTCGTCTGAAAAAAGAAAGTCATACACACCTAGGATGCATTGAGGGTGAGTAATTTTATGAGCTAATTTTCATTTTTTGGATGACAACCCTTGAAAGTGTCAGAGACTATATGCTTCTGTGACCCTTCAATGAAGCAGTTTTTTTTTTCTGAACTCTTCCCCAGATGTGTTTGACGCAAACCTGTTTCTGAGCTCTAATGGCAGTTCTTTTGACCTCAGGGCTTGTTTTTTTGCTCTGATATGTATTTTCAGCTGTTAGACCTATTATTAAGACATGTGTGCCTTTCCAAATCATACACATTCAATTGAATTTGCCACAGATTAACTTCACTTGAAGTGTAGTAACATCTACAAGCAAAATTAATGCTACTGAGCTAAATTTCAACTGTCCCAGATAGGGTGTGAATACATTTGCAATGGAATCGTTTAGTTTATTTATTAGTTAAATACTTTTTTTTTTTTTTAATAAATTTGCAAAGATGTTAAAAACGTGTTTTTTGCTTTGCCATTATGGTGTCTGTAGTTGGGTTTAAAAAAAAAAGACTTATGTGGGGAAAAAGTATTTAAAGCAATTTTAACACAAGGCAGCCACATAAACAACATGAGGGGTTTGAGTTGTGTGTGGTGTGTGCGTTGTGGGGGGTGTATGTATGTTTTATATATATATATCTATATATATAATATATATATAATATATATAATTATAGATATCTATACTAATAATATCTCTATTTTTTTTTTATTTACTGTATTGTTGTCGCATTATTTCACATAAAAGAAAACATAGTTCTTCATAATAAAAGTAATGCAAAAACTATAATGTATAAATAAATATTAAAGTATTAAGACCATCCCAGTAGTACTGTTGTAATGCTTTCAATACTATTTTAATATTTTATTTAATTATATTATAAAAAAAAATCACCATTGAGAGTAATGTTAATTTTGCAAACTGTAAAATAAATACATTTTGGGTTGAAATGGTTAATTTCCGTAAAAATTATTCTACAATGCTTAAAATCTTAACGGTCTCAAAATGGTCTTTTTACAAATATAATTTCTTCTTTTTAATAGAGACTTTCTGTTGAAATGATGCATGTTTTCCCACACACCCCAGTGAGGAGTGATAGACCAAAATGCAGCAACAGAGACTCACTCTGGTCATTATCAGTCCATCAGCCAGCTGTCTCCAACAATATTCACCATATTCACCTTCACTGTGTCTGTCTGTCGGCCCACCTGTCTGCCTGCTGCAGACGAGCCCGTCTCTCCCCCGCTAATGAATAGGTCCAGCCCAATAATGGACTCTTTAGAAAACGCTGTCAGTGTGAAGAGCTGTTTGGGTGTGCTCATGTGACCCTGTAGGGCACGAAAAAGGAGCCCTGTGCATCCAAAGAGTGCTTTCACATTTAATCCATTCATTAGCCGAATAGTGTAATTATGCTGTGTGTTTAACCATGATAAGATCAGACTCTGTGTTGTGTGTGTGTGTTCGAGTGGCTGAGGGAGAATACGTTTGTTTCTGGTGCTGTGCCGGGAAACAAAAAAAAAAAACAGAACGGTCCGAATCTATAAATAATGTTTTATTGTTATTAAAAATCAGGCTTACAAGGGAAATGTCTGCGGATGGGAATAATTCAAGACAAACATTCCAACTTTCAAGATTCGGGGAGGAATTTGCGAAGAACCAACTGATAACATTGTTAATTTGCGCATGCATTGTTTAGTACTAAAGGAATTATGCAAATCAGAGGACGACGCAAAAAGAATGATTTTTTTGCAGGGCGCAATTTGTGATCCCAATGCCATTTTGGAGTGCTGAATTGCTTTAAAAATTAAAGTGTGGGTGAATGAGAGAATAAGACGCAGGAATTGTGTTGAAGTATCGTAAATGTTCAAAAAAATTCAATGGTAAATCAGTCGACTTTTGTGGTGTCTACCTTTGTTTTATTTCATTGAACAAAAATATTTTTTGTTAGTTAACAATATTATGGCTGAATTGTCATTACAGTAATGTAAAAATATATTCTCATTATTGTCATATAAAAACTATAAAAAGATATGAAATTATACAGTATATACGTCCATTTAGTATTTGTTTTACTGTTTGTTTACATTTTATTTTAATAAATTAAATGTAAAAAACACAATAATGTGAATTTTGCAAAAAATAAAATAAATGTACTATTTGCAATGAAAACAATGTCACAATTTAAAACATCTTAAAAGTTTTAAAACTTTTAAACTTGTCTTATTTTTAATTGTTACTTTCTGGTGAAATGACGCACATTTTGACACTTTTTTAATTTTCTTTTTAGGTAGAACTAAAGATGATAATGTGTCTTTAAATGTAGAGTTCACACAAACATTTAAATAAAAGTTTTTTTTTTCTTTTGTACAAATGTTTTTATTTTGATATCATGTCGTAAAGTCTTTTAATTTTTAAAATGTTTTGCTTCCTTTTGTTGTTAATCAATTAGGGTTTTGCCTTGTTCTTTGTTGTGCGTTAAATGTGTGATTTCCAGCCGTTTTGGTAAGTTTTCTCTGAATTAAGTACTTTTGCTTTTGTTTACACTATATTGTAGGATTAGCTATCGTATTACTTGCTATTATCATAGACATATAAACACCTAGACGCCTCATTGGCCGCTGGATCGTACGTCAACGTTGCCGCCATCTTGGTGCGGGCATCTTTTCCATCATTCTCATAAGTGGACTCGAGAAAATGCCTCAGTCGTTAATTATTATAAAAATGTTATACTACTGTAAATATATTATTTACTGTTGCATCTTACTTTATACTATATTACACATATATTTGCTGAACTGTTGTTGTACCAAATCACATATGTGTTTTCATAAAGCCATCAGTTATCTTTGTTATTGACTGTTTTGGAGTATGTACCTGTAAATAATTGGATCAGTTTAGTGCTATAAAAATATAGATAGGATTCTGCCAGTGTGATTTGTATTTGTCAGTTTGTTCCATTTCTCAATTTTGGTAAATTATTACTTAAGATGGGCATTTGTTTTCCCAGAATTTCAAAGGGAGCGAGGTATGTTCTGACCTGAAGCACAAGAAAAATTAAAACGGTGAGGTTAAACACAGAAAATACTTTCTGAGAAGATTTAATTTACACAAGTGTGAGCTTTTGAAATTCCTTAGTTAAATTGATTTAATATCTAATTTAACTATCGAGATTTTAAGTATCTGGATTTTTTTTGTACACCACGTCGATCATAAACCACTGATATCAGTTGATAAAAACAAACGTTATCATATTTTTATACAGAAAAACCGCAGCTCTCCCTGTTCGTTGCATTTGTTTACAGGGAACTCTTGCCCGCACCAATATGGCGGACGCGTTGACGTATCGCAGCAACGGACCAAAACGGCCAATGAGGCGTCTAGGTATTTATATGTCTATGGGCTATGATTATGTTTTTTAAATCTCAGTGAGTTGTAGCGCTCTAATGTCATTCTTGCTTGCGTTTTAATGCACTACACCAGGTTTGACTTTATTGTTGTCATATTTCATTGGTTCGTTTGTGTGTCTCGTTATTGACTGCAAACCGTGATTGTGTTGTCTTGATGTACTGCGTTTAAATTGAATGAGATTTTGTATTTTTATCCTTTGAATTTTTAAATTATCATTAGCATTAGCTAATTATTTGACTTTAAACCAGTACTGCTTTCATGGGCGGTGCATTGAAACACATCAACACAGGGTATGGCCAATCGGGGCACAGAGAATTCTTTGAGTGGGTGGAGTCTGGAACACTAATGGAACATGAGCAGTGATTTCATTAACCCAGGACAGATTTAATTAACCCTGGACTGATTTTATTAGCTAAACAGTATTAAAGACATGGCAAGGGGATCTTTTTCACTCTCTCTGCCAATCATAGCCATCATCAGCCTCTGTTCTCTGAAGAAAAACCCTTTCAGATAAGTTTATTCAGTTTATGAATGGCTGCCATCATGGTTTGATATGGTACGGTTTGACAGAGAAAGAAAGAGCAGTTATGGCACAAAATAGTGCTTATAACAGAATAACAAAAATGTGAGATTAAGTGTTTCCACTGTAAAATGTTGGTTGTTTACCTCAGGAAGTTACACTAACAATCTTGATATTTAAAAAAAAAATGTTTCAGGTATTGTTTAAAAAAATAACTGTTTATGTTTAATAGGGCCTTAAGGCCCCCAGTTCACACCAAGGATGATAACTATAAATATAACGATAAAGATATAGTTCTAAAATCGTTCTCAATATTAAAGAATAGCATAGTTCACACCACAACTAAAACGATAACGATACAGAGGAACGATATCGTGATCACTTTCAAAACGATTTTTTTCCAGCTGATGAACGGTAAAAAATTGACAGCCAATCAGAATCAATCCTGCCATAATGAGCTCGAGAATTTAAAGCGGCAGACGCATGTGCGCTTAGAATAAGCAGACGATATCGTTCGCTGGTGTGGAAGCTAATATCGTTATCTTTATAGTTATCTTTGTAGTTATCGTTCTTGGTGTGAACGGGGCTTTAATATTGATTTATTTTCATCTTTATTTTTGAGAAATGTTGGTTGTTTAGCTCAGGAGGTATTACTAAATATCTTAATTTTTTTTTATTTGAAAATTTATTAAATTATTTTCCATTAAAATTCAATTTTTATATTTTCATATATAAATGTGTACAATTATTTAAAAAACTTAAAAAATGAATAAAGAATTATTTTTATCACTTACATTTAAAATTCTATAACCATCTTATTGCTTTAAAGAAAATAACTTGACACTGCTTTGTACCCTATGCATAGAAATCGCCCCATACCTCTCATTAACAAACATAATCATCATGTTTAAGCTCTTCCAATTAACAAACACAATCATCTTGTTTAACCTTTTGTTTTTGCAAATATGGATCTGAATCATCTACATCTTTCTCAGCTGTGAGCTCTTCCCTCCAGACAGCAGAATATGTTATGTGTTAAAGGGTTAAATACGGTTTTAATTGTGATGCTAATGTGCTCTGAGATGGGAGAGATTATTACGCCCTCAGGGACAGAGATGGAGGAACGGAGGAGAAGAGCCGAGCAATCTGAGGCGGGAGGGATCCGGTCGGGGTATTTTAATGAGTGCACCTGAAATAAACAAAGAGATATCAGATTTGTCCGTGACATGCTTGCAATATCCCCTTATGCCAACAATGACAGCAACTCTTTGGGAGCGTTCGGACTCAGACTGGTGAATCCCATATTATCGGGAAGGAGCCAACCGGGATGCCATGTGGGCTCAAATCCGAGCTGTCGCAGGGTCTTATCAGCTCCCGCCAGCCGCTAATCAATAATCTGATAGCGTCTCTGACATGATTGCATCTAAATTGGAGACATCTCCCTCTCCTTTTCTGAGACAAACACTGTTTTTTTTTTTATTTTGATGTCTGCAATAGGGGATTTTTGGGTTTAACCCTCTGTTTGTGTTATGGTTTTTGGCAGTATTGTTGCAAATCCTCAGAGCCAAAGAAAACGGGATGGATTAGGAGCGAATTCTGGCTCGCTGTGGTCCAGATGTGTTTGGGAATGGTTGGTCGGGGAGCCTCTGCAAGATGTTGGGCAATTTTGGAGAAAATTAGAAATAAGCAAGAGGGTTTGTTGACCTCATTTTTGCGGATGTTGAGTTCCACCCTGATACAGACACATTTTTTGTGGTCGGCTCAGCAGAAGAACTCCCAATGTTTCATTTTCACCCCGTTAGTTCACTGCTGAGCTATTAGCTTGCCGTTAAAAGAGGGAATTTGAAGATAAAAAACTGGGATTTAAGCTTTTAAATTCTACAATCTTAAGGGTTATGTACCTCTGAAAACCTTTGGGAACAGGCCTGAATTTGTCTTTGCATGTCAAATGCTGCCTTTTTCCATTGCTGGAGTGCAGATTGTGGTGCCAGATTCTGATGGAATTGGTTCTGGGCTGGAAAAATCACTTCTGTTCTCCTAAAACCAGCTGGTCTTAATCCGGAGGCTGGTATGTTACAGGTTGAAGGTGGGATGATGTCCAAACCAAGTCTACAGAACAACCTTGTCTGGCAAAACTGCATAGCATCCCCTCAGAAGTTAGAAAGCCTTAACTGCATAGCAACATACTAAAACCATTCTGAAAACTGTAAAAACTGCATAGCGACTTATTAAAACTACTCCAAAAACATTAACAACCACACAGCAATGCAGTAAAACCACTCCAAAGAAACTTAACCAAATAGCAATGCACTAAAACCACTCAGAACACCTTAGCAACCTTAGTCACTTAGCAACATGTGAAAACCTTAACAACTGCAGAGCAACATACTAAATCCACTCTGAAAACCTTAACAACTGCATAGCAATATACTAAAAACAGAAAAATGTATTATTAACCATTCAGCCAAATTTGAATGATAAAAAAATCAGCTAAGTACATAAAATAAGTTATCGAAATCTTGAAAAAATGGGTGGTATCCTCTGCTCTCAAACGCTGGCGGCGTGTCCGCTGTCTGGGCTAAAACCACACCCACTCGCGGGAAAGCTGCCGCCTCTTAACTGCCTGAATGGATGCTCATAGCAGCTTAATTGGATTTATAAAGCCATACATATTTGCCCATACATATTTGCTCCGGTGCGTCATCGACAGTTATTATAGTGTTAGGGGAGGGGCCATGATCGGTGGGTTCAGTGCATCTTCGAGCCACCGTTTTAGCCCTGCCCAAAAACTCCTGAACACAGAATTGGTGAAAACCTGTTTAACGGTCTAACTCCACTATTCAGTCCTACATAGCACAGTCTTTGTAATGTGTTTCAGCAATACATTTGTAACATTTATAATGCGTTTAGAAACAATTCTCAGAATTGACTTTACAGGGACTTTAACAACCACACAGCAACACACTAAAACCACTCAAAAACCTTAACAACCACTTAGAAACAGGATAAAACCATTCTGAAAACCTCAACAACCGCATAGCAAAACACTAAAACATTCTGAAAACCTTAAAAGGGTGGTTCATTGGGATTTCACTTTTTTAGCGTTAGTGTGTAATGTTGCTGTTTGAGCATAAACAATATTTGCAAAGTTACGAAGCTGAAAGTTCAATGCAAACGGAGATATCGTCTTTTAAAATTCGGGCAGTTTAACGCCTACAAAAACGGCTGGTAGAGACTACAACGAGTTACTTCCTGGGTTCGTGACATCACAAACCCAGATAAGCCCCACCCTCGGGAAAAGGCAGCAAAGGGGGCGAGGCCTGCACTGCTTTAGAGAAGAGGAAGAGAAAACTAGAGGTGCACGTAAAAATCTGTTCATATATGAATCGCGATTCTGTCTTCTAAAAATTCTAATGGATTCACAAGATTCAAAACCAATGTTCTAAAGCAGCAGTTCTCATTGTCCGCCTCGCCCTGGCCTCTGCACATGCTCTGAACTCTCTCTCCCTCTCTCCCTTCATTCAGCTCAGCTCCAACATGAAATGTACAAATATTCTATTTTCACTAGCTATGAGAAGCATTTAAACATTGTTTTACTCTTTTCTATGCGGATTCTTTACGTATTGGAAAGGATTTAATTCAGGATAAAAGTTCGTGATATTAAATTAACAAGCACAGATTTACAAGGTATCAACAACAAAACAAAAAAAGTTGGGAGCTGTTAGGCTACCATTAAAAGCAGTGCTTGCACAGGTTCTGCACGATCCTCTTCAATAATATCCTCTGCTTCTCAATCGGGCTCAAAACTGATAAGCGATATTAACGACGCCTTTGTTTACAATACAATCGGAGCACATGCCGCTGAGGTGAGGGCCGGGACATTTAGACGTGTACTAGAGGCGGTTTAGCCAATCACAACACACAGGGCTAGCTAACCAATCAGAACCCATCACCTATTTCCGAGGGAGGGGCTTCATAAAAGAAATAAATTATCAGTGCGTTTTTCAGAGAAGGGACAGAGAGGTGTGGAATAAAAGTAAATTATGTGAAAAATAATGAATTTTTTAAAAAACAAAGCAATAACACATTTTAGACTGCACCCCATAAACAAAATCAAGCCTAGAAAACCCAGTGAACCAAACATTAAACAACCACTTAGCAAAGCACTGTAGCAAATCAGCTCATTGGGAAATATGAATAATTAATCATAACTAGTTATTTAATTATGAATATTTTAGATCCGCTGTTGATATTTAGCTGACCTCTCAGGGTCATCTGTTTTGTCAATTCTAAGAACGTTAATTCCTGGTTAAGGGAAATAACTTTCTAACTGTACAATTCTACAAAAGCTTGTAACGTAAATCTGCATGATTAAGTGACTCCAGTTATGAGCAAACATTGAACCACGTCAAGTGTGATACAAGTTAAGGTTTTATTAACTACATAAACACTAAACTAGAAAACAACGAATAAAACATTAAGCACGGTCTACATACAACCTACACACACACACACATACAGGGTAAGGAAAGGTTTAAAGTTTAGCACTAAAGAAAGAGAAATAAGGAATGACATTTATGGAACCATTGTGCATATTCAGCAGATCTAAAACCTGAATGAAAACGTCAGATTCTTAGTTCAAACAAAAAAGTAAAAAGGTGTAACTGATACTTAATGCATCAATTAAATAGACTAAGTTTGATACTTGCACGTCTGTCTGAAAAAGATTCCTGATGCAATCTTAAGGCCAAAGATCTTGCTGAAATTAGTTGATGAAAAAAACCAGTTTGAGTCAGAGAATCTTTGTGAATGGAAAAATCAAGGCCGAAGCCTGGCACGAACTTAAGGTGTCCTGGAGCGTTTGCTCACATCTTCATCTTCGCATCTGACTGAACCACCGACTGGGGCGGGTCACATGGAGGGTGGCCTTTTAAAGCCTGCAGAGATTCACGCCTCTCAGGATGGGCTTGTCTAATGAGAAAGGCTGAAATTCTAAGCGGGAGTTTGGAAATACTGGGGATTTTTATGACTTTTTGTCTGTAAGCATGGTATTTTGCATATTTAATTCGCTGGAGTGTTGAGGCACAAATTAGTACCGATTCTTAGAACATCACTATGTTGCATAGGTATCAGCATATAATATACACAATTGTTTCGATCATAAGAAGGCGAATTCATAGATACTAGACATGAAATAGTTACTTATATGAATGAGTGGTTTATCGTAAGCATGAATAAAAAAATAGTCTATAATACAACAGATTAAAAACAACACAGCAATAATATACACAATGACCTGAAAGATATGTGTGTTCATTCAAAGAAAGGTTTTCATATGAATTAATTAGTAGAAAAGTCAATTTATACTGTGCATTTGTACCCCTTGTTTCTGGAGAATGCAGCTAAGTAGTCGGCTCGCATTCAACAAGGTTGTAAATGTATCGGGTTACTATGAAACCAGGGTCTTGTTCTGGCGTCCTGGGGTGTTACAAAGTATTTGTGAAATCTAGCTAACAAAATATATATTGTGTGTTGGAGTGGTCCAGACGCTACAGCACTAATACAACTCCGTTAACCTTAAGAATTGCATAGCGATGCACTAAAACCATTCCAAAAACCTCAATTACATAGATACAGACTAAAACCATTATGAAAACCCTAACAACCTCTTAACGACACACTAAAACCACTCCAAAAACCTTAACAACTGCATAGCAACAGACTAAAACCACTCCAAAAACCTTAACAACCACATAGCAATGCACTAAAACCACTCCAAAAACCTTAACAACCACTTAGAAACAGGCTAAAACCATTCTGAAAACCTTACCAACCATTTAGCAACAGAATAAAACCACTCCAAAAACCCTAATAACCACTTAGCAACAGACTAAAACCACTCCGAAAACCTTAACCACTTAGGAACAGACTAAAACCATTATAAAAACCCTAACAACTGCATAACGACACACTAAAACCACTCCGAAAACCTTAACCGCATAGCAACGCACTAAAACCGCTCCGATAACCTTAACAACCGCATAGCGATGCACTAAAACTACTCTGAAAACCTTAACAACCCCATAGCAACCCACTAAAATACTCCAAAAAACTTAACTGCATAGCGACACTAAAACCATTCCGAAAACCCTAACAACCAAATAGCTACACTCTAAAACCACTTCGAATACCTTAACCACTGTAAAGCTACTTAGAAATACTTGGCAAACACATTGCAATGTGCTACACCACTCAGATGGCCATAGCAACTTCATAGCAACTTCATAGCAACAAACTAGACACAAAGCAATAAACCACACAGCAACATGCGAAATTCAATCTGAAAATCTTAAGAACTGCACAGCAACAGGTCACATGTTAAAGCTGCTTAGAAATACTTGGCAACCACATAGCAACATGCTACACCACTCAGTTGACCATAACAACCGCATAGCAACATGCTAGAGCCACTCAGTTCACCCTAGCAACTGCATAGCAACATGCAAAAACACTCAGAACACTTTAACAACCGCATAGCAACACAGTAGAGGTTTGAAAGGTTTTAAAAAGTCTTGTTTGACAGCCTCAGCTGTATTGTTTGTCACATGATGGCTCAAGTGGGCAGTTCTTGGCCAGCAGAAGCTGCATTGTGATGGTCTGATGTCCGAGACTCTAGACAGCTGTGCTTCTCCAGTCCAGCGCAGGACAGACTGATGCAGGGCTCATCATAATGTAGCTACGCTCAGGAAACGGCTTTAATGATGCTGTTTTCAAACACATGTTCTCAAATCTATTCCTCGTTTCCCGAGAGACACAGGTGTGATGAAACCGTCGTTAAGGTACCGACGGACACTATTTGAATCCATTTATCAGTTTAAAAAGAAGCACAGTCGAAGTCCAGAGGCCATGACAACAAATTGGAAACATCAGTTGGCGATAAACAATGTTTGTCTTTATTTCTACTGGAGGTTTCAGGCAGCTTTAGTGTTCCATAATCCAAAAGGGAGAAACGATTAAAAACCATTTGTGTCTGTGGCTTCCTGTGTTATGGGTGTACAGACTTATTACACCACGAGATACTAAAAGTTTGTCAGCTGTGTTTTGTCAAAAGTGTTGCTTTGATGTAAAAGTGTCAAAACCCATGCAAATTTCCTGCGATAATGTTTAGATGAGCAGATTCTACCAAATAATGGTGACGAATCAATCTTCTAAACCAACTTTTAGTGATTCATTCAGACTTATTCTCAAATAAATTTTGTTTTACTGTATAGATTATTTAAGTGTATAGATTACACTAAAAATAGAACATTAAAACCAATTAGAAAACGTTGACAACTGCATAGCAACATACCAAAACCAATTCAAAGAATATTAGCAACCACATAGCAACATACTAAAATCACTCCAAAAACCTTAGCAACTGCATAGCAACATACTAAAACCACTACAAAAACCTTAGCAACTACATAGCAACATACCAAAACCAATTCAAAGAATATTAGCAACCACATAGCAACATACTAAAATCACTCCAAAAACCTTAGCAACTGCATAGCAACACATTAAAAACACTTAAACACCATAGCAACCGCATAGCAACACACTAAAAACCACTCAAAACACTTTAACAAAAAAGAATAGCAACATACTAAAACCACTCCAAAAACCATAACAACCGCAAATCAACACATTTAAACACTTCAAAAACCTTAACAACTGCATAGCAACATACTAAAATCACTTGGAAAACCTCAACAACCACATAGCCACACACTTAAATCACTCTGAAAACATTAACAACAACATAGCCACACACTTAAATCACTCTGAAAACCTTAGTAACAGCATATAACATTAAATCCACTCCAAAAACCTTATCAACTGCATAGCAACACTAGTTTAATTATTTGAACCAGTTCATTTAAGTGACTCACCCAAATGAACCGATTCACTAAAATGACTCAGACTCGGCATATAAAACTGCATTTGCTAGTTATACAACAAACATTTTGGACAGGCTGCATGGATGTGAACTTGCCACTGCAATTTCTAAGTGTTTTATGAAGGTTATGCTAACGTTGTACCACAGTAGTACTTCTACTGGTGCCTGCGGCAATTTATGACGTCAAAGGAGGTGATCCTTTGACCCTCATGACCCCTGAGACTCACACACTCAGGCTTCAAGCCACCTAGAGCACATGTGCCTCTGCCTGATATAGAAACGGTATTGAATTAGAAGCCTTGAACATCGAATATATTCTTTTATTGTTCTGCCTGTTATGCCCTGGGTAGACTGCTTGCACTATTCCAATACATTTTGATCCACAAATAAATGTAAAGAGATGAACAAAAATCAAACACTAACAAGTGAATAGAATGAGATCCACAAATACATCTCAGAGTTTCACAAACATTAATTCAATTCACAAATAAATAAAATGAGATTTGCAAATTTAAAAACATACTCACAAATACAACTTTGCCTGCCATTCATTTGTGAATCGTCTCCTGTACATTTGTAGATCATTGCACGCATTTGTGGATATAGCTCGCTGTGCATTTGTGGATTTTGAAACATTTCTAACATCGAGACACACACCAATCCACAAATACGTGGACTCCACCACCGTCTACTCAAGCCAATCAGATAGCAGCCACACTTCACTGACCAATCATAGCACGTTCTCGCTATAACCAATCACGTTTTGCTTTACAATCAGGGCGTTCTTGCTGAAATATCTTCATTCATAATATGCTTTGGCTCAAGTAGGAAATATAAGGGCCATAAAAATTGATACAGTAAAAGATGTTATTGGATTTCGTTAGACCATTAAACTGTGTATCAAGCCAACCCACCCCACAGTATATTTTACATGCCTTTGAAAATGCCAGAGAAACAGAGCTTTAAATAACGGCTATGGGAACAACGCTACTGTATTCAAACGCGTTATGGAAGCGTCATGTTAAAAGCGTCAATAAGTAACTGACTAATAAATGACTGGATTCAACCTCATGATAAAAATGTGTGTTTGTGTAATAGGTAAAATTGCCGTCACACAACAGCCAACATAGCGTTTTTCAGTGAAGCAGTTTATGGATATGAGCAGCTTTGTGGATCTAACGATGTATATAGCATTATAAATAAATGTCCTTCATCGTGTGTCGCGCCTCGTCCAGAGTAGACAGCATCACAGTTAGGGCTGGAGGATATGGCCAAAATTTATATCACAATAAATTCTGAATGCGATTACGATATGATTCGAGAGCATTAGGAACCTATTAAAAAAAGCCTCGGACAAACTGCAGGAACGCCCACCAACAGATGTCTGTGCATAAAAATCGGGAAAAATGATTTGGCAAGTCTAGGACACCCGCACGATAAAATCAATATACTATTTAGAAAAAAAAACCAGCACAAAGTTAAATTATGTTCACCGTGTTTGAATTTAGCCTGCATACAAACAAGAAATGTGAAAACACGTGTCAATATAATCGGCTCAGACGCACTAATGAAGATTTAAGATCTGTTTAACTTCACAAGGATAGCCTAACATACACTACCAGTCAAAGGTATGAACAAGTTTTTTCTTCTCACCAAGCCGCGTTATTGATCACACAACACAGGCAAAACAGTAACATTTAGCAAATTTCTTTAATACCTTTAAAATAACGGTTTGCTGTTGAACATATTTTAAAATGCAATTTATTCCTGTGATTTCAAAGCTATATTTTTAGCATCATTACTCCAGTCACATGATCCTTCAGAAATCATTCTAATATTCTGATTTGCTGCTCAAAAAACATTTATTATTATTATAAATATTGAAAACAGTTGAGTACATTTTTTCAGGATTCTTTGATAAATAGAAAGTTCAGAAGAACAACACTTCTCTGAAATAGAAATCTTTTGTAACATTGATAAAAAGTGATGATAAAGACATTTATAATTTAAAGCATCCTTGCTAAATAAAATTATTAATTTCTATAATTTCTTTCCAAAAAAAGAAAGAAAAAAGAAATCATACTGATTCCAAACTTTTGAATGAAAGTGTATAATGCAAAAGCTTTGTATTTCAGAATAAAATGTGATCTGTGGATCCTTTATTAGTCATCAAAGAATCCTGAAAAATATTACTCAACTGTTAAATGTTTCTTGAGCAGCAAATCATAATAGAACGATTTCTGAAGGATCTGTGACACTGAAGACTGGAGGAATGATTACACTAGAAAAAATTCAGCTTATGATCACAGAATAAAATTACCTTTAAAATATATTCAATAGAAAGCAGTTATTTACATAGTAAAAAAATTTCACAATTTTACTGTTTTGCTGTACTTTGGATAAAATAAATGCAGACTTGGTGAGCATAAGAGACTTCTTAAAAAAAAAAAAAAAAAAAACATTACAAAATCTTACTGACCACAAACCTTTGAATGGTATTGTGGCTCGATTTTCTTATAGACTTGCAACAATAAATGCTGCAGGAAAAAAAAAGAGCTACAACAAAAGCATGTTGCTGGAAATGGGTTTAGTATTGAAAATGCAAACTGATTGTCTGCCAGCAGGAGGCGTTGAAAGCGGTGGGAGACAGCGGTTTCCCTTTGTTAACGCTGTAATCAACTCAGCTCCGTCTTGCTGAACACTACTTATCAGAGATAATGAAAACGCCATCGAAACTTTTCTGAAGACAGTCCTTCCCTTATAAAACACTCAGCGCCGTGCAGTGCTCATGTTATTCACCGAGAGGAGTCAAACGCCGCAAATAAATAATGTATTGGAAACACCCTGGTAAATGTATATCGGAAAGGTCGTTTAAAAAATCATATCACCGCTATTAAAACAAATCCTATCGCCGATAATATTGATATGAATTTATTGTCCAGCTCATAATGCCCCCCCCCCCCCCCCCCAGTGATTTCTATTTGCTTTAGAGTATCATGAGGGTATTATGATGAGGGCGGGATCTGTGAATGATCATAAATTGTGTATAATCCTGAGTTTATCCTCATTCACTGATCCTGATGGAAACATAAAGAAACCTTAAACAACCGCCCTGATTGTAAAGCAAAACGTAATTGGCTATAGCGAGATCGTGCTACGATTGGTCAGCGAATGTGGCGGTTATCTGATTGGCTTGAGTAGACGGTGGGTGGAGTCCATACATTTGTGGATCGGTGTGCGTCTTGACACTAGAATAGTCTCAAAATCCATAAATACGCGCAGCGATCCACAAATGCGCTCAGAGATCTACAAATGTACAGTACCCGATTCACAAATAAATGCCAGGCAAATTTGTGTATATATTAAATATATATTTGTGAATATGTTTTTAATTTGCAAATCTCATTTTATTTATTTATGAATTTAATTCATGTTTGTGAAACTCTAAGATTATTTGTGGATCTCATTCTATTTATTTGTGAATATGTTTAATTTTTGTTAATCTCTTTACATTTGTTTGTGGATCATAATCTTTTTTTTTTAATAATGCAACAATTCTACCCCCATATCTATCTTCTCTGGATTTAGGATTCATTTCTGCTCTTCTCTGGCCAGGTTTCTCTCATTCATGCATCTCAAACGACCAAATCGAGGAGTAAGTGTGTGTCTGTGTGCACTTTCTTCATTGTATTCCAGTCTTTTTCTGTACACGTCTGCCCTAGATTCCCAGCTAGATCCTCTAATATGCAATGAGACGGGAATTGCAGATACAGTGGCCCTAAAATGTGGTTGGACCGTTTTAAAATTTAAAATTAAATTTAAAATTTTACAATTTATGCAAAAATGCATAAATGTCATTGCAAATTTTCAAACCGAGTGGCATTTATTTGAATTTTGAAGAAATTCAATTCACTTTCTGCCACTGATTGACGTTTAGTTTTATTTAATCCGTAAACGTGCAATTTGACTCGGTTGAGTGTGAATATTTTGCCGGCCCTTTGAACTTGAAGTATTTGTGATGTATTGTCTGATCGTAGACAAATTCATCTTCATCTTCTGCTGCTGACAGCCACTTCAGATGAATCCACCTCGGTTGCATTAATAATTAATCAAAGAAATGTGTGTGTGTGTGCTGTGTGTGAGAAAAAGCATCACCAGAATGCCATTATAAGACTTTTGGCTTGAAAGTAAATATGTATTTTTAGCATAACGATAAACAAACAAAAAAATACCATGGTTTTACCATGCTTTTATAGTATGTACCATAATAAAACCATGTTTTTGGACACATAGTGGTATTAAACATGTACCATTGTAAATGTCAAAATATTGTTGTATTAACATCTGGAAGCTTAATTTTACCATGGTAAAATCGTAGTACTTTCTGTAAGAGGTCTTCAAAAGCATCCAGTGTTTCTTGTTCATGTTCAACTGGAAGAGAGTAAATCCATACACGGATACAGTGCTTCCCTTCAGCTGAATTGCACAGGATGCAGGAAGTCATCTGATGAGGTCACATCCTGTCACTGATGTAACCTCAGGTGTTGTATATTTCCGATAGGAAAACTATAAGTGGGAGAATAATAACAAGGATTTGTGAGGTCTTAATTTACAAGAATCTTAGTGATGGGAAATTACACTGAAACTAAGACATTTAGAAACAAGCTACTTATGATTTAAATGAAAGTATAAATTTAATTAGAAAAAAACGAACTAAAACTTGTAAATCAAAATGATTGGATTACGTTTTACAAGAAAATAGTGCTATTTTAGTCTTACTACTTTAAAATTTCATGTTTAATTCAATGGTTCTGCGAGTCTTGCAATTATTTGCTCGGCAAAAAATAAATTGTATAATTGGTTGTGATTGCATCACATTGCGCAGCAGTTTTGCGCTCTTTGGGAGGAAGTCTGTTTTCAATCGCAAACCACAAAATCTCAGCGTACAACTCTTCTGGTTTATTAGAGATTGATACATCAGCCAGGCCTGTAAATCTGGGTTTTGCACTACCCACAAGATAACCTGCCAATAACCTCGAAACGGCCAAATATCGTCCGATTAATCGCCTGGCTGATATATCTATCGCTAATAACCCCGCAGAAATGTTGTGGTTTGTTTACTTCTCTGCGATTAAAAACAGGCTTTTCTAGCTGAATGGAAGAAGACAATGGAAAATATACTTCTTTCTTTCTCAGCTGGGGATGTGTGTTTGTGTGCATGCGTGCGTGCGTGTGTGTGTGTGTGTGAGGAAGCGACCATTCATTTCACGACCCCACCAGATGGAAAAATACTCTCATACCAGGTTGTCAAGGAAACAAACTTGTCACGTCTTCATTACTTTTAATTGTTTTTCTTCTTGATGGGCTGTACGTGCTATGATTTAATGTTTCAATTTTCAATAATCAAAACCAGCAGGCACAGTTACAACACACAAATGTACAAGCTGTTTTATTCTGGGTTTTGCACTCTTCTTTATGTGTGTGTGTATGTGTGTGTGTGCGCACGTATCTTGTTATTGATGCAGTTACTATGTGGGCTACCTCGTCTTAGCCAATATTGTTGGACCTAAACTTTGGCTTGAGTCGGTCTCTGAATGAAGTAATGAGTTACTACCCTATCTTATACAGAGCAGCGAGCTCGTTTTCACGACTATCGAATTTTGATAGCAATACTTTCAGAGGTTTCGAGCAACTCAACTTTAAAACCATCCTTTCTAGACAACCCAGAAATCGAGTACTATAGCTTGTAAGCACGCTCTGAGAACAATCAAGAAATAGAGTGATCGAAGATATGGTAAATTCCCTGAAATAGCATATGTGTCGCTGGATGTTGCCGAATAATGGAAAATGCAGGGAAGTTAATTTATGGCTATCCTGAATTGCATAATAGACATACTTGCGAATGAACATGGATGCCAGATTAACTCCTCCATTTTCTAAACTATTTTGACAATAGTATATAGCGAGCTCAGATTGTATAGTAACTACAGATCTCGAACAGTCAGGTGGGGCATGTATTTAGTTAATAGAGCATTATTTGTTATGCTTTTTTATACAAAATATTCACAGTTAATACTATGTTCTGATTCTACATTATATTTATTGCAGTTTTTGCGGATCAAAATTGTCAAGAGTATTTTATTTGAAGGCAACATACTAATAATTAAAAAGAAAAAAAAAAATTGCCCAACGAGGGTTGATCCGAGTTCGGAGTGCGGATGCGACCTTTTTTTTTTTTTTTGCCATCCCGTCCCTCCCCCACTTCGCTTTCTGTCCATAAGTTCTATCAAAATAAAAGGACATAACAGGCCCAACCAAATTGTAATAATAAGAAAATCACTTATGACCAGTATATCAGGTTTATTAGAACTGCTTAATGTTTACAGTGTAGTTAAGTATAAAATTGTTGCACCGCTAGCCAGTGTAGGGGAATATAAAGAACGTGAATTGCCTGTTCCGATCTATAATATATATATTATATATATAATAATATAGATATATATATATATATACAGTGGGTACGGAAAAGTATTCAGACCCCCTTAAATTTCACTCTGTGTTATATTGCAGCTATTTGCTCAAATCATTTAAGTTAATTTTTTCTCCTCATTAATGTACACACAGCACACAATATTGACAGAAAAACACAGAATTGTTGACATTTTTTGCAGATTTATTAAAAAAGAAAAATTGAAATATAACATGGTCCTAAGTATTCAGACCCTTGATCAGTATTTAGTAGAAGCACACCTTTTGATCTAATACAGCCATGAGTCTTTGGGAAAGATGCAACAAGTTTTTCACATTTGGATTTGGGGATCCTCTGCCATTCCCCCTTGCAGATCCTCTCCAGTTCTGTCAGGTTGGCTGGTAAACGTTGGTGGACAGCCATTTTTAGGTCTCTCCAGAGATGCTCAATTGGGTGTAAGTCAGGGCTCTGGCTGGGCCATTAAAGAACAGTCACAGAGTTGTTGTGAAAACACTCCTTCGTTATTTTAGCTGTGTGATTAGGGTCATTGTCTTGTTGGAAGGTAAACATTCGGCCCAGTCTGAGATCCTGAGCACTCTAGAGAAGGTTTTCATCCAGGATATCCCTGTACTTGGCCGCATTAATCTTTTCCTCGATTGCAACCAGTCGTCCTGTCTTTGCAGCTGAAAAACACCCCCACAGCACGATACTGCCACCACCATGCTTCACTCTTGGTACTGTATTGGACAGGTGATGAGCAGTACCTAGTTTTCTCCACACATACCCCTTAGAATTAAGGCCAAAAATTTCTACCATGGTCTCATCAGACCAGAGAATCTTAATCACCATCTTGGAGTCCTTCAGGTGCTTTTTAGCAAACTCAATGAGGGCTTTCATGTGTCTTGCACTGAAGAGAGGCTTCCGTCGGGCCACTCTGCCATAAAGCCCCGAATGGTGGAGGGCTGCAGTGATGGTTGAATATCTACAACTTTCTCCCATCTCCCGACAGCATCTCTGGAGCTCAGCCACAGTGATCATTGGGTTCTTCTTACCTCTCTCACCAAGGCTTTCTCCCGTTAGCTCAGTTTGGCTGGACGGCCAGCCCTAGGAAGGGTTCTGGTCATCCCAAAAGTCTTCCATTTAAGGATTATGGAGGCAACTGTGCTCTTAGGAACCTTAAATGCAGCAGAAATTTTTTTTTAACCTTAGCCAGATCTGTGCCTTGCCACAATTATGTCTCTGAGCTCATCAGGCAGTTCCTTTGACCTCATGATACTCATTTGCTCTGACATGCACTGTGAGCTCTAAGGTCTTATATAGACAGGTGTGTGGCTTCCTAATCAAGTCCAATCAGTATAATCAAACACAGTGGGACTCAAATGAAGGTGTAGAACCAACTCAAGGATGATCAGAAGAAATGGACAGCACCTGAGTTAAATATATGAGTCTCACAGCAAAGGGTCTGAATACTTAGGACCATGTGATATTTCAGTTTTTCTTTTTTAATGAATCTGCAAAAATGTCAACAATTCTGTGTTTTTCTGTCAATATGGGGTGCTGTGTGTACATTAATGAGGAAAAAAATTTTATTTAAATGATTTTAGCAAATGGCTGCAATATTGTTAAGAGTGAAAATTTTAAGGGGGTCTGAATACTTTCCGTACCCACTGTATATATATACCGGTATTAAAGAACCAATTATGTTGACATTTTTTGGTAAAATGGCCATTGATGGCTATTCTTTACAGTATGAAAAAGTTAATGTAAATATGATCGTCATACCTGTAAATAACCAAACTTTTTACACTCAACAGGGTAATTCACAGAGGAGTTTCTGGATTTAGACGCAGCAGTGAACATGTCCAGAGAGTTGTTACATCTGCGAAAATTCAGCGTTAAGAGGTCCTACAATCGCACAGGTAATTTAGAAACAATTACTCAAATCGGTGAGTCATTGTTTCAATCTTTACGTGAAATTTCCTGAAAAGAGCAGGAATGTTGATGACTTCTGGGTACATCTAAAGGAAATGGAGGTTTTCCTTCGTGTGAGGGGTGTTGGAGTAGTCAAACCCTCGGCTCAATTTTTCCGACACCTCATAAAGCGTGAGCTATGCATGTGCGTGAGGGCTGAAATGATTCACGGCACCATGGAAACACAACTCACGGCTTCCTGCCGCACATATGGAAACGGTAAGGTCTGCCTGTGATCTCATATCAAAAACACCGTTAGGACTCTGAAGTTCAACCTGCTCTCTAGAGGACACATTCATCTCAGGAACTTCTTAAAGGTGTAGTTCACCTCTCACCCTCATGACGCTCCAAACCTGTGAGACTGACTTTCTTCTGTTGAGGAGAAAAAGAGAATTTTTGAAGAACACTGTTGTTCATGCTGTTCCTTTTATACAACAGAAGCATATTGTGGTTGTCAAGCTTGAAAAATGAATATCTGAATGAAAAAAGTTGTAGAATCAACTTTAACTCAGAAATTGCTAGCACGTTTCACAATTACACAGAAATGGCAAGTCACACATTGAATTAAGCATTTGAAGTAAAATAATGCAATGTTATTATGTAAAACAATCGTATTTTTTTATTTTCAACTTTACAAGAAGATGTAATCATATTTGTATATCTTAAACTAATTTTAATAATGTTTAATGGGCTGTCTTTTGAAGTGCAAACATTAACATTGATTATATCAAATATTTAATTATTTAATCATATTACTTTTAAAATAACAGTACAGTATTAATCTTCATGGGCTGTCTTTACTATTCAAAAAAACAATGTTTAATATATAATATTTATCAATTTAATTATCCTATTTGGCATCTCACACCTTTAGTAGACTGTTTATATTAACATGGAATATTTATAATATCAATATAAGAATTATTGTACTAAATTAATCATCTTAATGTGCTGTTTTTTTTCAAATGTATTAATAAAAAAATGATATCACCATTAATGACTTAATCATATTGGTTCACCAACGTAAAGTAAGTTCATATTACGATTAATTGTTCTGGTTTCATTGTCTTTTTTGTTTTCTGTTTTTTAAAGGTCGGCACCTTTTGTCAGGTTTTTTGATTCAGGTTTTTTTTTTTTTTGAAAGCCGATCTTTTTTTTCAAGATATCAGCCCATCAGTGTGTAATGGAGCATTTTTCCAGAGAAAAACAGTCACAAACTAGGAATAAAACATATAAACCAATATATTCCGGCGTACTTTTACAGTCCAAAAAAAAATCACTGGAGAAGGCAAGTTTAT
The DNA here is from genome assembly GCA_018155175.1 of Sinocyclocheilus anophthalmus. NCBI lineage: Eukaryota > Metazoa > Chordata > Actinopteri > Cypriniformes > Cyprinidae > Sinocyclocheilus > Sinocyclocheilus anophthalmus. The sequence goes on from JADLZN010005453.1 coordinate 115,525, forward strand.
AGTTAGATCCTTTAGAAATATGCCACAGTGGCACAGTTGCGAATACCATTCATCTAAACAACCCCACCATCGATAATAAACTCTTGTGTTTTCACTCCAGTACGTCAAACACCCATGAGTGAAAAGACAGGCTGTGTTTATTCCATGAGACAATTTACTGGATCTTTGTTTCAGACAAACAGGTTTTTCGGGTTGATTGCTAGCGGTTGATGCGTCGGTTGGATTTATCTGAGCACATCTTTGCCCTGACAGACAGAACAAGGAGAGAGCGAGAGGTTTTTAGCTTATGATTTTCCATAAGCCTTTTCCTGTCACCACTGCATTATACAATCCAACCCACAAGCTGCGGCTCAGCACTGCTGACAAGCACCTCAGCTTTAGAAGATGAAAGAACCAAATATTGCAACCCACCCCACCCCCTGTCAGTATCATAAAAGCATTGGGGCGATATTACCATGCTGATGTGACTCCACATAATCCGTGTGTCAGCAGTTCAGCCTCATCCAGAGCGCGAAGAAAACAAGGATGTGCCAGATTGGTTAAATGGCAAACAACTGCATCAGTGAGAGAATGAAATCAACAGCGCTGGGAGCGAAGATAGTTTGCGTTATTGTGGCGTCGTAGTTCGTAAACCTGGATTACTTTTATTTTTGCTCCATTTACGTTGGTTTTATTTTATACATATTGCAGACATGAAACATTTTCAATACAAGGTATTTTTAAGTGTAAAAATAATAATCTATGAAATAATGTGGGCGGGGCTTATTTTTATAGATTGGATTTGATTGGATCATGACAATCGGTACACTTATTATTGGATAATAGGCTCGCATGGCTTCAGGAGAAAAGAAAAGTCATTTTACAGGTTGAATACATTACATTTTAATAAAAGTTGATGAAAAGCTTTGTCCTGTAGAATAAAGTTCTCTGAAAAAAAATTGCATAAGATGTTGATGGACATCTATTAAGAAAGTAATGGGCTTAATTTTGATTTCATGTTATTTTAAATCTACATGTAAATCCAAGATAAGTGTATTTAACTTTTTTAATGCAACTTTTTTCTTATTGAAAACGCCTTTTCTGTTAAATGATGGAGGGTAGGACTTGATTTTGTTTTGATTGGATTAGATTGTGAAAAGCAGGCTGCAGACTCACTAAATATTATTTTAGCCCACTCGCATGGTCTTAGCAGAAAAAAGGTCATTTTAGACGTGAAGAGCATTATATTTAGTTAAAAGCTGAAGATAATAAACTTCTTTTTTTTCTTAAGGTGCACTAATGGATTTGGCATAATAAAACCAGGGACCTGTATTAATGTGTATTAAGAATGTAAATGGTCTCAATTTTGAATTGTTTAATTTTATATAAACGTATGAATACAATTAGTGAAAAGCTGGTTGGGTATTGGATAATATTATTTTTCACTTCTCTTATTTTTTTTTATTTTTATACATTATTGTATATTTACTATAAATATATTGAAATTATTTTTCCTAAACTTTTTTCCCTTAGACGGACATGCACTGATGAATTTAGCATACTAAAAACAGGGACATTTAGTGAATAGTCAATAATTAAAATGAATTTGATTTCACCACGCCATATTTAATAGACATTTAAAACAAACACATTTCAGATATATTTGATTTTAATGCAGCTTTTTTTTCAATCATGCAGGAATGACTTGATTGGGGAAAAAAAAAAATATATATATACTAGATTGTAAAGGTAACTCAGAATGTAGCATATTAATCTTTGATTTCATGTTGTTTTAAATATATAATTGTAAACAAGAAACACGTATGTTTTTTTTGTTTTGTTTTGTTTTTAACTTATTTAACGGAAAACTAATTTTCTTAAATAATACAGAACAGGACTTTAATTCATTTTATTGATCGGTTCTGAATGGTCTGAAAGCAGCTGTATTAGTGAACAATATCAATTTTTCCACCCTTTAGGTGTTTGTTACACCAGTAGGGAATTTTTTTTATTTTTTATAAAGGCAGAAAAGGTTATTAAATCTTTCAAAAAAAAATTTTTTTTTTGAAAGTTGGTAAACACCAAAAAAATAACATCTAACATTTTATGTATATTTATTTATATTTATAGTCATGCGCAATAAACCATGGACATTTAAATATTTATTAGTATTATTGTATTTGTTTTTATTACTTAGTATATTTATTTAAGAAGACAATTGTATTTAAGTAAATAAGGTCAGTTTTGATTATTTCTATTTTTTTTTTTTAGTTTGAGAAATGAACACATTCTGAACTGTACTGTATGTCAACAGCAAGTCTCGCCTGTGACTTCCTACACGGCCCTCCTTAAGCGCTCGATTTGTCAGCCAATAGCATGTCAGCAATCCTCCTAATTCCTCAGCTCCTGACCAATGAGAGTCCAAAGTCCTGTCGTGAACCCACCCAAAGTCACTGCAGCTCTGGCTCAGGGGCGTCACACATTCTTTGTAATGTTTACTCAGACTGACAGAATCATCTATAGCAAACCAATCTGGAAGCAACCCACAGTCACTGGAGTGGAACTGGATTGAGTTAAGAGATGACATTTTCTTCAAAATATCACGTTTATGACATATCTGGGCCGGAATGCCACAAATTTATGCCCTGGAAAAAAAGTGAACTGCCTATTGTGTGACATTTCTGAACAGCGGCGTCAAGGGTGACCTTCTTTCTCTGAGACCAAATCGTTTGTATATGGACTCCATTCGATATGTGATTTGTGCTAAATTATGTGCGGGAATCTGTCAGGATTGTGTCTGCATCATATTTCAACCCAAAATCAAAAGTTTAGCAGTATACTGAAATATACTTTAGGGCAATTTGCATCTCCCATGCAAAAGAAATCTACTTTTCTTGAAGCAAGATGTTTTTTTTTAATGTGTTTTATGTAAATTTATGGACGTGGCGGGAATAAAATAACACGAACATCTAATGAAAAGGTTTACATCCTTATAGATTTGCATTTGGAGAAAGTTAGATGTTGTATATTCATCCTGCAATGTCCCCTGCTGGGATCTATTGTAGCATGGCAGTTATGATGAAGAAGATGTATGTGTATATATAGGAACCCGTGATACTTTTTCCAGGATTCTTTGATGAATACAAAGTTAAAAAGAATAGCATATTCAAAATAGAAATATTTCTAACAGTAGGTCTTTACTTTCACTTTCATCAATTTAACACATCCTTGCTGAATAAAAGTATTAATTGCTTTAAATTCTTTAAAAAAAATTACGGATCCCAAACTTTTGACGGCAGTTGTGAATATATATGATCTTAATATATATTTTTTATATAGTTAGCAGAGCTATCATTGGTGACTGTCAGTTAATGCCCTATGTACATTAACTGACAGTCACCACTGATAAGCCACCACTAAATATTGTAGAAACTTAAAGGGTCATATTATTGCTAAAAAGAACATTATGTTGTGTTTTTTGGTGTAATGCAATGCGTTTATGCAGTTTAAGGTTAACAAAACGCATTATTTTCCACATAATGCACATTATTGTTTGTTTGCAATCCATGGGGACCTAATTACGGATTATAATGACTTACTGTCTTTTTACGCTTTGCGTTGCATCGCGCCATGTAAACATAATACCATGTCTGCATTTGTGACCGGAGAAACGACAAACAACAAGTGCTACTCTACTCTGCCCAAAACTCGCGTTTGAATCATAAGTGGCAAATCCTTTAAATATAAAAAAAACGTACTTACAGACTGTGAGTCATAAAGTGCCAGATTGTCTTGGCAAAGTTGGAACTGCCACTTTATAGAACAGCTTTGTTAACAGACGCATGTAGTCTACTCTACCAGGATCATGAAACAGTCCTCCATAAAATGCTCTGCACACATCTAAATATTTGGGTTGAACTGTTCTGGAACAGTGTTTTAAATACAACTTAACCACCTATTTGTTGTCGTGTCCTCTTTTGGAAGATCAAACGAAGTAGTTTCGCTTTCACAACAAACACACAGCGTCACACACGGCGGCCTACAGTAAGCAGAGGCGGGTTGGCTTGAGAACGGCGCGGCCGGCGGGTTTGTGGCAACCACATGTGACGACCCCGGCTGGACTCCGCTTCGTCCACTGTGAAAGCCAATCCGGCGATCCACTGCGGGCTAAGTTGATGTATTCCCTCAACGACCAGCACGGATCAGCTCCAGGCAAGACAAAGCTTATATCGTCCTCTTTTGGAAGACCAAAAAAAGTATTTTCGCTTTCACAACGAGAGAACAGTGCCTTCACGACATGGTGGTGGCGGCAAAAGCAATACTACAGCGAGAACAAAAGTTACGCCTTCTTTCTTTGCTTGAACATTTGGGTGGTGTTATGCAAATCTTCCCACTCATTGACGTAGACATGTTGGGGGCCTGTTTAAACGAAGCATTTTAGGAGGGTGTGGACAAGTTTTAACTTTTATAAAGAATATATGTTTGGGTTTGAAGACTTTATGTCTTTGCAACTTTAAGGGATTTATCTATGCACGAATAAAGAAAAGAAAGAAAAGAAAGAAGGACAGCTTGTAACACTCCAAAGAGAAGGGAAAATTTTAGAAATTGCATCATATGACCCCTTTAATTTGCCGTAAAGTTGCTTTGAAATGATTTGTATCGTGAAAAGCGATATACAAATAAACTTGACTTGACTTGACTAATTACGACAAAAATAAAATAAGTAGCATTGTAAAAATATGTATAATGCAATCATAAACAAGTTACAGAGGTTTAAGCTTAAATAAAGTTGTCCATTAAGCTCTAAAACTGCTTGAAATTCAAGTTTTGTTCCAAATTTGAGGTTGATATTGCGAAAAAATTAGCTTTCAGTAAGATTTTGATTGGGCGCAGTACCAAATGTTTCCACTAGATGAAATGTGCTTCCCGTTCATTTCCATCCTGACTGGATTAGATTTCTTAAAGGATGCTGTTAGCTAAAAAACTGTAGGTAATTCACTTCATTTTTTTACTCAAGTTTGCAAAAAATCAGGCGCTTTTAACTCAGACAGGCTTTAAATCACCTGTAAAACACAATTTACCTGATTTCCTCTGGGAAAACGAGTCCGAATAGGTCTTGCCCAAAAGATTTGATTGCAACCATGTGCCTTACATCATGTTTTGGGTCTCCTTCAGGTTGTGTTTGGACCGCTGCCCTCGGGGGAACGTGTAATCATTCACTGTACAGTGCAGACGTCAGCTTTACTGGAACCAGATGGAGAGACCGAGTCTGTGTTTACCTGGACCAGTGGACACATATATGACCGTCCCTGACAGACATGTGAAATCTGACCTCAGGTCAGCCAGAGAGACTGTTCTCCATCCAAACGTTCAGTAGGTGCGCACACTTACAAATGTATTTACATGTAAAGTGGATCCGGTTACATACACATTTCTCTGAGGTCTGGCTTTGAGCCAGGTGTCTGCAGAACTGCACGTGATTAAGTACGAGTAAAACAAGAAAGAAAGCAAGAGAGGGAGAGAGAGAGAGAGATATTTATGTCTCCAAAGCAGCAGTAAAGTCTCTCGTGAGCTTTTTTTCTTTTCAATGTGAAACGGCCCCCTCAGTCCAAGCCTCAACAATAGCACGCTGTGCTGCCCGACACATTTAAGATTGCCTACACGCTCCAATACAGGCTGCTTGTAGTTTTTATGTACAGTTTTTTATGTGTAATATTCAAATATATATGTGACCCTGGAGCACAAAATCAGTCATTAGTAGCACAGATATATTTGTAGCAATAGCCAACAATGCGTTGTATGGTTCAAAATTATCGATTTTTCTTTTATGCCAAAAATCATTAGGATATTAAGTAAAGATCGTGTTCCATGAAGATATTTTGTAAATTTCCTCCCGTAAACATATCAAAACTTATTTGATTAGTAATATGCATTGCTAAGAACTTCATTTGGACAACTTTAAAGGCGATTTTTTTTTCTCAATATTTTGATTTTTTTTTTCACCCTCATATTCCAGATTTTCAAATAGTTGTATCTCGGCCAAATATTGTCCTATCCTAACAAAAAAAAAGCTTATTTACTCAGCTTTCATATGTATAAATCTCAATTTCTCCATTTTTATGACCCCCTATGGTGTGGGTGCATGTCACATACATAGATTTGATAACTTTTTCTGCCTTTATAACTTTTTTTTTTCCTGCTGGCGTAACAGATGCCTTATGGGTAAGATAATTAATACTGTCCAATAATAACAGCCTGCTTTTCATGATCCAATCAGATCCAGTCAATAATATGAACAGAAGTCATGTCCTGTATTATTTAAGAAAATGTGTTTTCAGTCAAAAAAATTAAAGGTTTAAATACAAATGCGCTCCTTGTTTACAAATTTAAAACATAATGAGATTAAAGATTAATATGCTTCATTTATTAGTGCATGTCAATTTATGCATGCTACCTTTTATCTAAACATTTTTAGTATTCATGTATGTAATTAATAATTCATATTATAATTAATATTAATTACTATTTTTAATGCTGTTTACAAAAATATGTATATCTAACTGCCTGGTGCTCCTTGCGTGGTGGTGAAAAATTACCATATTTTTTATTTATTTCGGTGTTATGTTTTTATTGATTTAATATTTTGTATTTTTAGGGAGCTATTTTATGTATAATTAAGTATAATTTTTGAGCATAGACCTGAAAATTAAAAACTTAAATTAAGTCTTAAATCTTTAATGCTTTGACAAAAATCTGTCAAATGTGCTCCAAAGTGATTGATAAAAAATAAATACAATTGAAAAGTACAGATGGTTAGCTTTAAATGAATGAATGAATGAATGAATGACTGACTGATATTCTTAATTAAAAAGTTACAGCGGTTTAAACTTATTGTTTTGAAAAAAATGCACAGCAACACTGTTTTCAAAACATGCTTTGCTCTAAAACTTTGAAAATCAAGTTGTGTTCCAAATTTGAAGTTGATATAAAAAAAAGAGCTTTCAGTCGCAGTACCAATTGCTTCCACTAGATGAAATTCACTTTTCATTAGTTTCTAGTGTCGCCATTTTTGACTTTTTTGAAAAAGTGTGACTTTTTTTTTCAGGACCATTTAACCTTTTCGAATCATATAGATGTTTTTTTTTTGTTCACTTAGCAAATGCCAAAACCTTTTCAGACCATTCCAAAGAAGTAAACACTAAAAAATAGTGTTGTAACTTGTGAGTATATAATATAAGTATATAATATTGTGCTCTGTCCACAACTAAGACCAGCAAACCAGCTTAAACTGGTTAAAGTTGTCGTTTTCATCAGGGTTAGTGCTCATTCTTTATCCTGCCCTTTTTTTCTGTGAGTATTTGAGGTTTCTCTTAAATAGTACGTCAAGTAAACTGCTCTCACATGGCACTTTAACAGCTTTTAACTGCTCTCAGTGAGTCTCTTTATCTACCTGTGTGGCCAGAATAACTGCGTGTAAGTCTCTGTGTTTTACAGACGCTGCCTGTGACCATTAGCAGTGAGTCTGGATCAAAGTGTACTTTTGATAGGTGCAGGATTTTCACTTTAATGTGGTTCATTGTGGCATTTTGGCCCTCTGTGCCAGCTGGAAACCATTCAGTACTGTCTGGGTCACTGTAGGTGTTTATGTATGTGGGTCACCAACATCAAATCTTCATAATCTTGAAGAATTTTATTCCAAATAAGAAAGCCTTTTGAAAGTAAAAAGAAAAACTATTGCTATTGGATTTGCGGCAATGTTTCGAAACTGCAGAGACTCACAAACACACATTCTAGGTCTTAAGAGGCGGCTTATTTCTTAAGCTTTTCCGGAGGGAAGTGTATATTTGTCAGAGGCACCAGTCATTCACTGGTTTATGTGTGTGTGTGCGTGTGTACGCAGTGTTCTTAATCACCCTGTCAAGAGCCCGCAGGCCTGCATACTGTGACTCTCATGGGGTCTTTATTGCTGTAGTTTGTGTATATATATATATATATGTGTGTGTGTGTGTGTTTGAACACATGTCCGCATGTTTGTTCACGCTGAGTGAACGACGCTCCCGCAGGATCAGAAACTGATAGCAAATTTAGTGCATCAGCAAAAATCAGCTGTTTATTTATAATAGTAGTTTTATTAGTCTGTTATTGCCTATTCCAGAACAGTTCAGCAAACAAGAACTTAATATTAAATAATGTCTAAACACAGAGTAGCTATGACGCGTTGTCGCGCAAGTCAATCAGCGAAGAGCTTATTAACACGTCCAGTTGTATCAGAAAATGGAGGAGAGCATTACGCATTGATTTTATTTGCACGAGTGACACGAAAAACATCTCGCGAGTAATCTAGAGTGATAATGTAATGAGAATATCCGCTTCACGTTTGGTGTGCACACCACAAGCAAATTTAATTATTTGCTCGAGTAGATTACATACAAAGTCAAAGCAAAGAAGCAAATAGGTGTGAATGACACGAATTGGGTGATGCAACTGCGCAATATTCGCCTTAATCACGTCTTCCGCACAAGTTGAAAAATGTTAACTTGAACAGGAAATTCACATGACAGGTTGTCGCGCATGCCAAGAGCTTCTTCACGTCCGGTTGTACCAGAAAATGGAGGAGAGCATGTGCAATGTTTTTATTTGTGCGAGTGACAAAAAACATTGAGCTAGTAACGCGATGCGAATATTTGCACTGTTACTTGTTTCAAGTCCAAATGAATCAGCGTGTTTCAACGAATCAAGTAAATGTGTCAATGAATCTCTTCAACACAGTTACTTGGCGCCATCTACTGCCATAACGATGTAATCTACAGAAATAATCTGTAATACGTTAAAAAAAGTTTTGATTTCATGACTTTAAGGCATGTTTGAGAGTAATGCTACAAATAAAATATGCAAAAGCTACAAGATCTTTTTGTATAAAGAGAGCTGAGCCAGAACTCTCTCCATTCGATTCCTCAGGCAGTAAAACAAACCATCTCAGCCAAATGACAATGAGAAGCTCAGTTAATTGCCCGTAACTGATTGTCCTTGACATTTTTTTTTATAAAAATGAAATCACTTTTAATACTTGCAACATGTGCTCAGGGCCGCATTAACCATTGGGCTAGGCGGGGCTGAAGCCCCGGGGCCCGAGCAAGGAGGGGGCCCGTGATTGGCTGTGGAGTAGATTGACGGACATCGGTAGCGCCGATCGCCAAAGCCCCACCACGCCCCTCACTTTTCCGTAAATTCCATGCATTACCATTAGAGATTAAAACGTCACATTTGGATTTGTTTTACCAATCAAATGCATTTATTATATATTTTACTTTTGAACGAACTGTGCACGCAGCCTATCTATCAGGTGATCGCTGCGCATAATGTCTGCATTCACCTCTCTTCACTTCGTTCTGGTGTAATCTAGAAATGGTCATGCAAAGATCAATTTTCGATAAGTAAAAATGTCAACTATTCTTAAAAAAAAATTTAGGAGAGAGGGGAAAACATGAGGTAGTCACTAAAATCCACAGCTAGTTTATTTTACTAAAGCTGATGATGGAGTGGGAGTTGTGGAACAGCAAATGGACCGGACATATGGAGCAGATAAAACAGCGTCATCAAACCCACAGATTTTAGGTTAGTTTGATTATTAACTTCATAAATGTAGCTATAGTGCTTTTTGTGTTTGAACAAACTCTATAGGGCTATATATTCGCTTATGGGTTGAGAAATTCATTTTGCGCGTTATGATGTAAGCTTTTCATTTAAACGCATTTTAAGCTTTGCGGTTTAAAAAACTAATTTAACTGTTATGGGGCATTAAGCAGTGGGGCAGAATTAATTTAGGCAAATGCCACTTGCTCGTACAGTGCCTGACTAAACTAATTTAAACTATTTATTTTAATTTATTAATTTAATTTAAACTAATAAAGTTATTTTTCGCGCCTTGTTAAACGTTCGAATACATATAGTTATGTGTCAAAATGCCAGTCAGTTATTTGTGTCTTAAATGAACGTTAATAGTTAAAGATAAAGCATGTGCACTAGTTGGCTATTATGCGATCCTGGCATTATATGATGAGATTTTAAATTTATATAGTTCACCCAAAAATTAAAATAATGTCATCATTTAATTTTTAATTTTGTTCTGACCTTTATAAATTTCTGTGTTCTCCTCACATAAAAGAAGATATTTTGAAGAATATTCGTAAACCACCAGAAAGTTTCTGGTCCCTGTTCACTCCAATAGTGTTTTTTCCCCCTCCATACTATGGAAGTCATGGGGGCCAGCACGGTGTTGGGGGTGCCAGTAGGTTACAAATATATACGTTTGCATTCAACAGCAGAATGAAACTCATTCAGGTTTAGAACAACAACAATTTTTGGGTGAACTATTCCTCCAAAGCAGCCTAATATAGCTGCTCTTGCCATTTTGTTCATATGTAATCAACAGTTAGAAAGAAATCACTTACGGTCCGGGACCGAAGCGGGCGGGGGGGAAAAGAAGGGGAGTGGATGGCACAGGGAAACTGGCGTCTTTGTAGTTAAAGTGCTTTAAGGTGTGTAGTCAATTTCTTGGTCTTTGGAATTCATGACTGTTTACGTGTCTGCCGTAAGGGTGGTTATTGTGAGATAGGGGAGTGAACAAGAAAGTATGAACTTGATTGGATAAAAATCCTATGTTAAACTATATATCATTATTGTGATGGAGGGCCCTGCAGTAAGTCATAGCCCCGGGGCCCATTAAGGTCTTAATGCGGCCCTGCATGTGCTGTGTTTTCTCCAATGACTGTCCTTAAGGGGTATCCATATTGGATTTGAGAGCTATAAGTGGATAGATACAACTATGTTTCTGTATTTTGGTAACAGTGACTTCAGAAGACTTGGAATGTAGTCATATGAGTGGTTTGGATTACTTAAATGTTTTTTTTTTGTCATTTTAGAGCTTTACAGCCTCAGTTCGCATTCAAGAATAATATGACGTCTTCAGAATGTCTTCTTTTGTGTTTCACAGAAGAAACAAAGTCGAGTGTGGAGTGAAATGAGGGCGAGTAAATGAGACCGAATATTCATTTTTGTGGGTGATTAACCTATTTGTGAACCTAAACTTATTCTCAACCGGTTTGAACAAGTAAAACCATGTCTGCAAATCTGAAATGAGCTCGTAATGGAGGCCAAATCCAGCATTTCCTCAGAGGCTGGAGTGTGTGACAGCAGCTGCGATGACACACACAGATCACCTCTAAAAATACCCTTCACTCAGGAAACAGCACATCATGAACGTGTACGCCATCAGGGAACATTCGAGGCCCGATTCGCCGACAGCTATGTTTACCGTTCTGCCGCCACATCCTGCGGTCCTGGAAAATGTGAATTGTAAATATTTGGCTTTCTTTAGTTTTACGTGTCGCTGCTTGTTGAAAAATACAATTTGATTGAACCTGCTCGTCTGAGTGAGTTGTTTTGAGATTTTTGGATAAGTTGTTTATGTAGGCCTACTTCGTTTATCGCGCATGTTTGTTTTGAACAAACAAATTAGCGGACGCGGTTAAAACGGTCTAGTGATTTCTTCCATAGCAAATGAGTCATGTGATTTACCCTTGTAATAAACAACTGGGTGGTTTTTCTCCAAGTAGAGCGTGACATTCTTGTTGTTTTGCAACGACCTAGTTTTTTTTTTTGTTATTGCTCCTCTCTTTAGTGTCTAAATATGTTAATTAATATGGCTCGTCGGATTTTTATATTTACGTTTTTTTTGTTGTTAATAGCTCAACAGGGACAACTGATGTCCTCAGAACATAGTATAAATAATTTATATATATATCTATATATAGATATATAATATATTAGATATATCTAATATATATATATATATATATATATATAATTGGTTAAGAGCTTATTGAGATTAATTGATTGTCATACTATTGTTTTTTTAAATGCTAATTGTTCCTGTTGCCCTCATATATCTTTCTGTCCTTTATTTTAAATAATTGAAAGCCTTTTGTTGTAGTTGTATTTTTATGGATTCATTATTTTTTTTTGGTATTTTTTTTACAACTAATTGAATTTGGAGATTTGATAGTATTATTTTTCTTGTATATTAAATTGATTTGACTATATATATTTTTTTAGATTGTTCATTGAACATCATATATATCTATCTATCTATATACATTTCTATATATATTATTACACCCCTGAATCTAGTACATTAAAGGGAAAATCCACTTTTACAGGATGTTTGGGCATAAATGTGTGTTGGCCGTGTGTGATCAACCACCCTACAATGATAAAAATCCTCATCATTTTTTAATCTCATTTAAACCAAGTCAGTCTCACTAGGCCTGCCCGTTTGGATCCGTGCCCCTCACTGCAAACACACCGCCATGGGGCGTGGTTGATCCACACTATAGGGGTGGAGATTGTAGGTTTAGGTGGTTTTAGGATCAGGGGTAGAACGGTCGGTTTAGGGATATGTAGGGTGGAGGAGTTGCTCTGGATCCCACCACGCCCCCTGGATCTGTGTTCTGCAGTGGAGGACCATCCTCGTTGTGATTCTCATGCAGTGTGCTTTACCTTGCATAGGCGGGCCACGCGTTTGATTACAGCTCTGCATTGGCTATAGTTCCACCCGCAGCACTCCAGCAGTTGTAACATCACAAAGTCTTGCGAGCCATCCTATGCTTTGTGTTTGGAGAAGACTGACATCACCTCGTCATTTTTCCACCACTCTATGAGCTCTGAGGACGCTGTGGATTACTTTCCATTATTCAAGGTAAGTGCCTCGAATCTACATAAATAGCTTGAATCACTCAGACTCTTTGTGATGTCATGTTGTTATAGGGCTTAGCGTTTTAAACCGTATTTGTGTGCATACTCCATTATTTTTTTTAACTGTTCAGCGCTGTGCTTGTGAGATTAGTTTGTGCCGTTCGTAGCGCGCGATTCGTTCGGTAGCGCGATCGCACAGCTCGGTCAATTGATCCGCGCCGATGACGGGTCAGCACTGAGCGTGCTCTGTAACATCGCGCTGTTTCGTCCCACTTGGCCTGCTTTGGCGTCTCATATGTGCGTTATTTTATGTATCACATGATGTATCAATGTTATGTTGCTTCTACCGGCATGTTTATTGCGTAATATGCAAGGAGAAAGACATAAGTTACCCTCTTCTGGAGACGGGGCGGATATGCAGCTCAGTTGCATTTAAAGTGATCACTCCCACACAGTCTTTTTTAGACGCACCCCAAAATGACATTTCCATCTGTTATAATAATTATCTTTTGGTACTTGTGGGCTAACCGTCACAGACACACTGGGAACATCCAAGATCAATATTACATCTTGTAAAAAGGGGCATAATAGGTGCCCTTTAATAAATAAACTAAACTTTTTTTTATATACATGTAAATAGTACTGCATTCCTCATGCACCAACAATTACCGAGAAAAAAGAAAAATTGTGGATGGAAAATACAGATGGCAGCATGAAAGAACGATTATAAAATGAGGTACATTTGTGAAAGAACGCAAGAGAGACAGAAATATGACTGTTATGATGTTCTCCTTTCAAAATGACAGCGGGGGAAAATGAGTGAAAGACAGATTTGTTGCTGTTTACGAGCATTATGCTAGCGTTGATCTTTCCACACTGATCTTTTTCTAAATCCAGACTCATTCTATAGTACATCCTTTCAGCCATTCATAGGTCTCAAGCAGGCTGATAAACACACAACAGTTTCTCTCTATTTCATTCTTTTTCTGTCTAAAGACTCTTATTTGGTTTAAAATAGGAACTAGGCACCATTCAAACCCATTTACTTGTGTATAAGCGGTGTAAGCCATCTCAGTAGAGCTGTACTGTAGAAGCTAATCGCTAACGTTGAGAATACAGATGTCTTTAGTCATGTGACTAGTTTAGTCATCTAAACTGATTTTTAGACATTGATTATATGTTGTGATATATATATTATATTATATATATATATACAGTATATATAATTAAGAGCGCAGTACTAAGTACATTTACTTGATTATTGTACTTAAGTACACTTTTTGAGTATTGGTACTTTACTTGAGTATTATTTTTTTCTGGAAACTTATGACTTTAACTTCATTTGAAAGACAAATATTGTACTTTCACTCCACTACATTTCTATCAAGGTCCTCGAAGTTGAAGATCCTTTATTATAATAGCAGCTGAAAGGTCATGGTGTGATTGTTTTTTTTTCTTGTCTAAATTGACTTATCTTTTTTTCAACAGTTATCATTAAATAAAAAATAAAAAAAAAATAAAAAAAAGACCCCCCTCACTCTTGTGGGGCTCCTGAATGATGCCCAGCACTTGTTTGACACTGACCAGCTGCAAATGTGCTATTGTATTTATTTATTTCTGGGATTTTATAATTCAATACACATAAGAAGTTGATATTGTGGTATATATTAGACACTATTTTCTGATTTTGCTAAATTGTGTAAGTGAAAACATTACCTATAAAGCCACAGAAGAACTATTGTGCATCTCCTAATAAAACACAAGTGTTGGACTTGAAGCAGCACTGCACAAACCGTTCTGTGTGTGACATCAAAGTACCGCGAGAGCGTTAGACAGCATTTTTACATTTTTTGTTTTGATGTCAAATAAGTCTGTTGCTGTTTTGCTTTTTTGTTTAAGCAGTGTTGCTGTTGTAAAGTTATACAGTGACAGTTGTGTTGCTGGGTTTTAAAGCAGGTTGATTTTTTTTCTTCCTTATCAGTCTGTATTTACAACAATTTCACTGTCCACTCTGTTCAAATGTGGATGAATGCTACACATAGATGTTGCACACACTGTCAGAGCTGTGTGAGATCACTATCATCCTGCTTTTGTGGGGGTGGGTAGGGGTGTTAAATATTTATTTGTTTTTTACCCCCCCCCCAAAGGTTTTTAACATTCTAAAAGCTCTTTATTCCAAATATACTACAAGCTAGTCAGTGTATTCAGCAGGTGTAATATATTCTAAGTTGCTTCAGAAGTATTGCAAGTATTATATACAACAATAATAAAACAGTGCGTTGACATAAAAAAAGGAAATTTACTTTTGTACTTAAGTACTTTTAAAAGCAAGTAAAAGCTTCTGTACTTTGACTTAAGTAAAAATCTGTCTTTACAACTTGTAATGGAGTAATATTTGACAAGCAGTATCTGTCCTTTCACTCCACGTAATGGAGTTGTGTACTTTTCGCCTCTGTATTTAATATATATATATATAGAGAATTATATATATATATATATATATTAGAACAACTAAGGAAATAATTGTTGTGCTTTCTTCTTGATACTTGTTTTTTATTTTATTATTTATCTATTAGACTCGTTACATTACTCGTCACCTCAAAGTACATGTTGTTGCAACCTTTTTCTATTTAATGTTCCTAGTTGCCCATTACATTATTTGCATTTATAAATGTTTAATCTCAATAAACTACTATGTTACATTACCATTTTTTTCAACTTTTTGTTGCGATCTCTTCTTTATAATCGGTGTTTTGCCTATTTTCCCCCATTATTTCTGGCTATACTGTATAGTTTTTTCATATTGTTGTTGCGATAAAAATTTTTTGCATATTTACTTCGTTTCTGTTTACCCCAGATGTTATTATTTATTTATTTTTTATTTCATGTTGTTTTATTATTATTTTTCTAACATGGCTTATTGTCTTTCATTATCTTCTTAAAATAATTTTAGTTGCAGACCTTATTTACCACCTTTCCATTACTCCCCCAATATGTATTTATTTGATTTCTTGTGGCTTATTAATCACCTTAATCTTCTTATAATCTTTTTTTTTTCATTTCTCATGGCATATTATATTACATTTATTCGCTCTTAAAAGAATTTTTAGTTGCAGTAATTACTTACAGAACTGTTACCTATTTATCCCCAGATTATTTTTTTTAATTTTATTCTATTTTATTTTTCATGGCTTATTTTACTAAATTAATCTTCTCCCTTCATAATATTTCATGTCTTCAGTGCACCTTTCTGCATTGTTTCAGGTGTGGGTATTCTTCTCTATTGTTCTCATACATAAGTAAACATCCACCTTATAAATAAATCACAGAATGATTATGTAAGGGTTTTAAGTGAAGGTGGTAATTCTCAAGGTGTGATCCGGCTGTCATGGTCTTCACCCACTAATGTTCTGCGAGGCCTCGGGCCCTTGAAAGGACACGGTGAAAATGATGTACTGTCTGCAATTAGCATGGCTACCAATTAAATGTGCAGCCATTCAGATGGTGTGTGTGTGTGTGCGCGTGTTTCCCGGGTGTAGCTGGCTCTGGAGGATATTAACACACAGGGAAGATTCTTTATGCTCACGGCCAATTCGTCATTTTAATTGCACTGCTGCCTTTTCAGTTGATTATCTGCCATAGAAACTCACTCGCTCGCTCTCTCTCTCTCACACCACATCACACACACACACACGTGTATAAAGCAGCATTCATGTGAATGCACAAATTTACTGGTAAAACAAATCACATGCGTTCGGCCTGAGCAGAGATCTCACTGATTATCCTGCTAAAACTTCGTCAACGTAATTAATACCCATTTTTTGGGAAGCATATGATGTGTATTACCACTGCAGCAATTCGATCATTAGTCACCTTCGAAATTGATACATCATCATCCCATCATCATTCATCATCCGGTGTCCTTCTGGATAAACTTCCCCTGGACTCAAATCAATTTTGTAGTTTTCCAGCCAAGCTATTATAGCCTTCAGGGTTCAACAGGCCTGCGGTGATCCTGCATTCCATGTAATAGCGGTCTGTTTAAGAGTTCGCTAATTGTCAACCATCATGCCCTCGTGTAGTTTCTCTCGGCAGTTTGTTACACTTGACGTGTGGTGACGTGCCGTTTGCCCGAAGTCGGTTCTGAGTTGTGTCAGCTATCATAACCGGTTTAAGTTTTACTTAAGAGAACAGTCTCTCAGGGTTTCATTCATGGCGTAAATATACTGTAAAAGTTTGTCGAGAAATCAAGCACGCCACATTGTAAAAAATATTTTTGAAATTGTAATAACAATCAGAAACACTTTTTTACAATGAAAATGTTCTTGATTTCATCTTTTTACATGAGGCGTCGCGCACGACCAAAATCAGTAGAACCCTTAGAATCAGTGGATGCTGTCAACTGGTGCGGCGCGACAAATCCCCGACAGTAAGCTGATGCCTCGTACGTACGAGACACAAATTTAATTTGTCGCTGCAGTGTAGGAAAGCTCAAGCCTGGTTTATACTCTCTGCATCTGCACAAGCGCAAAAGTGTGCACGACGAAAATTACGTCATCGTGAAATGGGTGGCCATGTGCTTTGAGTGCACGAGGCCCCTTTTCGCGTTACAGTGTGCATGGCATTTTTTGTAAGTTTGCTCCACTTCAGACTTCAGACGGGATTTTTTTTTTTCCTAAACCAGTTCAGTAAAAACTCTGCCCCGCAGCTTATTCGAAACATTTAATTGGACATGTCAGTCACAGTGATGAATGCCTACACCCTAGTCACACCTAACCCTACCCCTCACCCTACCCTAACCCCAATGAAATTAGCTGCCGACGGTTTCGCTTGCACTTTTTTGAGAAAAGGCATGGTCTGTACTGGCATTTGTCAGAACAGAACAGCTTGGTGGTGACTTTTCAAACTCCATCAGGAAAACGATGAATAGATTTTGTATTGCATAATTTGTCTAAGGCTTCTTTAAGTGAGTACATTTTACTTTGTATATAAATACAATTCAATAATTTAGATGAATAGGAATTTAAACTATTTGCCTTTCAAATTGTCTTGTGTTTGATGTAAAATAACACCAAAGCTGAGGATTCTTTTAACCAGTTGTACATACAGAAATGAATTCTCAAACACGTGACCCTCAAGTTTTGAGTTTTTGTAGCCGCAATTTACTCTCTCACCTGCTGATTCTCCTGCGTGCTCGACAACTGTTGCATCCGATGTAGACACCGGTGAAGAGGTGTGAAATTTACTAGCATTTTCTGAGTGAAAATTGTTTCTTTGTCACTTTTTTTTTTCAATAGTCTTTTTGAGGTGATTTTACCTCAGGTAAGGTATGTTGTTAAACAATGCACAGTGGATCTTTTACAAAATGGTGGGAATAGCAATATGATAAACATTGCTAGTGTTCAGTAAATAAGTACTTAATTAAAATAATAATTATCCGAATAAACAATTCTACTTTTTAATTAGGCCTTTTAATATGGTTGAGTAGACTTACTGTTAGCTGGTTACAGTAAGCATAGCTGAAATAGCGCAAACTGTTATCGTGCGTGATATGAAATTTAACTTGATTTATATGGACAATTTGTGATTACTTTAGCTAGCAGGCTACAGCAACAAACTTTTTTTTTTGCGCAAAACTAGCTTGCCAACACAATGCTAGGGTGTTTTTGGTTGATGCTAAGGCATAGCTATGTGGTTGCTGGGGGTTTTTACGTGGTTGCTAGGCATGACCCAAGGATAAGGCTCAGGTATGTCTATGAGATTTTTATGTCGTTTTAGTGTCCGCCAAACGAAAATCGTTAAGTTTTGACGCATATTTCATGTTTGTAGCACAGAACGAGATAAACAAGTTTGTTTAACCTCATAAATATAAGCAATAGTACTAGTGATGGTAGTCTTAGCAAGCACGGCTAATAAAGTTTTGTTAGCTAATTCCACCCATGTTTACAAACCTAACAGGTACAAATGTGATTACTACATCTTTAAAACCATACAAAAAACAATCTTAGCTCGGTAAACATACGCACATCTCTGTCCCCAGTCTCTGATAGCATCTCTGGCAGAGAAAATATATGTAAACTCTAACGTGTTTGCAGTGATGAGCAGGGATTGTGTGAATTGAAACGCTCTGATAGCGCCACAGGAGATGAGAAGACACTTTACGTGCCTTGATATGTCATTATCGGCCGCAGCTGATATAATGACGCCGACTTCTAAACGTGCAATTTTCACAATAGTATTCCTTGTCAGACTAGCAAGGAATACAGTGACGAATGGGAAGAAAAGGCCTCTGTGTGTTTGTGCGCAATTGTAGAAGTGGCAGTGGCCTCTGTGGGCATGCTGTGTGTAATCAAGCACAAATAGAGACGCAGGCGGTAAGCGCACTGACACAGCACACACTCCTCACACCCGTGCGCTGCTGTACGAGTGAGTCTGTCAGTAATCGGACTCCTGTTGTTAGACGAATCGTCCTTCGTTTTACCTGGTGTCAGACATCTCTGACTGTTTGTCTCTGGTTCAGTCCGTCTGACCTGTTTTTTCTGTTTTAGTTACTCATTAGCTGTGTTCCAAAGCCTGGCATTTTAAAGCAATCCCAGAATGCACTGCAACGAGCTGAGGAAATAAATCCAATATGGCCGACTAAGTGAAGAGAAATTACTGTAAATTATGGACCGATTTACTGAGTATTTCTGCTTGCTGTGTATTTTTAATGCTTAGAAAATAGAGATTTATGTTGCCGCCGATAGCCTTGTGGGCAGCGCACCGACATGTAGCGCCTTTGCGCTTCGGGCGTCCCGAGTTTGAGTCCTGGCTCGTGGACCTTTCCCGTCTCTCTCTCTCTCGCTCTCTCTCCCACTTCGCTATCTGTCCTGTCGCAAAAATGCAAAAAAAAAAATTCTTTAGAAAATAGAGATTTATTGCTTTATCTTAGCAAAATGTTGATGGCAAACCCACTTGAAATATGGTGTGGACTAACTAGCTAGGGTTATTTATTGATCATTTTTGAATGAAAATAGTTTCTGTGCGATGTTTAGCGATTCAGTATTAGCTTTTAGAGTAGCTGTGTATTCTGATGAAATATTTTTTTACAGACTCAAAACTGCCCAAAATTGGGCACCCATAAACAAAGCTATAGCATATTTCAAATTGTATACTTCTATGGTGCCATTGAGATGAATGCTGCTAACAGAATGCTCACTAGGTTTTGGAACAGAGCTAATGTGTTAGCAAAACACAGATCCTCACACTTACCTGCACCCTGCCGTGACAAACTCACTGCCATCATGATATCGCACCTCAGCGGTGGCAGAAATGTGTGTTGCATTTCCATTTGTGTGTGTGTTGTGTTTGGAGGTGATTTCTAGCATATCTCATATTTGGATCCTGTTCTGAAACCGCAGTACAGTTGAAAAACATTTCCTGATTTTAATCAAACAACATGTTTTTAATGGCCAGCGTCCCAAAGCACTACAGCGGCGTTTAAAATCCGCTGCCAAAACAGTCATTACGGCATTAACGGTGAATCAATACAGCGCAGGCCGGATTCCAGAAGTCTTGAATCGATTCCACAGCCGTTCCTTGTGGACCTCGGAGAACTTTATGCCTGTAATATAAGAAACTTTATTAACTGAGAGTGAAATGCAGGGTGAATTTCTCTCGGTATAGCTGACAATTTAATAAAAATAGAAATGTAAAGTTACATTGGCAATTCATAAGGGTGTACGGCTAGGAAATATAAAGATCAAATGAATGCTGTAGTGAAAGAGCTCTTACATGTAAGTATATGGTAATACCATGGTACTTTTTGCTACTTATTTGTAAATTTTTGGCCTTATTCCTGGTAAACACTGTAATACTTTGAGATTAAATTCATGTACCATGGTATTTACATGGTGTTCCAAGGTACTTCCAAGAATACAATGCTAAATGTTGTAAAAAGACATATAATACCATGGTATTTTGGTACGTTTTTGTTAGTTTTATCAGATAATTATTAATGTGTGTTTGTTTGTTTATCTATTTTTAAATTGTCAATAAAGTGGGTATATTTTCAAGAGTTTTTCTTGGGAAAAAAATAATTTACTTTATTTATTTACATCATTTTGGTTTTTATTTAAATATGTTAACAACAAATTTTAAATCATATACTTTTAATAAGAAGAAGAAGGAACAGAAGAAGCGTATTCTTATGAATAATATCCCAGTTTTTGGTCAAAATAAACCGTGTTCAATAATCGATAACAACTCACTATAATTACAGACATCAATTACCCTTTAATTAATCTTATTATTAGTACAGTATTCATATTATTAAGTAGATTAATGACACTCTTGAAAAATATGAAAAATTGTTCTCGTTCTTTTTCAATAACTAATAAAACTACTAATAACAGACCTCTTGAAAATATATTATTAAGGACAAACTCTGAAAATATGAAAAAAAATGTTTTTTCTTTCTTTCAATAATAATAATATAACCGACTCTTGAAAATATACTATAAACCACCAGTTTTTTGTCATAAAATCACTGTCAGTAAATGTTTCAATACTACTACTACTACTGATAATAATAATAATAATAATAAATAAAAATCTTAAGTAATTATTTTTAATTCTTTATTATAGTATTTATTATTATGAAAGACAACTCTTGAAAAATATGAAAACTAGTTTTTTGTTTGTTTCTTTCTTTTTCTTTCTTAATACTAATAATAATAATAATAATAATAATATCACAACCACAAATTTGAAAAATTTTCCACAATGTGTTGGACATAATTTTAAAGTGCATTTCTCAGCGTTCTCACTTCCTTGAATTTTCAGTGAGAATTAAAGTGTCCAGGTTGTGAATGTTAGACAAGGTCAAACCAACAGAGGTCATTTACATAATAAAATTGTTAGCAAAAACAGGCTGTTTAGTTCTAAGAGGGGAAAATGGTCATGTGAAACATAATTGACATTTTTGGTGCAAGAAACCTTGACTAACATCAAAAGTGGACTTAAATGGTGTGGAATATGGCTCTTTAAATGCATCCGCATGACCCCTTAAGGTCACAAGACATAAAAGGGGGGGTTGTTAAAACTAAAGACGGCCGCTGTGACCTCAAAACGAGACAGAACGATCTCAGGAGAGAGACAGAGGCTTGCAGTATGTTTGCACGACACACAGAAAAGTGTAGAGCAATAATTAGTCCTGACAGTGATGGATGCGACAGCTCAAAGCTCTTGGGGTTTGTGCAAAGGCAAACCCGTATAAGCACAATGCTTGACATATTTGGTTATTCTAGTCCTAAAAGATGTCAGGCAGACAGATTTGCAATCAAAATATATACAAAATGTGTATTTTCTTCTTCCGTCTGGTGTTTTTTTCCCCATTTGAGTGTCCTAAAATGCGCTGGTGATGATGAATATCGATCATTTTGCTCCCAGAGCTGCCTTACTGACGGCATACATCAGACTTCAATAAAATCAGAGCATTTTTCCTTTCAGTTTTCTTTGTTTTCTTAATAAATGCCACACGTTGCTGCAGATTAAATTAACACAGGGAAATTTACATTTCTCCGGGGCGTCTAGCAGCCGTAAGTGCGTGTGCAAGAGAGTACAGGTCTGCGTTTCGGTGATAAGCTGTATTTTCTATATGAAATAGCTGCCGGCTATCGAGTGCTGGTTTATAAGCATCCTTTGAAACGCTACTCAGTTCTGAGGGGAACTAAATTCTGACCGTAATTCACCTCGTGGAAATTCACTCGCTGAGTCACATGAGCACGTAGCATTTTGTTATCCAGTACTTGAAGACGGCGTATGAAAAAATTAAATGCTGAAGTGTTTGTTCTGTAGGTGCACAACCAAAAGAGAGATAATTTACCATGTTTTGCACAGCTAAACTGGTTTTATCATGCAATATAGAACATTTTATACTGTAAAAATGTATAGTTGTAAATAAAACCTAAATTATTAGAGTACTTTTTTACAAGAAAATACTATTTCTACTTCAAATTTCCATGTTTAAATCAGAGTTACTTGCCATTTCCTTGTAATTATTTGTGAATTTACTAGCAATTTCTCAGTGAAAATAGTTTCTACATCCCCCTAACCATAAATTTTTTCCCTGTATGACTCAAAATTAACGTTTCATTGTGCACATTTTCATGACATAACCAAATGTTAAATGTTGTGTTTGTTTTTACTGTAACTAAGGCAGGAAATCAAATGCGTACGTACATCCTATTAGCTGTAGTTTCAAAACTAAATTTCCAAATATGACCTTTTTGTTGTATAGAAACCAAGTGTATTGTTGATCTTAACCATATTTTTACAATGAAACATTAGTGTAACAGTGGTGCCAACTACTTTATGTAAATGTCTGAACTACCATGAAGTAGCGTAGGCTATCAGATCTAGGTTCTAATACATAGTTCGTTTTTATAGAACCCCAATTAAGTTATCTAACCATGATTGTATAACTGAAACATAATGTAAGGTGTTTTCAACTACTTTCACCTATTTAAAAGTGCTGAACCACATGAACTAAGATCATTTTTTGTTTAATAGAAACGAGTTTGCATTTGATTTAAATCAGGTTTTTACAATGAACATTATTGTAAAGTGTTACCGGCTACTTGTAAGTGTAGCTGAACTAGTGTGATTTAGCTATAGCTAGAAAATGTCAAAGGCTTTGTTGCCAAATATCATGTTTCATTTTTATAGAAACCACAATTAAGTTGATCTAACCATGATTCTATAAATGAAAAAACTAAAAAGTGCTACCCACTACGTACAATTTAGCTAAACTATCAAGAACTAGCTGTAGCTTTAGAAGCTAAATCTCCAAATATCAGATTTTGTTGTATAGAAACCAGAGTTGTGTCGATTTAACCATGATTTTACAAATGAAACATTATTGTAAAGTGTTACCAACTACTTTATGTAAATGTAGCTGAGCTAGCATGAAGTAGCTGTAGCTTCAGAAGCTAAATCTCCAAATATCATATTTTGTTTTCATAGAAACCATAGTTACATTGATTTTATATGTGAAACATTATTAAGGGGTTACCAACTACTTTGTTGAAGTTGAATTAGCATGAACTTGTTGCTTCAGAAGCAAGAAACCATAATTACATTCAAAAATTACTATTGTTTTTTTCTACAGATATCACAGAAATACTATGGTTACTATGGTAAATTTTCATAATTCTAACCTACATTGTTTTATGGTTTTAATAAAGCCATTTATACTTCATATATTGGGTATTTTTATCAACCCAGATGTTAAGAAACATGTTTGCGGTAATATAGGGCTACTGTTTAGCATCCATTAGATTAGTATTCATCTGCACTTTTTTTACTAAATTAGAATGCTTAAAGACTAACTTCTATTGATTTTAAGTTTTTGAGGAATGGATATACGCTAATAAAGGATGTTAAAATCTGTAAGCGTTCATTTGTCCGTTAAATAGCACTTGTGACGGTATCTGTACCTGTAAGATTAAAGCATTGTGTCTTGGTTTGCTTCAGGCAGGGCTTTGCTTTGGTGTGTTTGTTTGTGCAGATCTGAAATGGGATTAGCTTCATTTAATCTTCCATTGAAACCTCCACCACCCAAACCCTCAAATTAAGCAGCACAGAAATCGGAAAAGCTGGTCGCGGATCAGGCCACATCGTCAAACACTTAGTCACACGCTAGTGATTTCAACCTAGCATGTAGCGGGAGGAGATTTCAATGACAAAGAATTAATTTATTTTTCCACATCCTTTTTATGAGGTCATTTGGTTTCTATTGTGTATATAGAATGAATAATTTGATAGCCGGGCGACATACGACGAGCCCGACTTCAATATTCGAGGGAGATTTACATTCAGAGATGTGTTAGCCATCAGATAATTTCCATTTGACTCCATTAACTCACGGACTGCTGCACAAACCCCTGCTGTCATAACGGCTGTTGTACATCAAAACATAGCACGGCGCTCAACAAGACTCCTACGTATCGTTAATGAAACTCATTTAAATGAGTCATTTATCAGGGCAGAAACACAGCTGTTCGCCTCTCCGAGCCCCGAAATCTTCATTGGAGATCTAAATTAAAAAAAGCTCATATTATTTCCCGGAACGGACAGTTGGGGGTTGTTGAGAGCTGTCTTTAAAACAAGCCTTTTTATTATATGCGCAGAAAAAGTAGGCTATTTAATTGTGTTGTTTTTTCTATTTTAAAACTGATAGCTCTTGTCTTGAAAGCTGATTGGTCAGTTCTATCCTATGTAAATATATACACAACATAGTAACAGCTATGATGTGAAATACCTGTTTACTAGCGAAGGAGTAGCACAGGAGTGGACATATCTGAATTTTGGTAATAAATTTTTTAATTTAAATTTGTGTACAAATAAAGTATGCGATTTAAAACAATATAAAATAAAAATGATCAATCCAATACTATATATACTTATATATATAGTTATGAATACAAGTATTGGGGAAAAAATTTATTGTTATTAAATGTATATATTCATAATTATAATAAAATTGATTGATCTGATTAAATTAAATATAATTATCATTATGGAATTGCTATCCCATTTACATATATTATATGACTATAATAAGTATAACTCATGTAATATAGTGATTTATCATACTAATTTTTATAAAACATATAGTAAAAATTACATTCTATTTAAATGTATAACTAGAATGTGTGTGTTTTGAAATGATAATTATTGAATAAAATTATTATATAGTGTTATATTGTTATAACCTTTTAAATATTAATAAAAAATGTATTTCAATGATAAAATTGATTGATATATTAATTTAAATTGTATTAGTTATTGTCATTTTTATACACATACATATTAATATTTTATAATCATATTATAATTTTTCAATATAATTATAGTATTGTATTAGTACTAATAATTATAAATATGAATATTATGAAATACAATTCTATTGAAATACAATTCACACAATTAAATTAAAATACAATTAAATATTATGCTCTGTATGTGTGTGTGTGTGTGTGTGTGCGCGCGTTTTGTGACATATGAGGACATAAATTTGTATAATGACATGGGTATGATAGGTATTACAAGGAGAAGGTGACAGGTTTTCAGGACATTATCCCATGTCCCCACTTTTCAAAACGCTATAAATCACACAGAATGGAGTGTATCGAAAATCTGAAATAGCACAAAGTCTCCGGTGAGGGGTAGGTTTAGTGTAGGGTTGGTGTAGAGCAATAGAATATACGGTCTGTACAGTATTACGCCTATGGAGAGCCCCCACTTTTCACAAAAACAAACCTGCGTGTGTGTGTGTGTGTGTGTGTGTGGGTGTGTCAATTATTGTATAATGTAAATAAAATAACTGTTTTAATTTTAATTTATATCACATAAAAAGATTTAATTTCTAAACTTAATAAAATAGAATTTGTACTATGATATAAACAATAAAAATGAAAATATTAAATTGTGTATTGTGTTATAATGTTGATTCAGTGTAGTATAGCAATATATATATATGCACAAAATTCCTGTCTTATTTATCTATTTAATACTTAAATTCCAGTCACACACATCTTTCCTTTTGTTCATGTGTGTAGCTCCTGTGTTTCAGGGATGGCATCAGCTCAGGGTGTGTTTCTCGTCTGTGAGGATCTCTGGACGGATGGACCTGCGGGTTTGATCTGCCTGGATCAGCCACATACTGTTTGACATCATGTGACACCTGCTGAACACTGACACACTGAAACAGACAGGTGTGTGTGTGTGTGTTGATGTTGTGTGTGTGTGTGCGTTTCTCTGTAAGCATGACCTATAAACCTCACGATCCTGTTTGTGTGTTTGTGCTGTTCCCCCTTCCCCCCCCCCCCCCCTTTATGTGTGGTTTTAACCTGAAGGGTCAGGCCAGGAGAGCGTTATGATGTTCATGCCCTGAAGATCAACTCTCACTTGTTTTTGATCTTTTGGTCTCTGCTTTGGCTTTTGGGTCAAAAAAATAACGAAATGTGTGCAAATAGATGTAAAGCCCTGCACGTTTGCAGACACAATAAAAGAAATAACATCAGACATCAGACAAAACAAAAACACAGGCTTTCAGCTCAGATTCCTCTTCAAAGTGTCTTTTTAAACATTCAACATAAACGCTCTTTGTTCTTGGCTTCATTTTAGCTTAATAGCTGACTAATGCAAACTAACCAGTGTAATGTGTTTTCTGATAATTATGATATTATTACCATATTAAGCATGTACCATGCTAATTATATGAATAGGCTACAATGGTAGCCATGGTAGTAAGATTCCATTAAATAAATAAATGTATTCATTTACTATTTTTTTATTTTTTTATTTGACATATTTACATGTTGGTTGATGTGGTATATTGATGGTATTAGATGGTAATATTATTGTAGTTAGATCATGGTATATTTCCAAAAACAACATTGTATAGTATAGTATAAAATGTGACGTTACATGTAAAATTTATGAATGATTATATTAAATGACCAATAACATGGTAAATTGCTACTATGATGTGAATCCAACAAAAACATGGTATTGTCATGGTGCATGTCCCAAAATGTTGTACTCTTTCTTTTTTTTTGTTCTTTTTTTTTATAAAAATGTGATTTTTTTTTTCTAAAAGCCTAAAAGGCTTCTCAGTTAAAGATGTAATGATAATAATACTTAAACAATTGGAGTATTTATTTTAATTAAACAAAACGGTTTTTTTTTTTTAGATTTGTATATATATATACAGTTAGGTCCATATATATTTGGACACTGACACAATTTTTATAATTTTGGCTCTGTATGCCACCAGAATAGAATTACCATGTAACAATCAAGATTCAATTGTAGTGCAGACGTTGAGCTTTAATTTAAGGAGTTGAACAAAAGTATAAAAAAACATAAAAAGCTTAGGAATTACAACCATTTTATACACACTCCCCCTATTTTCAGGGGCTCAAATGTAATTAGACAAACAAATATAATCATAAATCAAATGTTCGTTTTTTAATATTTTGTTGAGAATCCTTTGCAGGCAATGAATGCCTTAAGTCTGGAAATCATGGACATCACCAGAGACTGGGTTTCCTCCTTTGTGATGCTTTGCCAGGACTTTACTGCAGGTGACTTTGTCGTTTGTTTGTGGGTCTTTCTGTCTTTAGTTTTGTCATCAGCGAGTGAAATGCAAGCTCAATCGGGTTGAGATCAGGAGATTGACTCGGCCATTACAGAATATTCCACTTTTACCTTTAAAAACTCCTGGGTTGCTTTGCTGTATGTTTTGGGTCATTATCATATTGTACTATGAAGCGCCGTCCAATCAAATTTGCTGCATTTGGCTGAATCTGGGCAAACAGTAAATCCCTGTACACTTCAGAATTCATCCAGCTGCTTCTGTCTTCTGTCACATCATCACTAAACTCCAGTAATCCAGTGCCACGCTCATGCAATCACCTGCTCCCTGTTCACAGATGACTTTTTTCTTCCCATATTTGGTTACAGGGTGAATTCTAATTTTAGCCGCCAAAGAATGCTTTTCCAGAAGAGGTCTGACTTTTTTTTAGATGTTTTTTTGGCAAAGTCTAATTCTGGCCTTGTTTGTACCTTGTGGTGAACTCTCTGTATTTGTTCTGGTGAAGTCTTCTCTTGATTGTAGACTTTGACAGTGACATGTCTACCTCCAGGAGAGTGTTCGTCTCTTGGCTGGATGTTGTGAAAGGGTTTTTCTTTACCATGGAGAGAATCCTCCGATCATCCACCACTGTTGTCCTCCGTGGACGGACGTCCAGGCCTTTTTATGTTGCTGAGCTCACTAGTGCACTCTTTTTTTTTTTTTCTCAGAATGTACCAAACTTGATTTGGCCACTCCTAATGTTCCTGCTATCTCTAAGTGTCACTTGCATGGAGAGCTCCTTTGACCGCATGATGTGGGTTCAAAACAACAGCTTTTGCAAAATGCAAATGGCACTCCAGACCTTTTACCTGCTTGATTGATGTAGAAATAATGAAAGAATAGCCCACGATTGTCCATGAAACAGTTTTTGAGTCAATTGTCCAATTACTTATGGTCCCTTGAAAAAGGGGGGAGGTACATATTAAAGAGTTGTAATTCCTTAACCTTTCCTCCAATTTTGATGTGAATAAAAAGAAAAGATCAGCGTTCTATTGTAACCAGAATATTAAGGTATTCTTGAAACTACTTTGGCGTGTTCCATGTAAATCTATTACATCAAAGTACATCAATTTCAGTACCTTGGTTTTGATCAAAGTACCATGGTATTACCATCAAATACCGTCACTGTAATATGGTGCTGCCAGCAGTTGTCGATTGTGGAGATGTTTACTTCAACCTCTTTTGGATTTGAAAGGGCAACTTTTGTGTTGTTTTGTGTTGACAGCGCAGTTTTTCTTGACGTTAGCTGTTAGGACGGCTTTGATGCAGGAAGGGTGGGCTGTCGCTGGAAGTTTGGAGTGTGTTCAGTGACAAGGAGCATAACAGAGTTATTTCTATAGACAGGACAGTGAGGAGAGTGCCTGAGGAGCACACACACACACACACACACACACACTCACTCATGTCGAGTGCTGCAGGGACTGATGTCCCCAGACGATCCACATGGACACCGTAAAGAAAAGAGGTCGTGGCTATATTCGGCAAGGTCATCGACGAGCCCGGAGGTAAAGCCAGTGATGTTTCATACTCGTGTGATTTCCCAAACAAGCTCTTTTGGAGTCATATGGAGAAATAAAGGCATGGTTATGATGAGACGAGCTGATGTCAGGAGAAGATGAAGGTGTTGTGACACCTTTTGGGGTTTAAGGACATCCTCCATCCAGTTTCACCCGTTCAGCTCTGATAGCTTCAGTGTTGGGGAAGAACTAAGCAGAAGATATTTATAACAACAACAACTCAAAAACACTAGCAAAATCTGATTGATTATTAAAATTGATGATAATTTCAATTATAATGGTTTAAATTATAAAGTTAAATGATGTACTAAATTATTTTTTAATTAAGTATTAATGTGTTTTTTTATATTATATATAACAGCTGGGGCAATAAAAAAGTATAGTCAGCACCAATTGTGCAAGTTCTCCCACTTAAAAAGATGAGAGAGGCCTGTAATTTTCATCATTAGGTATACCTCAACTATGAGAGACAAAAATGAGAAAAAAAATCCAGAAAAAAATCACATTGTAGGATTTTTAAAGAATTAATTGGTAAATTCCTCGGTAAAATAAGTATTTGGTCACCTACAAATAAGCAAGATTTCTGGCTCTCACAGACCTGTAAAAACTTCTTTAAGAGGCTCCTCTGTCCTCACTCGTTACCTGTATTAATGGCATATGTTTGAACTCATTATCAGTATAAAAGACACCTGTCCACAACCTAAAACAGTCACACTCCAAACTCCACCATGGCCAAGACCAAAGAGCTGTCAAAGGACACCAGAAACAAAATGGTAGACCTGCACCAGGCTGGGAAGACGGAATCTGCAATAGGTAAGCAGCTCGGTGTGAATAAATCAACTGTGGGAGCAATTATTAGAAAATGGAAGACATACAAGACCACTGATAATATCCCTCGATCTGGGGCTCCACGCAAGTTCTCACCCCGTGGGGTCAAAATGATCGCAAGAACTGTGAGCAAAAATCCCAGAAACACACGGGGGGACCTAGTGAATGACCAGCAGAGAGCTGGGACCAAAGTAACAAAGGCTACATCAGTAACACACTGCGCCGCCAGGGACTCAAATCCTGCAGTGCCAGACGTGTCCCCCTGCTTAAGACAGTACATGTCCAGGCCCATCTGAAGTTTTGCTAGAGAGCATTTGGATGATCCAGAAGAGGATTGGGAGTATGTCATATGGTCAGATGAAACCAAATAGAACTTTTTGGTAAAAACTCAACGTGTCGTGTTTGGAGGAGAAAGAAGGCTGAGTTGATCCAAAGAAACCATACCTACTGTGAAGCATGGGGGGAAACATCATGCTTTGGGGCTGTTTTCTGCAAAGGGACCAGGACCACTGATCCGTGTAAACGAAAGAATGAATGGGGCCAAGTATCGTGAGATTTTGAGTGAAAACCTCCTTCATCAGCAAGGGCATTGAAGATGAAACGTGGCTGGGTATTTCAGCATGACAATGATCCCAAACACACCGACCGGGAAACGAAGGAGTGGCTTCGTAAGAAGCATTTCAAGGTCTTGGAGTGGCCTAGCCAGTCTCCAGATCCCAACCCCATAGAAAATCTTTGGAGGGAGTGGAAAATCCGTGTTGCCCAGCGACAGCCCCAAAACATAACTGCTCTAGAGGAGATCTGCATGGAAGAATGGACCAAAATACCAGCAACAGTGTGTGAAAACCTTGTGAAGACTACAGAAAACGTTTGACCTCTGTCATAGCCAACAAAGGGTATATAACAAAGTAATGAGATTAAATTTTGTTATTGACCAAATACTTATTTTACACAATAACTTATTCCACAATAATTTGCAAATAAATTATTTAAAAATCCTACAATGTGATTTTTTTTTGTCTCTCATAGTTGAGGTATACTATGATGAAAATTACAGGCCTCTCACATCTTTTTAAGTGGGAGAACTTGCACTTGGTGGCTGACTAAATACTTTTTCCCCCACTGTATAACATATTAGTGATGTAATTTAGTAATAATAGGAATGACCTAAATAATATAACAATCTAAAATAACATTCAGAATAGTTATTAAAATAAATTTCATATTACTATAATTCTGATATAATATCGGGATTAATATAATTTCTCAGTAATTAGGTATTAAGAATTATTTTATAATTAATTAATTTATGAAGAAATTATGTATAAGCAGATTAGGTATATTATAAAATAAGGTAATTTATTTTCATTTGGTATAATATGTTCATTTCATTATACAGAAACTATATTAATATTTTCTGTATATCGTTTAAAATAGTATGACTGTATACATACATTTAATTAAAACAATAATCATTAAGATAATACCATTAGTAAAAGTTAGAGTAAGTATATATATTATTCTAATATATGCCCATTAACTTTGTTTTTTAAAATATATTTTTTACAAGTTTTACATATGGGTATAATATGTTTATTTATGTTGCTTACTGTATGATATTGTTAGTATAAAGCAGTTGCTACATTAAATACAGTCTCATTTAAAACAATATTTGTCTGTTGTGCCATTTGTTTTTATAATACATTGTAGCAAACATTGTTACACATCACCAAGGCGCATTATTTGATTAAAAATACAGGGAAACTCCTAATATAGATATTATCAATATATTAAATTGTATTATTATTCAAATAAAATAATTAGTTAAAATAACTGTTTTCTATTCGAATATATTTTAAAATGTCATTTATTCCGGTGATGCAAAGCTGAAAAATTTTAAATCTTTTATTTTTTATATTATTTCAGTTTTGTTTTTTTACGTATATTTAGATTCATTATGATACTGATGTTATCTCATATTTTCAAATAAATTTTTTTTGTTTTGTATGATGGTTAGTTTATAGTTGCATATTAAAGGGGGTCCTATTATGCTCTTTTACAAAGTCTTGATTTTGTTTTGGGGGGTGTACTAGAACATGCTCTCATAGGTTGTGGTTCGAAAAACGCATGATTTTTCACATAATTTACATTATTACAATACCTCTCTCCCCAGGCTGGCACAAACGGCTCGATTAGTTCCGGCTTCGATGAAGGTCCGCCTTCCGAAAAACAAAATGTGTTGTGATTGGTTAGCTGTACCAGTGCGTTGTGATTGGCGAACAGCTTAGACAGTGTTTCAGTACTGCCCCGCCCCTTGCTCCGTCTTTCAACAAAAGATTTTGGCGAATCCGGCACTGTACTCCTCATGTTGTGGAAGCTGTCCTCAGAAAAATGCGCAGCACACAATAGCAAATATGGGGTTATAATGCTCAGAAACAGAGTTAAAAAATTTCTATGAGGTAGGCACACCGGCAGCGCGTTCAGCGTCTGTCCGCGGAGCCCAGCTACGTCGTGTTGTACTTGTTGTAAGAATTGTTCTAGACATGGCGAAAAATTTGACACTACAGCACTGCAGCTCTTCTTTTTGGTTTTCTCTGATGCACTAACTCTGCAGCAGCAATTCTTCTTCGTCGTCTCGTCTGATGCACTCACTCAACCAAGCGTTCTAACCACGACCTCGCCCCTCCCCACCCCCCAACCATTCAGATTTCTGTAGGCGGGAATTATTTTAATGATATTCCAATGAGCTGCTTTGTGACATCACAAAACCCGGAAACAAACGCTGTAGTCCAAACGAGCCGTTCGTTGTAGTTCTTGGAATTTGGGATTTTTATAAAAACGAAATATCTCCCTTTGGAGTGGACTTTGAGATTTGTAACTTTCTAGATCTTTTTTTAAGCCCAAACATATAAACTACACACTGACTAAAATTTAAAAAGTGAAAAAGCATAATAGGACCCCTTTAAAGCTACTGTATATCATGGTAAATCCTCATTGTTTCCATACGAAGTGGTTTTAATAAATTGGAAATATGACGATAGCAAATAAAACCTCAATCTGCCACTTTAAATAGCATAAATGCAGTAAAGTTGATTATTTAATCAGTATCATTATCATTCTTATAACTCATAACGAGTACATTTATAGCAATTATGCATCAAAGTCGCTTCCCCAGCATTCAAAGCGTTTTCTCAGTCAGCGCTCATCATCATCATCATCATGCTGTTTGTTCAGGTCAGCTGTCTTTGACCCTCTGCTTTCTGGAAGCTTCTGTGATTTGCTGCGCCGCGCGGTTCATCGAATCCCTCAGAGGGCCTTTCACCTGTCTCCTAACAGCTCCCAGAATGCAACGCTGCACAGGACGACACACGCCTGGCAATTAGTGGAATGGAAACTGGAGTGCTCTTCCGAGAGCTGAAATAATTGGATGTTAGAGCGAGTACGTGTGGACTCCAAACCGACTGACTTGATTTACTTTTCTCCCAGCAATTACTGCGGCCGAATGAAATGAAGTAATTTTGGCATTATTGGAATGGTTACCATTACGCCCCTGTGTTTTATTATACACTTTCTTATTTGGACACAAACTGCAGCTGAAAGTCAATGGCTTATGGTTTACATGGGATTTCTTTGCTAAGATAAAAGTTTTTTTTGTTGCTTTAACGCCAGTTGTGTGCGTTTGTCAAACGGCCAATATATGGCTACATTCCCATTGTGAGCACACCTGTTTCGCTTGTACACCAAACAAAACTCAACGACACCTGTGCAAACGAAATCAACCTGATGTACATGTTTCTTTTTTTCCTCTGTCTTTCAAGGCTCATAGAGTAAGAGGATGTGGAAAACTAACTTTTGCCTTGATGTAAACACTAGATGAGTAGAAGAGTACAAACTCTACACACACACACATTATGTTTGTCTGTGTATGTGGTTTAATTCGATGGGGTAAATATATTTAATATAGTAATAAAATATGAAAGATATGTATACTAAATAAGTCATATTAAAATTGTTTAGAATATTATATATATATGGTTTAATTTAATATATTACATATTATAATAATAATTAAATTTATTAGATATATTTATATATAAATAGTTAAAGCATTTTAATAGATATTTTTTAAAATATATAGATAAATATATAGAGCCTTGCTGCACCCAAATTAATGTAGGTGCCTCCTCCAAACCTCTGTAGAACAACAGTAAATATATTAATTATGGTAATATAATTACATAATAAATTATAATAATTATATCATTATATTATAATACAATAATATAAAGTATGTGTTATTTTTTAATTATAATTAATCATTAATATTTTATAATTATAGTTGTACATTTGTGGTGTATTAATATTATTTTTATTTACAGTGGGTACGGAAAGTATTCAGACCCCCAAATTTTTCACTTTTTGTTATATTGAGCCATTGCTAAATCATTAAAAAAAAAAAAAAAAAAAAAAAAAAAAAATTTTTTTTTTTTTTTTTTAAAAAGAATTTTTTTCCTCATTAATGTACACACATCACCCAATATTGACAGCAAACACAGAATTGTGACATTTGGACAGATTATTAAAAAAAAAAACTGAAATCTTCACATGGTCCTAAGTATTCAGACCCTTTTTTCAGTATTTAGTAGAAGCACCCTTTTGTTCTAATACAGCCATGCGTCTTTTTGGGAAAGATGCAACAAGTTTTTCACACCTGGATTTGGGGAGCCTCTGCCATTCCTCCTTGCAGATCCTCTCCAGCTCTGGGTCAGGTTGGATGGTAACCGTTGGTGGACAGCCATTTTTAGGTCTCCAGAGATGCTCAATTGGGTTTAAGTCAGGGCTTTGGCTGGGCCATTCAAGAACAGTCACAGAGTTGTTGTGAAGCACTCCTTCGTTATTTTAGCTGTGTGATAAGGGTCATTGTCTTGTTGGAAGGTAAAACCTTCGGCCCAGTCTGAGGTCCTGAGCAATCTGGAGAAGGTTTTCGTCCAGGATATCCCTGTCCTTGACCGCATTCATCTTTCCCTCGACTGCAACCAGTCATCCTGTCCCTGCAGCTGAAAACACCCCCACAGCATGATGCTGCACCACCATGCTTCACTGTTGGGACTATATTGGACAGGTGATGAGCAGTGCCTGGTTTTCTCCACACATACCGCTTAGAATTAAGGCCAAAAAGTTCTATCTTGGTCTCATCAGACCAGAGAATCTTATTTCTCACCATCTTGGAGTCCTTCAGGTGCTTTTTAGCAAACTCCATACGGGCTTTCATGTGTCTTGCACTGAGGAGAGGCTGCCGTCGGGCCACTCTGCCATAAAGCCACAACTGGTGGAGGGCTGCAGTGATGTTTGACTTTCTACAACTTTCTCCCATCACCCGACTGCATCTCTGGAGCTCAGCCAAAGTGATCTTTGGGTTCTTCTTTACCTCTCTCACCAAGGCTCTTCTCCCCCGATAGCTCAGTTTGGCCAGACGGCCAGCTCTAGAAAGGGTTCTGGTCGTCCCAAACGTCTTCCATTTAAGGATTATGGAGGCCACTGTGCTCTTAGGAACCTTAAGTGCAGCAGAAATTTTTGTAACCTTGGCCAGATCTGTGCCTTAGCACAATTCTGTCTCTGAGCTCTTCAGGCAGTCCTTTGACCTCATGATTCTCATTTGCGCTGACATGACTGTGAGCTGTAGGTCTTATATAGACAGGTGTGTGGCTTTCCTAATCAAGTCCAATCAGTATAATCAAACACAGCTGGACTCAATGAAGGTGTAGAACCATCTCAAGGAGGATCAGAAGAAATGGACATCACCTGAGTTAAATATATGAGTGTCACAGCAAATGTGATATTTCAGTTTTTCTTTTTTAATAAATCTGCAAAAATGTCAACAATTCTGTGTTTTTCTGTCAATATGGTGTGCTGTGGGTACATTAATGAGGAAAAAAAATTAACTTACATGATTTTAGCAAATGGCTGCAATATAACAAAGAGGGAAATTTAAGGGGGTCTGAATACTTTCGTACCCACTGTACATTGATTAAAAATGCTTACTGTATTTTATATTCTTTAATAGTATATTCTTTGATGATATTTTTATTTTTAAAGAGTAGCTTAATGTACACGTATTAATTTAGGAAATATATGACCTTGTATAAGCTAGAAACAGATAATTCTGCACAATATTGATCTAAACAAATGTTTTAGTTAACGATGTTAAATGTTACATTTAAAAATGTATTTAATAATTCAATTTTGAGTATTATTATTATTAATCAACAAGGTCAATTCAATTCCATTCAAGTTTATTTGTACAGCGCTTTTCACGATACAAATTGTTGCAAAGCAGCTTTACAGAAAATGACCGTTTCTACATTATATTTAGTACAAAATATATTAAATATATTTACATTGTTAAATAAAATAGTGTTGGATAAAATTACACTATAAACTAGACAAACTATAAACCACACCCACTATCAAGGTTGATCACTGCAAGAATATTTTAATGAACAACATTCAATATTATTAATTAAAATTGTAAATATAATGAATTAAGTT
The DNA here is from genome assembly GCA_018155175.1 of Sinocyclocheilus anophthalmus. NCBI lineage: Eukaryota > Metazoa > Chordata > Actinopteri > Cypriniformes > Cyprinidae > Sinocyclocheilus > Sinocyclocheilus anophthalmus. Next base: position 152,332 of record JADLZN010005453.1, read on the forward strand.
TGGTTTGTGTTTGGAAACGTTTCACATGACGTGTGTGTGTGTGTGGTGTGTGTGTGTGTGTGTGTGTGTGTGTGTGTGTGTGTGTGTGAGAGAGAGAGAGAGAGAGAGAAAGTGTCACACCATAAAGTGTTTGCAAAACTTTAATCTGAATTTGACCTTGCAAATCCCTCGTCTGATTCCATCTGTTTATCACCACTTGTTGATGGAGGGCAGCAGATTCTGGATTTGGAAGAAAACCTCTATCGAGTCCCACCGCCCTTGAAACGGATGACATCGATTGGGCAGCCAGAAGATTCCTGACCCCTCCTGCCCTGGAGGACGATCAATGGACCCGCGGGCCGCTCCCAGAACATCAGCAGAGGATTAAACAATCTCCCAGCACAACACAATTAACTCCACTATACCTCACATCAATATTTAGGAGCAAACTACAGATAGCACAGAGAAAACACTTCGAATTTTGTATATCGCATGGCAATATTAAAGCAATAGTTCACCCAAAAATGACAGTTTGCTGGAAATGTGCTCACTATCAAACCATCCAAGATGTAGATGAGTTTGTTTCTTCATCAGAACAGATTTGGAGAAATGTAACATTACATCACTTGCTCACCAAAGGATTCATTGAAGTGAATGGGTGCCGTCAGAATGAGAGTCCAAACAGCTGATAAATACATCACAATAATCCACAAGAAATCCACACCACTCCAGTCCATCAATTAATGTCTTGAGAAGAGAAAAGGTATGTTTTCTAGGACAATTATAAAACATAAATTTACAACACTGAAGGATTTACAACACTAAACAGTAATTTTACATCAATGAAAAAAATATTTTTATATTATATTGTATACATGCATGTTGTAAAATTGGTTGTAAATCATTATGAAGCTATTTTTTATATTGCAACAATTTCATGACAACTATTTTACGACAATGAAAAAGCGATTTTAATGTTATATTCTATATAATCACGTAAAATTAGCATTTAGTGTTTTAAATCATTCATTGACTTAATTTATTGCTGTTATGTGTTAGAACTACTATGTTTAAATGCTAGTTTGTGTATTAATTTGTGTATATTGCATTCTTTAAAATTGTTGCAAGATGTAAAGCTATTTTTAATATTATAGCAACAGTAGTACAACATTTAGCATGTATACACAAAATAGTATTGCAACATACAGTAAACGCTTTAAAGTCATTTACATGATTGAACAATTTACAACACTTAAACGTTAATTATTTGTATGGTACAAACAAAATAATATACAAAATGGCTTATAAACTTTACAACATGTTGAACGATGTCTACAAAGATTTACAACACTAAACAGTATTTTTACAGCATGTAGTATCAAAAATGTCGCTTTACAGCGATTTACAAAATTGAACAAATTGCAAGTTTGAATGCTATTTTTACAGCATGTGATGTTCATGAAATAGCTTAAAAGTACCTTTACAATGCAATAGCTTTGACAGTTTACAGCACTGAGTGATTTAAAAAAGATTTTACAGCATGCAGTATAATATAAAATTAACTTTACCACTTAATAGATTTACAGTAGTACAACCTTAAACGATTGACATTTTTGAACACCAGTTTTTACAGCACGCAAAGTATACAGTATATTAGTACTATTTAAAACGTAGTGTAACTATTTCAATTGCTTTATTCAAGTAATGTAGCTGATTACATTTGATTAATTTTTGATCACTTTTCTACATTTCTATTGAACGTTTTCAACAAATAATAATTTTGAAACGTTTAAACCAGGCAGGGTTAACCTTACAGTAGTACTCAACAACGATTACTTTCAGACTTTCAAAATTCTTTTCTGTTTGAATTAAGATTATAATAATTCAATGTCCGTTTAAGCCACTGTATAAAATTTTTTTAAAAAGCTTATTGCGACTTTTTATCTCACAATTCTGACTTTTTTCACAGAATTGAGATATAAACTTGCAATTGCGTGTTATCAAGTCAGAATTGCGCGATATAAACTCGCAATTCTGAGAAAAAAAGTCAGAATTGTGAGTTTATATCTCGCAGTTCTGACTTTATTTCTCAGAATTGCGACTTTGTCTCGCAATTGCGAGTTTATATCACGCAGTTCTGAGGAAAAAAAGTCAGAATTGTGAGAAAAAGTCGCAATTACCTTTTTTATTTTTTATTCAGTGGCGGAAATGGGCTTCCATACAAAATCAGACTTTAGCACCTCTTTTTAATTTGAGATCGCACTGAGGTTAAATATATTGCATTTTGGGAAAGAAATCAGTTAAATCTGTTTGTGTGTGTGAATGTGTGTGAAAACATTCAGATGTAATCGTTAACTTTCATATTTAACTGTAATTTAATTACACATTTTTTTCTCAATAACTGTATACAGTTACCAATACATTGTAAGTAAATTGTAAACTCTGTTACATGTAACTAGTTACTCCCAACACTGAGTATAATGTAAAAATAGTATTGATTTATTTAACATACTGTTACATACATCATTTTACAAGATTGAGAACAGCAAAAAAACGTACAAATAACCGCAAAGAGTGTGTTTGTATGAGTTGATCTTGATCTGTGGTGTGTGTAAACGCCGGCACGTTTAATTGAGAAAAACCGCTTTTGACAGATCAGAAAGAGAAACCCCTTTGTTTTCCATCAGGATCAAATGAGTGCTCTTGAAAGACCAGCAGACTGTGTTTTATTAAGTAGGGGTCCAGCCTGGAGCCGTCCACATCAGAGCCAGTTCTTTGAGCAGCATTGCTTCTCTCCAAAGTGCTATTCTCTCCTAATAGAGAACTGAAAGCCGCTGCGACCTCTAAGTTAACCTCCGTTGAGACATAGAGCTCCACAGATGCTCCCAGAATGGTTATTTCACCTTGTAGTTTATCCCTTTGCAGATTTACAGTACATAGACTATGTGTGCAGTCACCTATAACCTCTACTGCGAACATGCGTTTAGTTGGCGACATGTACAGTGGGGAAAAAAAGTAATTAGTCAGCCACCAATTGTGCAAGTTCTCCCACTTAAAAAGATGAGAGAATTTACCAATTAATTCTTTAAAAATCCTACAATGTGATTTTCTGGATTTTTTTTTCTCATTTTGTCTCTCATAGTTGAGGTATACCTATGATGAAAATTACAGGCCTCTCTCATCTTTTTAAGTGGGAGAACTTGCACAATTGGTGGCTGACTAAATACTTTTTTGCCCCACTGTATGTCTGTGAATGTCGACAGGTTTTGCTATTCTTGTGGGGTTTGCTTAAGGATATAGAAACAGTATTGAGTGGTTTTGTGTACTCGTAAAAAATAGTAATTTCCCACAGCTTAACTGCGGTTTTTGGTTTCTACATTGGTTTAGCATCCATACCAGGGAACTACACCAACGCATCTCTAGCGTATAACACCCTTGAGGTTTGAATCAGGCTTTTTAAATGAGTATAGCTGCACTGTCTGCTCATTTATGCCCTTTATTCTGCATCCATTGGGTGTTAGTAAGTGCATGAGGGTGCACTGCTAGCCTTATAAATAAGCTGGGGTATTGTTGATAACTAAAACTAGAACCATAAAAAATATATATGAAATAAAATGTAAAACTATTTTAAGCTAGTTGCCAAGGCAACATTTCTTATTTTCATTTAGTTTTGAAGGAATAGTTCACCCCAAAACTCAAAAAATTGGCTTAAAATTTACTAACACTCAGAACATCCAAGATGTAGAAGAGTTTGTTTCGTCGTCGAAACAGATTTGGAGAAATTTTTCATTACATCAGTTTCTCACCAATGGATCCATTGAAGTGAATGGGTGCCGTCAGAAAGAGACTCCAAACAGCTGATAAAATCATCACAGCAATCCACACCACCATCGATTAAATCTTGTGAAGTGAAAAGGCTGAGTCTTTGTAAGACAAATCCATCATTAAGATGTTTTTAACTTTAATTGTTGTTTGTTTTTTTTTTTTTTTTTTTTTTTTTTTTGCTAAAATATCCTCTACCCTTAATATTGCTTTCTTCAGTGAAAATGTAATGTTGTCTGAATCGGGAGAATTATGCACAGATCAAGCACCGTTTACAAGCGAAAACAAAACAAGTCCAAAACCGTTATAAACGGTGTGATTTTGATGTGAGAGAACAACAGACTTTTTCACTGGAGGAAGCATTATTATGGATTATGGTCTGAATTGTAGTCACAGTGACGGTTTTAAATAAGATGATCTTTAATGATATATTTGTTTCTTACAAACACACATCTCTTCACTTCACAATATGTCAACTGATGGACTGGAGTTGTGTGGATTACTTGTGGATTATTGTGATGTTTTTATCAACTGTTTGGACTCTCATTCTGACGGCACCCATTCACTGCAGAGGATCTATTGGTGAGCAAGTGATGTAATGCTAAATTCTCCAAATCTGTTCTGATAAAGAAACAAACTCATCTACACCTCAGATGGCCTGAGGGTGAATACATTTTCAGCAAAAACTATCAGAGAATATTAATTATACTAAAACGACACTGGATTAAAATGTCATAGTATTCACTTTTCTGAATCTGAGATCTGATCGGTCAGAAATTTATTTTTTTTAGGTAGGGCTTGATGAAGGGTAAATTAAGGAAGTGCTACAAATCTGAAATGTCTGTGTTTGTGTCATTAGTATCAATGGAGCTGTACAGAGTGACTCTTTCCCCTTCTAGGCGCATGTACAGCATGATAACACCGACCAGATCCATTTGTCAGATCAACTTCCCTGCAATTAGACGAGCTCGTGGCCTAGCCATATCAAATCAAATCACGCTAACGAATCTACTCTCTCTTCTGTCCCTCTGGCTCGACTCTCACGCTCTCTCTCTCGCTCTGTAGTCGAGTTCTGACATGATGGCAGTTCTCAGACAGATTCATTAACTGCTTGGCTTTGTCGTGTTGAAGGATTCAGTCAACATCGGATGGGATGTTGAACTTTACATCCAGATGTGGAGTGACAGCAAACAGACTCCTATTATGCTGCATTTAAATTTAAAGCAGTTTTTCAATGTCAAAAGACGTTTAATATATAGTTTCAGTGTAGCTATCATCGTATTTTTTTTTTTTGTTACTCTGGTATGAAGTTACTGAAACTAAACAAATAAAATAAAAGATGAATACAATAAGACAGTATATATATATATATATATATATATAAATGGAAAATTACATGTTATGTGCAACTACCTTAAAAATAAGTTAAGTACTAAAATAATAAAATGAAGAAATACAAAATTGTGTAACGGTCGCAAAAACATACTATAAACATGACAAAAACATCGTATTATTTAACATAAAATAATATGTATATTAGAAATGTTAAAAAATATAAATATTATAATATTTATTTAAACTAAACCTAATGAAAACCGAAAATATACAATAAATTCTACATTTTAAACATACCAAAAAAATATTAACAACAAATTATAACAGTAACCCTGGTGCAAGGTGTAGCAAGAAGAAATACACACGTCATCTTAAATATTTTATATAGATGTAAAGAGTGACTTACTTTATTTTCTAACATAGTACGTAGTTATAACTCTAATTTCTGATTGAGATGAACCTGTGTTCAGAAGCTGAGGGGGGGCTGACAATAGGCTTAATTATTTGGCTATATTATATATTTATAGTACTGCATTTATAGTATTATAATTATTTTATGATTTTTAAAAATAGTGCTTATTAAATAACAGATGTGATTTTTTTTATCTGTAACTTGTTCAATTATTATCTTATATTATTATTATTTTTTAAATGTGCTAAATCAATTTTTGTTGTCGTTTGTAAAAAGGTTAGTGTGGCTTGTGTTTGCACATGCCTGTGTTACATGTATTTGTTTGTTTGTGTTAATCCGCATGATGTTAATTTCAGGTGATATGATTCGGTAGCAGAATCAGGTCAGTGATAATCTATTTCCCCTCATCTGGACAATAAAGGTCAATGCTCATACCTAGACATCAGCCCCAGGACACCTACTGTACCACACTGTGTGTGTCTGACTGTCTCTGTGTGTATACATGTGTGTTGCAATGGTACACCAGAATTTTCAGACAAGAGTTTTTTTTTTATATGATCCATGTTATGAATTTTAATGCTTTCTGCAGTCAGATTCACCCAGTTATGTCAACATGTTGAAGTACTGTTGCAACCATCCCCATATGTCATCCATCGAGCGTCTATGTCATTATTAATACCTCTAGTGTATTTGTAGTTTTTGATTGATAGAAGCATCTTTTTTTTTATTTTGACAAGGTTCAAAGTTTTTGTAAAGTAAAAAAAAAATTCCAACCCTTTTCATCCAGAACGTTTCTGAAATGCACAATATGCTGTTAAATATTGTATATAGAATATATGTTATCATAATAAACCATTAAATCAAATAATAATAAATAAACAATGGAAAAATATCTCTTTAATGTTTCAGTTAATGATATGGACATATGGCCGTTTCGATTTTCCACACAGTACAGCTGATACTCCCAACGCTAGTGTTTCACAATACTTTGGGTCAGGAAAAACAGAAAGAAAGCACCATATGAACCTACTATATGAAAACCTTTGATGTTTCTTCTGTTTCAGAGATAAATTACAGATGCTGGTCAATGGAGCGTGAGAGAAAGACAACATCAAAACAACCGTGTGTGTGTGTGTGTGCGTGTTCACCTGGTGTTGCTCTTGCTTGACTGACTCTGGAAATCGATGGACTTCAGGAGTTACGGTGAGCAGTCCAGTTCAGTAAACGCTACTGCCTGCAGTACCTGCCAGTATGCTCCAATTCATTCAGCAGGATGTATTTTTGTTAGTACTGTTACAAAACAAAACACTGAACATCCACTCTAATGTTTGTTTGTACTTTGTTCAAATCGTCACCACAGTTTAACAACAAAATACTTTATATCTTCTCTAGAAATATTTGTTTATACCGTTTAAAAATCTGTTTTAACAGTGTTTGTACTTTGTTTCTAACCAGCACCACAATTTACCAACAAAATGCTTAGTATCTCCTCTGACAATGTTTGTTTGCACTTTGAATTGTCATTACAATTTACCAACAAAACACTTAAGCTACAGTAATCTTAACAATTTGTGCTTTTTCCATAATTTGCAACAAAAGTATTGAAAAATAACAATGTGGTTTTGTTTGTTTTTTTGTTCAATTTGTCATCTCAATTTGAAAATAAAGCAGAAGTTATCTGCTTTAACAATGTTTGTTTGTATTTCAACATTGCAACAGCAATTTGCAAAGAAAACCATAACAGTGTTTGTTTGCGCTTCATCTGACTCAAACAAACAAAATGCTATGAATATCTGCTTTTACAATGTTTGGCTACCTTTTCCATAATCTGCTTTAATAATGTTTGTTCATTGTTGGATTTGTCACAACAATTTGTAAACAAAACACTTGATATCCATTTTAATCATGTTTGTTTTAATTTGTTCAGTTACCACAATTTGCAAACGAACCCTAAATATCCACTTTAACGATGTTTGTTTGTGCTTCAACCAACTTGTCACCACAGGTTGCAAATAAAACATTTGACATTTGAAGTACTTGTACTTCATCTAACTTACTACCACAAGTCACAAACAAACGCTGAATATCTTCTTTACAATGTTTGTTTGTACTTGATTTGATCTTTCAGCACAACTTGCAAACAAACGTTAAACATCCACTGTTTGAATTTTTTCCCCCATCATTTTCAACAAAAACTGCTTTGACGATGTTTGTTCTCAAATTGTTGTTGAATTTGTCACCAGAATTTGCACACAAAGCACTAGATATCTGCTCTTAACAGTGTTTCTTTGTGCTTTGTTGCAGTGGATTCTTAGGGTTCGTTTGCAAATTGCGGTAACTGAACTTTGTGGACTTGTCCCCACAAACAAACGAAATGCTAAATATCTATGTTTTAACTATGTTTGTTTGTACTTGACTTCTTAGTACAACTTCCAAACAAAACTCTTAAAATCCCTTTTAGTAATGTTTGTTTGTACTGTTGCAAACAAACTTTTTCAACACAGTTAAACATGTTTTTCCATCTTGTCACAATAATTTAGCCATTTTGTTTCACTTGTCAACCCAGTTCCCAAACAAAACATTAAATATCCACTCTAACAACATTTGTTTGAACATTGTTCGACTTGTCCCAACAATCGCATGTTTAGCTAAAGGAAAATAAATATCTGTTGACAATAGCCACAGTTTTGTTTCACAAAGGGACACTTGTTGTATGTCCGCAATGTGTTACATTGTTTGTAGACACACTTGGAGGAAGAGACAGTCAATCTAATCTGCATTTATTATCGTATATGTGTACAGAGGTGTCGTGGCGGCCTCACTCCCCTTTATCTGTCAGGGTTCGAAACACACATGCCGTGCATAATGCGTGCTGATGGAGGCAGGTTAGGACCCCAGAAACGTGTGTGTACATGATGCATGTTGAGAGGGGAGGTTAAAGGGGTTGTGCGTGTGTGTGTGTGTGTGTGTGTGTGTGTGTGTGTGTGTGTGTGTGTGTGTGTGTGTGTGTGAGAGATAGAGTTTTTTGACAGTAGAACTGCCATCAGCTGCATAGTGTGTCTGGGTTAGAGTTTCACCGTCTGAATTTCCCTCAGGTAAACAAGGCTTGCCTCCCTTACCAAACACAAAGCCTGCATCAGACCCCTCACACAAACACAGAATATGATTGCTCCATGAATTCTGCTTTATGCTTTCGGAACTATTCAAATTATGCAGTACTAGCTTATTATTATCACAGCAACTTCACTATGTGAACTATGTGTTATTTATTTAAAAATTGCATGGATTTCTAATATTGTTATAGTGGATATGGTAACACTTAAAACCGTTATATATAATGCATTATAAAAGTAGTTTTAATGCATTAATTATGCCTTGAATTACACCTTATAATGCATTGTATGATCTCATGAATAATTGTAACCAAAATTATAAAACATAATCTATTCATTTGGAAAGTTTAATGCATTAAAAAAACACAGGACAAACAAACAGTAAAATATTATAATGCATTTTAACTTCGGTTGCAATTATTTATGAAAAGATATAATGCATTATATATAAAGGCTTTTAAGTAAAGTGTTACCCCCAACAATTAGTATTTTTTTTTTTTTTGCTTGCAATATCTCTTGAGAAGAGAAGCGAAGTACAAACTAATGCTGTTAAGGCAGATACTTAGCATTTTATTTGCATATAGTGAAAAAATGATAATAAGCGAATGTTTTTTTATAGTGGATATATACAGTAGTGCTTTGTTTGCAAATTCTATTGGCAAGTCGAATAAAGTACAAACAAAAAATTTTTGCTAAAGGAAAAATATCTAATTTGTTACAAAAACACATTTCTAACAAATATCGTCAAAGTGGATATTTGTGGGGTTTTTAAATCAAATTCTGTTGAGAGGTCAAGCGAAGTACAAACAAAAAAATGAAAGCATTTTGTTTGCAAATAGTGGTGAGAAGTCAAAAATAAATGTTTTTAGGTTTTTTTTTTTTTTGTAAATTGAATTGACAAGCCGAACAATGAGCAAACAAAAATGGTTAAAGCTGATATTGAGTTGTTTTGCGAGGTGACGAATCGAACGGTAAAAAAATTTAAGATCAGATATTTAGCATTTTGTTAGCAAATTGAGCTGGCAAAATGAACCAAGTAAATTGCAGTGAGACACTGAACGAAGTACAAACATTGTTAAAACAGATGTTTGTTGGACTTCTGACCACAATTTACAAAATACATATGTTGCTAAACGCTTGTATTTAGTGTTTTGTTCGCATATTATGGTGAGATGCTGAACAAAGTACAAAAAAGTGTTAAAACGTATTAAGTGTTTTGTTTGTTCGACTTCTCACCACAGTTTCCAAAATACAAACAAACGTTCCTGGAGCAAATATTGAACGTTTTGCTTGCAAATTTACTATTCAAACAAAGAGCAAACAAAAATGGTTGAAGTGAATATTTAACATTATGTGGAACAAAGTACAAACAAGTGTACTGACTGTGGGTTAATTTATGTCAAAAATGTGCAAACATTCCTACATGTCAGGTAGTAACGTTCATGATAGTTTATTTCTGTTGCTCTTGTTCTGGCTAACCTTGTAAACGTCCATCTGTGAAAAACAATTTATTCTCTGCAGTCTAGCTCTTTTTCTGTGCTGGTGTGACATAAAGTGACAGAATGCTTTAGTGTGACAATGATTTCAGCCTTACAAAATGTCACCGTTCTGCTCTCTTTCCCTCAACACATCTCTACGTATGTGTGTGTGGAAAGCGAGAGGTAGAGATCTGGCTCGCGGCAATTCTGCCACACACACAAACACACAAACCTGCCAGCACATAGGAAAACTTGTGATTAGAGCAGAAAGCAGGTGACAGCAGAATAATAATGCATTATATGTATTGCATGAGTTGCATGAATTTTCCTTTTGGTGTTTCTATTCCTTTCATTTTCTCTTTCTGAATGAGTTTTTGCTGTGTTGGACAGAGTTGACAACAGTATTTCAACACTTTGTGACCACTTTCAGAATGAGGGCAGTGAATCAGTCATAATTATATGCAAACTATTTCCTTTCAAAGTTCTCTCACTCTTCCCCACCTCCTCTCACACTACATATCTCTTCTGTTCCTCACTGTTAAGAGTATTCAAATTAAATACTCGCTGCTTTTCTTCCGGAATCAAAGCAGAGGAAAGAACAAAACCCACAGAGATCAGAGATCTGTGTTCTCCGGGACAGAGAGGGGTCTTCTGGGTACCGGCTGAACTGACAACCCCTGGAGCAGATATGCGGCGCTCTGCACAAATTGAACTGACAGCAGTTTTTTTCCACAGAAAGTATAAAGTCCTGACTAGCATAGAATTGTGTTATGTGGGGTTATTTGCCTAGGCTGTTTATACTGAGAAAAAACACTCTTTTATAATGTTTTCAATGGTGTTTACTCGTACTGAAATACTGTGAAAGAGTTTTATACACTACTATTCAGCAGCGACGCGACACCGCTTCTAAATCTACAGCATGAAATAGAGAGTGCAGTGCAGTTTGATTCCTAAATGAACAACTCTGGTTCTTCTTATTGAATCAGAAAAAAAATTAGTGTGACCAGCATAGTCCAATTCCGAAGGAATGCATCTTTTGAGCTTGTTTTGTAAATCAAAAATATACAGTGCGGCCAGTACTAAATGAAATGTCTCTTATGAGTTGCCAATTTTTTGTGAATCACACTTACAGTGCAACCAGTGCAGTTAAATTCCTGAACAAATCACTCTTATGAAACGTTCTTTTTTCGTGAATCAGAAAGATGCAGCACAGCTAGTGTAGCTCAATTCTGAACAAATCCATCTTTTAAACCAGTTCTGAATCAGAAATATACAGCACAAGCAGGACTGTCTGGATCCTGAATAAAATTACTCTTATGGGTTGGCTCTTTTTAGTGAATCACATACATATAGCACGACCAGTGTAGTTTGATTATTGAATGAATCACTCTTATGAACTGGTCCATTTTAGTGATGCAGTGGAGTCCAACTCCCGAACGAATTATGAATCTTTTTAATCAATCAAAAAGTGTAATTCAATTCTTAATAAATCCGTTTTCTGAGCCGGTTTGGTAAATACAAAATAAACAGAGCGACCAGTGTAGACAAGATCCTGAACGAATCACTCTTATGAGTCATCTCTTTAGTGAATCCCATAGTGTGACCAGTGTAGTCTGATTCCTGAAGAAATCACTCTTATGTACCAGTTCTTATTGGTGCATCAAAAAGATGCAGCGCAGCAAGTGTAGTCCAGCTCAAGAATGAATGACTCTTGTGAATCGATTCTTTTTAATGAATCAAAAACATAAAGCACAACCAGTGTAGTTCAATTCTGAATGAATTCGTCTTTTGAGCCAATTTTGTAAATCAAAAATAAACAGCGTGGCCAGTGTAGTCCAGATCCCAGACAAAATGACTCTTATGAGTCATCTCTTTAATGAATCACATACCACAACCAATGTAGTTTGATTCCCAAACAAATCATTCTCATGAAACAGTTATTTTTAGTGAATCAAAAAGATGCAGCACAGCTAGTGTAGTCCAACTCCTGAACGAATGACTCTTATAAATTTGTTGTTTTTAATGAATCAAAACCATATAGCGTGACCAGTGTAGTTCAATTCGGAACAAATTCATCTTTTGAGCCCATTTTGTAAATCAAAAATAAATAGCTCAACCAGTGTAGTCCGGATCCCGAACAAAATGACTCTTATGAGTTGTCTCTTTAGTTAATTGCATAACGCAACCAGTGTAGTATGGTTCCCGAACGAATCACTCTTATGAACCAGTTATTTTTAGTGAATCAGAGCGTGATCAATGAAATCTGATTATGAAAGAATCAGTGTTATGAACCGGTTCTTTTTAGTAACTCAAAACATGAAGCGCAACAAATAAAATCTGATTCTGAATGAATCACTCTTATGAACTGGTTATTTTGAGTGAATCAAAACAGACAGCTTACAATTTGCTGTTATGTTGTATTAATTGCCTGCGAGACTTAACGTGCCCCTATTATGCCATTTTTAAGGTTCCTAATATTGTTTTGGGAGTCTCCTGCAATAGAATGACATGCATGCAAGGTCAAAAAACGCTTTCGTTTTCTCAAAATATGCATTTAATATCACCTCATTTTGGAAAGGATAATAAATTGTTTATATTTAGGACTAGTTTAATTAGTTCTGTATTTTGAATGCTCTATAGAAAATATAAACATCTATTATTTATCATACTTACAGGTTGTGATTCAGTGGAGCAGCTGGTCCAAATAAACAGGATACTGATCCATCTTTCAACAGCAAGCGTTTTGTGAATCCCGCGTTGAACTCCCCGAGATTAGAGAAGCAGTCGTCAGTAGAATTGTGTGTTTGTGGGTGGGGTCAAGTTGTTCGCAGCCGGCCAACGTAGAACATAGGTGCGCGTTAAGCAAATGTGTTACCCCGTGACATGTAGCCGTCACAGAAGTGGGATTCGAATTACTAACGACTCGTTTCAGCTGTTCAGAGTCGATTCTTTATTTTGGGAGACAATAACTTTATTTATCGTGCACTTTCAGCTTTACAACTTTGCAGATCGTTTACATTCACATACAGCTACATTACACACTGCATGAAAGGCAATATTGGAAATGGCATGATAGGGGCACTTTAAATTAGTTACTCATATGACGTTATGCAATTAAAAATGCACATTATGAGTTCTGTCATTGAGTTTTGTCATTTTTATAAAAAAAATATTTGAAATGAAAAAAAAAGACTTGTTTAAAAAAAAAAAAGAAGCAAAAGAAATTATTTGCATTCTTTTCATTATTAGACCTTTAATAATTGAATTCCTCGCAATTCTATACCATGCTTAAGGCAGAATAACTTGAAAGAGTTAAATCCAAAAATGTTGTCTTTTAAGCCAGTGTGTCATCAGATAATTTATTGATCTTTGAAAGAAGAATGTCAAACTTGAACTCCAAGAACTCATGGCATTCTAGTGGCCCGGTTTAGACAGGCAGTCCAGAGGTGACCAGATTGCAAAAATGTAAACTTTCGTCAGCTGCAAACCTTCAACCAGCTCTACTAACATCACACAAACACCTACTAAATCTCCCCGAGAGCACAAGAGTTTCTTATCAAGGGTTAAACAAGTCAAGGTGTGGAAAACATGTTGCTGAGGGGAAAGATTATTGTAAAGACTCGTTTCCTGTCAGCTTCAGTTCAAAGACCAGCTGCGGTTACACTTTTATTTGCATGGGGCGAACAGGAATTACAATTGCGCTGTTTACCTGTAATGACATGGAAAGTTGTTTTTTTTAGCCTTGTGAAACCAACATCAGGCTTGTCCCCAAGTTCTTTATGAGTTTTACGGTGACAAATGCAGTCAGTTCTCAGTGAGCGACCATCGTGCTCCTCTGAGGGCTGCAGGCAAGTTAATGAGGCACCAACAGCCCCCTACCATCTCTCCTGAGAGAAAAAGAGAGGGAGGACGAGAAATGAAACGGCCCTGGAAAAATGCTGATTCTTGGCACTGGGGCTCTCTGAGCTTGACAGCGCAGCAATAAAAGGCCCAGTTCTGACTTGTACGTTTCTGCTACGGACCAGAAATACGAGGAATTTGAAGTCTAAACTATTAGAGTGACCTCAATACATGCTTCATTGTGAAAATGGATGTGCTAAACACCCATTTTATTACTGTAATGTGCATAGATGGGGCCCCATGATTTCAGCAATGCGGACAGAATTGCGGAATCCAATCACAAAAAAGGAATTCACAGTATAATGGGGAATGTCATGGAATTTGCCACATTTTGGATGGATAAATCAAAAGTAGGTCAGTACACTTAAATCAAAACGCGATATGAACTAGTGTCTGTGAATATTAAGCTGCAAAAATACCATTTAAATATGAATCCTGCATGTTGTGCGTGTCTCTGAGTGAATGAGTTTCATTTACTACACACATACTGAAGAACACGTGACTCTCGCAGTGTTTTCAGCCTCTACCGTCTCAAAATATGAACACATGAACATAATCTCTAGAACTGCTCTGAGAGTCACTTCCTGAGCATTTTACAATTTCTTTTGAGTAAAACTATCGTCATATCATATACAAAGAGAAACCTAAAAGTCAAAATAAAGTGGTTTAACTTGAAGAAACTGTGACAGAAATATTAACTAATGTAATGATTGATAGTACTACTACTACTACTACTAAAATTATTATTAAACATTATTTTTAAAAGAATATTTACCAGAAAAATTATTTACCAGAATTTATTTAGCAGAAAAATAAAACATATTTCATAGGGCCTTAAAATGTAATTTTCGCTAAACTTTTAATAAATTGCTGTTTAATATGGCAAGTTTCATGATTTCAATTAATTAGACATGCTTTTTGATTAATCAAATGTAATTTAACCATTAAAATAGTCTAGAAAAAATAAAAAATTCTGAAAAATGAAAATGGAAAAAATGGAATTTGGGAAAAATAAAGCATAAATGGACATGCTAAATGCCAATTTTACTACTGGTTTGTGACATATTTTTGCATAAAATTTGATAATTGTGGTGGAGAATGTGGGCATTTTAATGCTATACATCAAGCATTGATTTGATTTTGATTACGTGGCCATTACAAACGAGAATGGACCAAGAAGGAGGAAGCTGTCTGTTATCGCCTACTCCTTTTTTCCCCGGCACACAGAAGCAGCTAAATCCGTTATTTGTTTTACATACGGTGTGTCCTACAGCTTAAAAATGTCCTTCAGACAATTTCTAGCATGATGAGAAGGAAGATTTAATCATATACAGTTTAATATCTTCCACAGACAAATGCCAAGTAATTAAGATTCTAAACACGATTCAGATTTAGCACCGCTCCCATGTCGCATTTTCTGAGACTCGAGCACAGTAGGCGACAGCTCTGAATTAGGATGCTTCCACACACTCCTGTTTATATCACTCATATTTTTTTGTTCTGAAACATCTGGCCTTGGTACATCTTTTGTAATCATTTCTTTTTGTTGAAAAAATAGCCCATGGATGATAGAAGTTGGCATTCCAGATTCATTTTGGTGAATTCAGTTTGTTCGTTTTAATGAACGATTCATTGAATCATCGGGTTCAGAAGTGTTCCCTGAAGTCTCTGCATCGCATTAAGTTGTCTTGCTTGCAACCACATAACAACACACTTAAAACCACTTGAAACGCCTTTAAAACCACATAGCAACACAACTGAAACCAGTCATAACACCTTAGCAACCACATAACACGCCTATAACCACGTAAAACACCTTAGGAACCACATAGCAACTGAAACCCCTGAGAATACCCTAGCAACCACATAGCAACACACTTAAAACAACTCAAAACACCAGCAACCACACAGCAAAGTCCTGGCAACCATTACCGGCACATTGTGTTGTAAGTTTTGCACCCACATTTCCTTAAGAATTGTTAACTACCAAAACTAAAAATTCATATAATTATGATTTTAAAAAATATTTATTCAAATGTAGATGTCGGATTGTGTATCATTTCATCGGAATTGGACTACCTCAACACTGGCCCTGTCCCAAATGGAACACTTCATGTGCACTTGCGGTCTTAGGGACTTACAATGGCTGCCGCGTGCATGTGTCCCTTAAATCCATTAGACCGTAAGGTGTCCCATTTGTCATTTTTACGTTCAGAAAGGGTGCTCGCGAGCGCCCCCTTTGCGCCCTCGGTGCAGGTTTGGCAGAAGTGCGGCACGAGCTTCGCAGCAGACTTCTTTCTACCAGACAGTCAAAGTGGCATTACGTCACGAAAGTGCGGACTCAGAGGAAGACCGCGAGGGTTTAGGGTGCGATTTTGGACAGGGCCACTGTTGCCGTGGGTTGTTTTTCATATCCGTGGGTTTAAGTGACCCCAATAACGTGATATATAGCCCCTAAAATGAGATTGTAATCAGTGGAACCACACCAAAAAACTTGATTTTTACCTGGGGACCCCCCTCGAAATGTGATTGGGCTAGTATTAGGCTAGTTTGAGCAGAAATTGTCTTACTATAGGGAGATGAGAGGGTCTGTATTGGAGAAAGCGTAACGGCTAACTTGGATCACGTGTGCCGTAATAACCAATCACATTACAGCCTTGACGTCACTGAATTTCAGTCAAAGTTGGGGACGAAACTCAATCGCCGTTTACGGATCCCATAGGAATAAATGAGAAGTGCCATAAACTGAATCCCACCTGTTGCAAAAAGTCAGTGACGTCTCTTTTAAAACAGCAATTTTTTCGGTGTAAACTCAAAAAATTGTTCAATCCAAAATTATTGTTTAGTGTAAAACATGTTGAAGATCAACCGATAGGCGATTCATTAAATGATAAGCCGTTTCCTCTAAAAAGCTTTTTATTCAGCGTAGTGAAGCCTCTCCTCCATCGACATCCATTCAAAAAAAAATTTTAACGCCTCTGGTCTCCTTTCCGTAAAGGTCTTTGCACACTCCGAAATTTTCATATGCGTTTTTTCCGTATTCATTATACTAAAAAAAATAGTCACGCACAGAAACCTTGCACACCGAGTCCAATGCGTTATTCCGAAGGAGAGTTCCACCTCATCAAGGAGCTGTGGGATCATCCCGAGCGATTCAAACTTTACTACAGGATTTTGATGCTTTGGTAGCAATGCTAGAAACACATATTAAAAAGAAGACCAACAATTTCCGTAAACAATTGTTCCTGAATAGAGACTGGCAGTGTATCTATGGTAAGGACACACACGCACCAAACTGTGGCATTGGAAAGGTGCGCGCCAGGCATTGAAACCAGCATACAATTTTGGCTTCTGCTTCTACGTTGGCTCTGAGTTGTCAAAACACCTCTGAAAATGCTTGCTACAGATGCGAAAAACACAGAAAATCAACCCCTATCTGAATTTTTTTATGATGGACGAAAGTTTTGGAGGCAAGTGTGTAAATGTGATTGACACAACACGAGGTCGTATTTATTTTTTAATGTGTGAAAATTTGAGATGGAGGTCTCTGCAGAGCAAAAGTGGGTGTTTTCAAACTGCAGGGTGTTTCTCAATCATCCAATCAAAATGATCCCCCTTACCTAGCCCCACCCCTAAACCTACCGTCACTATGACGTCACAGGCAATCAGGAAGCTTGGTCTAAAAACGCCCCGATTTGGTAACTCCCATTACTTTCCTGCAGAGACCTATACTTGGAAAATTTCGGACCCAGTGTGCAATGACCTTTAGCATTAGCCAGTATGCTTTTTTGGCTAATGGTTGCAAGCTTGCCTTCTAGTTGCTTTGGTTTGAGCAGCAATTGTAGTGAAAACCTGGCAACCCTGCTCCCATGCGATCCACCCATCTCCGAGACCTGCTGCTGACCAGATGGCGTGCGGCCGCTAGTGATGCAGATGCGGGAGTGAATATCTGAGCCTCTGGCACAAACCTCGCTCGCTGCGTTGTGAGGACGCGTCAGTCCTCAGGGAGACACGCTGCCCCTCAAACAGGCTTTTTGTGGCCTGCTGACACATTCGTCCTCTCTAACCTTCCTGTGCAGCGACATTCACCTCATGACAGCTTCCCGCTCTTTTATAACCCTGCCACTGCTTTCTCTTTCTCCTTTGCTCTTTGTTGTTGTCTGTGATTTCTTATAGTGCCATTAAAATGACATTTTTAGCAGAGCTCACTGATCTGTATAATAATATTCTCTATTATAGATCAGTGGCACAGCTGCAGAACAGCAAGCGTTCGCTTCGCTTTTGCTGACACCTAGTGGACGTTGCCTGTCAACGCATGCGTGATTGTGGTTCACAACGACCGCTGAAGACTGACCTGTTTTTATACAGTCTATGAGACTGACAGAGGAAATTAATAACGGATAATGAAATAGAATAATGATGATGATAACAATATTATTTATAATAATTATAATTTCTTCTCGGTGTACTAAATATAAAGGCAAGACGATTTAATATGGAGGGCCAGACTACTCAAAATTAAATCATTAAATAAATATTGAAATATATAAATAAATCGTTAAAGAATAAAGTAAATACGTAAATTAATGTAAATAAATTAAACTAAATGCATAAATAAATAAAACACTAATCATTTAATTTAAAGATAAATGAATTAATAGGTAAAATAAATAAACGAAGATATGAATAAATAAATATAATATTTGATTTATGCATTTATTATTTAGATCTGAATTACACAGATTTATTCTATATTTCAACATTTATTTAATGATTTAATTTTGAGTAATTTGGCCCTCCATATATAAAGTAAAATAAAAAATACTTTTATTGTACTCTCTATCATATCATCGGTCTACTACAACTAGTAGTCGACATTAATTATTACAATAAACCTAGTATATTTTCTATTTCACAAGTTATATATATATATATATAATTGTAATATGGTGTTCTGTAATGATATCTTTTTAGTATATTATTAATATTATTTTATGTTTAACATTAAATGTTTAATAAATAGTAACAATACATATTTCAGTTAAATACATTTATAAATAATAACATCTAACTTTTAACGTGTTATTGTTATTAGTTATATGTGCATTTAATGTTAATTAATATAAATTTGAATATTGTTAAGATTTAAAATAATATTTATTTATTTACTTATGTGAACATTTTCGCGGCTTTTTTCCTTTTTATTTAATCACTCAACACATTTGACTTTTCTTCTGCGGCTTTTTTTACTATGCAATAGAAGAACAACAAATACAAAGACAAGTAAGAACAAAAGACAATAAGGGTTACAAACAATACTCCAAAGCATACTGTGTTAGCTTATAAGACTTACACCATGAAAGAGTCCTACATGCAGCAGAATTATTAGAGTTTCTTAAAGAGTTTACATACACATCAAAATCTTTCCTGAAAATAAAAAAGTAGGGAGTTTTCTTTGAAAATGTACACTTATGAATGTAAAATTTAGCAAGATATAGCAATAGATTAATAATACATTTACACTGAGAAAGATCTCAATTCAAGGAGTAACCAAAAAACACAATGTTTGGGGTTATACAAAAGTTTGGATATAAATATTTTTTAATAAAATTGGAAAAGTCAACCCAGAACACTTTAGAATAAGCACAGTCCCAAAATAAATGATTGATTGTCAAAAGGAGCAATTGGGAGCAAATTGGGGGAAATACTATTGTTAAATTTAGCAAGTTTGTAATTTACCGGATAACAATTATGGATAATTTTGATAGAGACTTCAACAACTTTATTAGATAAGAAGAATTTTTGTCGAAGAAGCCAAACTCTTCCCATTCTTTCTTCTGCGGCTTTTGTGCTGTGCGGCGCTCCGTCGTGACGTCATGACGCTCGGCGTGCGAACGTGATCCGCAGAGCCTTGTGAAGACTAACTGGGCAAGTGGAGAACACGCTGTACTTTACCTTAAAAACACTTGAAAAAGAATGACAAATCGCGATTACACCCGTGTCATGTCGATCACCGTGTGACACTAAAGTCGCGGTTTGTATCGTTCTTTAGTCGTGTTTGAGATGAAAGTGAGAGGATCATAACAGTGTGGGTTTGAGCTGATTAAAAGCTCAAACACATTTTTTTAATATAATAATGTTTAATATAATTTACTGCATAGAAACACTGGCTCAAATTATATGTGTCTACTATGAGAATCCTTATTTTAATAAAAATAAAAAACATGTTTTTTTTTACATGTATATAATACTTTATATTATATAACTTCTTGTTCATTCTATTTGTTCTGTGGAAAGAGTGTTGTATATATTTGTTTGTTGCAGGTTGCAGTGAGGGGGAGCTGTGCACATTATGGCGAGTGTGAGTGTTCCACAGACTGCTGCTTCAGTTCTTCATGTGTCTGTCTGTCTGTACAGTGTGTGAGTGTGTGTTATTAATGCAGGTGCTGTGCAGGAGGGTCAGACAGCGGAGTCAGTCGTCTGTGGTTCTCACACTGGCTCAGAGGATCGTGGCCATCAGAGGATTTTCAGCCGCGGGTTCGTCTGGATCAGATGAGCCCTATATAGCTGTGCCATCTCAAAACTCAGGTGTGTAATGCATATTATGAACGTTTCTGTTACATCAACATTTTGGTTTTATTGTAGTAAAAGTTTAGTAACCATGGTTTTTGGCATATTGATTACCATTTGTATAACCACAGTTTTACTACAAATACTAGGGTTAAACTATGGTTAGTTGTGGAAAAACATGGTTAATTTGTGGTTACCATGGTTTAACTATAGTAACTATGATTTTTTGCTTTCATTTGTAGTAAAACCATGGTTAATTTTCGTAAGGGATATTATAAAGGGTATATTAATATATCTTATATACACATATAGAATTTAATAAAAAAAAAAAATTTAAGGTGTCTTATATATCTATATATATATGATTGATCTAGAAATAATATAAAACATAAAATATATATAAATAATTGTGATATTTATGTTATAAATATGAGTTAAAGTAATAAATTTAATATAATTATAACATTAGAAGTATGAAATGTAACATTTTATTTAGTCAATTTTTGTTTTAATTAATATATTTAACATTAAATGTTTAAAAAGTAGCTAACAATATAAAATATATATTTGAACTATTTTATGCATATATATACAGTGGGGCAAAAAAGTAATTAGTCAGCCACCAATTGTGCAAGTTCTCCACTTAAAAGATAATTTTCATCATAGGTATCCTCAACTATGAGAGACAAAATGAGAAAATCAGAAAATCACATTGTAGGATTTTAAAGAATTTATTTGCAAATTATTGTGGAAAATAAGTATTTGGTCAATAACAAAATTCCATCTCAATACTTTGTATATACTTTGTTGGCAATGCAGAGGTCAAACGTTTTCTGTAAGTCTTCACAAGGTTTTCACAAACTGTTGCTGGTATTTTGGCCCATTCATCCATGCAGATCTCCTCTAGAGCAGTAAATGTTTTGGGGCTGTCGCTGGGCAACACAGATTTTCAACTCCCTCCAAAGATTTTCTATGGGGTTGAGATCTGGAGACTGGCTAGGCCACTCCAGGACCTTGAAATGCTTCTTACGAAGCCACTCCTTCGTTGCCCGGGCGGTGTGTTTGGGATCATTGTCAATGCTGAAAGACCCAGCCACGTTTCATATTCAATGCCCTTGCTGATGGAAGGAGGTTTCACTCAAAATCTCACGATACATTGCCCCATTCATTCTTTCGTTTACACGGATCGTCGTCCTGGTCCCTTTGCAGAAAAACAGCCCAAAGCATGATGTTTCCACCCCCAATGCTTCACAGTAGGTATGGTGTTCTTTGGATGCAACTCAGCATTCTTTCTCCTCCAAACACGACAAGTTGAGTTTTTACCAAAAAGTTATATTTTGGTTTCATCTGACCATATGACATTCTCCCAATCCTCTTCTGGATCATCCAAATGCTCTCTAGCAAACTTCAGACGGGCCTGGACATGTACTGACTTAAGCAAGGGGACACGTCTGGCACTGCAGAATTTGAGTCCCTGACGGCGCAGTGTGTTACTGATGGTAGCATTTGTTACTTTAGTCCCAGCTCTCTGCAGGCCATTCACTAGGTCCCCCCGTGTGGTTATGGGATTTTTGCTCACAGTTCTTGTGATCATTTGGACCCACGGGGGGAGATCTTGCATGGAGCCCCAGATCGAGGGAGATTATCAGTGGTCTTGTATGTCTTCCATTTTCTAATAATTGCTCCCACAGTTGATTTCTTCACACCAAGCTGCTTACCTATTGCAGATTCAGTCTTCACAGCCTGCTGCAGGTCTACAATTTTGTTTCTGGTATCCTTTGACAGCTCTTTGGTCTTGGCCATGGTGGAGTTTGGCGTGTGACTGTTTGAGGTTGTGGACAGAAGTCTTTTATACTGATAACGAGTTCAAAAAGATGCCATTAATACAGGTAACCAGTAGAGGACAGAGGAGCCTCTTAAAGAAGAAGTTACAGGTCTGTGAGAGCAAGAAATCGTGCTTGTTTGTAGGTGACCAAATACTTATTTTAACCGAGGAATTTACCAATTAATTCTTTAAAAAATCCTACAATGTGATTTTCTAGATTTTTTTTTCTCATTTTGTCTCTCATAGTTGTGGTTTACCTATGATGAAAATTACAGGCCTCTCTCATCTTTTTAAGTGGGAGAACTTGCACATTTGGTGTCTGACTAAATACTTTTTTGCCCCACTACATATATTTATATATACATATATTTAATATATATACAAGAAGGTATGTTATAAAATTATTCTATTTGTAATATATTTCTAAATTATTAATATAAATCTCATAAATATTTACATTATATTAGTTATTATATAGGATTTTATATAGCGACTATTCTATTAGAATGTTGTTGACATTAAATAGTAATATCAAGTGTAACAAGTATCATATGTAATTATTTAATTTTAACATTTAAATGTTTATTTTATTTATATTTTTATGTATCATATTTTAATTATTATAGCATTAAAACATATAAAATATGATGTATTTTTAATAGTAGTTAATATCTACTAATGTAAGTTATGTAGATAGGGTAATAGTATCGTGACAGTATATAATGGATGTGTGGTGAGAATATTATAGTATTTTTACGATATTTCTTTTATCATTATACACACGTTTCCAATTTATTATATATATGATATTTTGTTTGTCCTTTATATTTTTAATATTATATATATTGAAATATTACATTTGTATATATTATTTTATATAGGTATATTATAATTAAATACCTATATATATATGTATTTATTTATTTATAGGCTTAAAATGGCAGGGCCAACGGTGCTTTGAAATGAAAGGTAATGTAATGGTCTGTCTGACAGGTCCCAGGACAGTGTGGCCAGATGAGACCATGGGTCCGTTTGGGCCTCAAGATCAGCGGTTCCAGTTGCCAGGCAACGTGGGTTTTGATTGTCACCTGAAGGGTACCGGGTTACAGATGATGGGGCCAGTTCACAGGACGGTCCCGGACGTAAGTGCCATCCAGCAGAGAGAACGGAGTCCATCCTCGCTCAGTTTGTGCATGATGTATCAGGTTAAAAATCTGCCTCAGACATCCTTTGGTTCTTCAGTCGTGTTGAGATCTTTGTTTGTTCAGGGTGAAAGAAGCGTCTCTGACGCGAAGAGAGTCAGGAAAAGCTGAGCACTTGATTTCAGTCAGTAGCTGTGGATGTGTTCCAGCATCCTGCCCAGAGCTGCTGCGAAAGGGTACTGCGTACATAGAAAATGTCCAACTTCTTCACAAGTCAAGTTTTTGAATCGAACGTTGTTGGTTTTGGACAGAGTTAGAGCTGTTTTTCCCAGTGCTGCCTGCGAGTCCCATCAATGTGTCACCGTAGCACCCAGAAGGCCAGAAAACGGCACAGAAGATCTACAGGAACTACAGATCAGTGGTCTGAAGTGGGAATTCAATGACACTTTCGTTTTTATATATAGTATTTAAACTATTCTATAATTAAATGATGATACTCTTATAAATTATAAAAAATTAAAGGCATCATAAAATCATTTTATAAAAACATATAATAATTTTTATAAATTTGTATATTGCATGTATACTGTGATTTTAATGCAGATTTTAATTGAACATAATGGTATTACAATGAGGTCATCAATAAATACAAAAGAATGTAAAGTGCAATTAGATAGTAATAAAGTATTAAACTGATATTTATCTTAATTGCATTGTGAACATTTCTGTATATGTTGAATTAAATATGATATAAATTATCATCATCAATTAAAATGCAGTTTATGTTCATCATAAACTCATTATTTTATAAATTATAATAATAATAACTTAAAAAATTATATTGCGTGGATAATTTTTAAAATATTTTTTAAAGCAGGTTTCAAAATTGAACATTAATTGCCTTTAAAATGCATTAAGTTGATGATATTAGTAATAAATGATATTAAACTGTTATATCTTAATTGCATTGTGATAGATTTATTTTATGTGAATTAACTTTCTATTATATTATTAAATTATATATACATATTATAATAATTATAAAATAAATATTTATTTATTTATGAATTTCTATAACATTGTTATATTAAATCAATGAATGTTTATACTAATTACGGAAGTCCTAAGAGGCCAGCGGTTATTAAATATTTTTTTTTTTTTCTTTCTTGTTTGTCGTGATAACGACTTAATTATCTCGTGATCTCGACATAAGTTATTTTCTCATGATCACGACTTAAAGGGGTCCTATTATGCCTTTTCACTTTTTTAATTTTAGTCAGTGTGTAGTGTGTATGTTTGGGCATAAAAAAAGATCTAGAAAGTTACAAATCTCAAAGTCCACTCCAAAGGGAGATATTTAGTTTTTTAAAAAAATCAATTTTCAAGAACTACAACGAACGGCTCGTTTGGACTACAGCGTTTGGTTTCCGGGCTTTGTGATTTCACAAAGCGGCTCATTGGAATATCATTAAAATAATTCCTGCCTACAGAAATTGGAATGGTGCTGGGGTGAGGAGGGGCGAGGTTGTGGTTAGAACGCTTGGTTGAGTGAGCGCATGAGACGAGACGACGAAGAAGAAGTGCTGCTGCAGAGTTAGTGCATCAGAGAAAACCAAGAAGAAGAGCTGCTGTGCTGTAGCCTCAAATTTTTGGCATGTCTAGAACAGCGGTTCTCAATTCCAGTCCTCGCGTACCCCCGCTCTGCACATTTTGTATGTTTCTCTTATTGCTTCATACGTTTGCTATATTTGACTGTAAGTGCCCTGCGAAATGGACATTACCGGATATTCCGCCATGATTCCAGTTCAAAAGAAGCATATATGTTCCATTCAAAGGGCATTAAAATGTGCAAGATGTGAATTTAAATTGTATTTATTCACAGAGGTATATTATCTCCCACTTCACGATTCTCTAGTAAGTTTCGTTTGTGTGTGAAGACGCTGCAGGCAGCGGCGCAGCGCAAATCTGTAAATGAATATTCCGAAGTGAAGTAAACTTAAACGGATTTCCCCTGCTCAGGGAGTAGGGAGCAATGGACACTGTGTAGGGACCATGTCAATCGGAACAAAGTTCATGCACGTAGCTCACTTCTAAAGAGCTGGTTATCTGAATCAGGTGTGTTAAAGAGAGACATACAAAACATGCAGAGGGGGGGTACGCGAGGACTGGAATTGAGAACCGCTGGTCTAGAACATTTCTTACAAATAACAACATCACGTAGCTGGGCACCGCGGTGTGCCTACACTCATAGAAAATAATGTATTTGCATTTTAAAGACGTGGCGCGACCGCCTGAAACACAGTTTTTTTCACCTCCGTGCCCAAACGTCTTTGTTTGGGCTTCCGAAAGCGGATGATGTCAGGAAACAGTGGTTGCAATTTACATTTTAACTCTGTTCCTGAGCATTATAACCACAATTTGCTATTGTGTGCTGCGCATTTTACTGAGGACAGCTTCCACAACATGAGGGAGTACAGTGCCGGATTCGCCAAAAGCTTTTGTTGAAAGACGGAGCAAGGGGGCGTGGCAGTACTGAAACACCGTCTAAGCTATTCGCCAATCACAACACACTGGGACAGCTAACCAATCACAACACATTTTGTTTTTCGGAAGGCGGACCTTCATCAAAGCCGGAACTAATCGAGTCGTTTGTGCCAGACTGGGGAGCGAGGTATTGTAATAATGTAACGTATGTGAAAAATAATGTGTTTTTCGAACCACCAAGCATGAGAGCATGTTCTAGTACACCCCCAAAACAAAATCAAGACTTTGTAAAAGAGCATAATAGGACCCCTTTAATTATCTCGTTATATCGACATAACGAAAGTTGTTTTCTCGTTATCACAACTTAATATTTTCTCGTGATCTCGACATAACGAAAGTTGTTCTCTAAGTTACAAAACTGTACCAACAGGTGGCACTATAGACCTGAATATATCTGATGGGGTGTTGTATACTGTATATCCACCTTACGCGTTTGGGACAGAATAAGGACCTTCTTCATGATCGCTATAATTTGTGCAGTATTGTTCATTACTGACATTAAATTAATTCATAAATGTTAAATGCTTGAATCAATATGATTATTTTGTCTATCGTTTAGTTCTTGCTAGATGCGTGACTCATCAGTTTCACCACCACATAGTGTTCTGTGTCATAAACGAACTGCTTATTAAAACCAGTGTTGACGTCACTGTATTCTGTTTGCACCTATATCTTTATTTGTGCATCTTTGAAGTAGGCCTTCATGATTGCTAGTTAATTAGCGGATGTTGTGTTTATCTAGGACGCGCTTCAACGACATATTTGTAATGTGCATATTTTCCTTATCAATATACATTTAATGATTAACAAAAAAATAAGAAATGTGATTTATATATGTAAAGTGTAGCCTATAGGCTAATTTAATTAAGTGATGTTCTACAGTGTTGTACAGTTTTCTACATTTCTTTGTGGAAACCACACACACACTCTCTTTTCAAACAGCATCCAAAGCTTGTAACGCACATGATATTAGTCACAGCATATCTCAATGACTACTAAAAATGACAAATTATATATAATTTTCTTTCAAATAAAAGGAAAATTGAAAGTGAGTTGAATACAAGCAGCTCTAAAAGATTTTAGAATAGTTCTCTGCATCCTTCTGAAGGGGCTCAGCCTGTGTTTGCGGTGTTGCTTTATGAATTAATTAAATGTCAGTAATGATCAATACTGCACAAATTATAGCGATCATGAAAAAGGTCCTTATTCTGTCCCAAACATGTAGAGTAAAGTGGATATACAGTATACAACACCCCATCAGATATATTCAGGTCAATAGTGCCACCTGTTGGCACAGTTTTGTAACTTAGAGAACAACTTTTTTTATGTAGAGATCACGAGAAAATAAGTCGTTATAACGAGAAAACAATTCGTTATGTCGATCTAACGAGAAAATAAATTGTCGAGATCACGATAATTAAGTAGTTATCACGCCCAAAAACAAGAATTTTTTTTATAATCCATGGCCTCGTAGAACTTCGTTATACTAAATTGCATCATGATACATTTTTATATATATGTTTTATAATAAAATAAGAAGTATAATAATAAATTATTATATTCTATTTAAAATAGCAATATAAACTATTGCAAATTTAAGTATATTAAATGCATGCGTGATACATGTTTGTATTTTAGATATAATTATATTATATTAAAATAAATATATATTTATACTATGCATCATGATACTTTATGAAGATATCTTAATTACTTTTATTTATAAAGGATTACATATATATATATAAATTGTTATATATTATGACTATTAGAATCTATTGCATTGAAATTATATATATATATAGATAGATATATATACGTGTGTGTGTGTGTGTTTGTGTGTATTTTTGCAGCATTGTATGACAATAACTGATGTATTACAATTAAAATCATCAATGAGAAAAACATCTAGAGTTATATAAAGGAATGAATTGCAGCAATGAGATGATTTTTCAAGAGCTCGACTGTCCTGAATATAATGGAAAAAAAGAACATCTTAATATTTAAGTCTTTTTTGTTCTTCAAGGCTACATTTATTTGATCAAATACACAGTAAAACAGTAATGTTGTGCAAAATGATTTCAATTTAGAATAGCTGCTTTTTTGTTATTTATATATATTGTAAAATGTAACTTATTCTTGTGATGGTAGAATGAAGCTGAATTTTCAGTTCAGTGTCACATGACCCTTCAGAAATCATTCTAATATGCTGATTTATTGCTCAAGAAACATTTTGATTAATGTTTAAATCAGTCATGCTGCTTAATATTTTTTGTTGAAACAAGATACTTTTTTTTTTTTTATGAATGGAACGGTGTTTATTTTAAATAGAAATCTATTGTAACATTATAAATGGCTTTCCTGTCACTTTCAGTGAATTTAATGCAGCCTTGCTGAAGAAAACTGCTAAAAAACTTAAGTGTATAAGTGTTATTTAAACATCTGATTGCAGTTTGTCAGTGGTGCTAAAGAAATCTGCTTCACGCTGTGGAGAGGAGGATACTGGGCAGATTTCATCAATCCACTGTCAGGAAAAGCTGTAAGTACCTTCATCACAGTCCAAACAGATGTCCATAAGTGACTTCAAATATTTACAACTTTATAAAAACCCGAGTGTTTTCTGTTGCAGTTTTTTGGCGCTCAGACGCCGGACTCTATTCTACAGCAGAGCGCTGGCTTTCACATCGAGGACCTGGCCTCGTGTACGCTCATACGCCACGTCTTCAAGGAGACGTCCACGTTTGTCTTAACGCTCATCACTAACGCACCTTCCAACAGTCTGATCATGGAGAAACTGCAGGGACACTCCAATGCGGCGGAGGACAAAGACTGATGGACGTTTGCAAACCTGAGCAAAATCTATGTACTGTTTCTTATAGAAGAGATTTTTTAATACAAACTTGCTGGTTGTGATGTTACAAAATAAGCTTTTGAGAGTAACTGCTGTTGTGAGCTGATTTAAAACATACAGCAAAAATACTAATTTATAAAAAAAACAAAATATGAACGTTTAAATTCAGATGTGAATACACATGGTGCTTTACAAAAC
Source organism: Sinocyclocheilus anophthalmus (assembly GCA_018155175.1). Lineage (NCBI taxonomy): Eukaryota > Metazoa > Chordata > Actinopteri > Cypriniformes > Cyprinidae > Sinocyclocheilus > Sinocyclocheilus anophthalmus. The sequence goes on from JADLZN010005453.1 coordinate 181,501, forward strand.
ATCAGCAGCCTTTGAGGGAACGTGCCGTCGGTAAAACGTCGTCTAGAGTCGCGACGTCTGAAATAGAGGAAACGCAACTCAACACAATAGTGCCACAATGTCTAACAAGATTTTTTTTTTTTTTTAGGTAAACAAATCATCTGTGCGTCATGATTTTAGTGCACTAGAACACTATTGGATGAACTGTTGATTTCAGTTTGACTGATTCTTGTCTTGTTGAACGTGAATAAAGTTTGTTCTCACCCAGCGTTTGCAGAAGTTCCAGTATGAACGAGTGGAAAAGCGGAAAGAATTCCTCGTGTTCCTTCAGCTTTACGATGATACTGTGAAATACAATACAAACACCCAACTGAATGAAGGAGCCTTTTTTGTGTAAATTGTTCCTGAAACCCACTCCTGCAACTTGACAAAGCAATCACGCATTCCCATATTTAGGTTCTTTAAAAATAAAAAGGTAAAACTATAAGCTTTACTTTTTCTAAACCATTCTTGCATAAACTGAAACAATAAATTGTATCAATGTGGGTACTTTACAATAATGAACAAAACTTATAAATGTTAATTTCTACATTAACATTTAAATGTCTACGTGATGATGTGGGAAGATTTGCATAATGCCGCCCAAATGTTCACGCAAAGAAAGAAGGTTTTATTCTCTATAAACTTTTAGTCTCACTAGTATTTTTGTTGCCGCCGCCGCCAGGTCGTGAAGACGCTGTTGTGAAAGCGAAACTACTTTGTTTGGTCTTCCAAAAGAGGACACGACTAGAAATCAGTGGTTAAGTTGTATTTACAACACTGTTCCAGAACACTTCAACCCAAATATTCAGATGTGTGCAGTGCATTTTATGGAGGACTGTTTCCTGATCCTGGGAGAGTAGACTACAATGCTAGCATTTCTGACTCTCATCCTGTAAGTACGTTTTCATATTTAAAGAATTTGCCACTGACAATTCAAACGCGTGTTTTGAGCAGTGTAGAGTAGCGCTTGTTGCTTGTTGTTTGTCATTTCTCCGATCACAAATGCAGACATGGCTTTATGTTTACGCGGCGCGATACTCAACACAACGCGTAAAAAGACAGTATAAGTCATTATAATCCGTAATTATGTCCCCACTGGATGCAAGAAATGCCTTGTTTGTAATGGGTTTTAATGTTTTTGTCTCGTCGTCTCTGGCCAGGACAAGGCATCACACAGTATGGTGAGGGGCGTAACATTTGTCACACGCTTGAGGTATTTGGCCAATCACAACACACTGGATAGCTGGCCAATCAGAGCACACCTCACTTTTCAGACTGATGAGTTTTGTGAAAATCGACGTGTTTCAGAAAGGTGGTGCATAGAGGAGAACCAATAATGTACAGTATGTGGAAAATAAATGTTTTTTTAACCTTAAACTGCATAAACATTTCATTACACCAAATAATGTTCTTTTTAGGAACATCATATGACCCATTTAAAAAGACTATATATATATATATATACGCTTTAGACCAATGACTTGAATAATTTATAATTTTTTTAATTTTGAAAAAAAAATCCCCCCAAATATAATAATAATTATAATACAATCACCCATGGCAGAGTTACTTTTGGCCAATGACTTTGAGTAATTGATCACAATTACTAAATAATTGTAATTTAATTTAAATTATAAATTAAAAAAAATTAAATCGAACATAGAAAAAATAGAAAAATAATACAAATAATATTCAATAGAAAACTTTCTACAAATTTCTTGTAATAATTTACATGAATTAAGCATGCAGTTATAAATAAAACAGCATGTTTAGAAACCGCTGATTATAATTCATGTCGATCCCATGATCCTCTCTGGCACTCACTGCTGGTCGGTGGTGGAGTTGAGTCGGGCTGATCTGCGGTGGATCTGTTGGAAGGCCTGGTTCTGTCGGGCCACACGTCTCTCCTCCTCCCTCACGGCATACTGGAGCTTCTTCTGCAGCTGAGACACCTGCTCCTTCTCCTGAGACAGCTTCTGCTCCAGAGACTGACAGCGCTTCTGCAAATACACATCCAATATTAGTGATAATGCAATATTAGTAGAAAGCAGATAATGCATTTATTGCATGAATACCTCAGCATCTCTCTTTTCCTGCTGCAGTTGTTGGAACTGGCTGTACTGTTGGGCCGCTTTACCGATGTACGAGTCCTCTAGGTCTTGAACTTTGACCTTCACCCCATCCAGGATGCCCTCCAGCTCGGCAGCCCTCTGAGACTGACGGGCGGCTCGCGTCTGATGCTGCTGCACTTCCTCTCTGAAAATTATACAGGCATCTTTACGTGCTGTATGCGAGTTATTTGCTTGGATTAGCTGTGCTGTGGAATGAGCGGGGAACACGTCTGTCCTGTCAGCTGATCTCATCTCCTTCCACTCATCCTGCGTTATATTACACTACAGCAGATGGGCAGCACTGCCGCACACGAGGGGTTTACATTATTGAGCGTGTGCTGACAGAAGCGACATGTCCAGGAGACGTTCCTGGAGAAACCACGAGTGCTAAACAATTCAAATATTAAAGAGTCATTTGAACATCTATGCTGAAATTCTAATAAAGAGAGGAATGACACATTTCACCCCAAAATGACACCAAAATGAGAAATTACAGTATATTTTGCATAAAGTATCCATTAGGACATTATTTTCATGACAATTAAGTTCAAATCTGAAATTCAAATTACCGCAATACATAAAAACTGCAATATGTAAGAAAAAAGTCATTTTGTTGTTTCATCTTGTTTAAAACTTTAAATCAACATACATGCTATTTAAAGTCAGGACAACAAAAATATTCAATTATGCAAAAACTTCATAATTTATTATTTTTTTTATTCTATTTTGTTAGTGCTGTCAAATGATTAATCGCATCCAAAATAAAAGTTTTTGTTTACATAATGTGTGTGTGTACTGTGTATATTTATTATGTATATATAAATACACACACATATATTTTGAAAATATTTAAATGTATATACATTTATATATTTATAATATTATATTTTATATTATATATAAATACATTTAATATACAAACAACATTTTTCTTAAATATATACATGCATGTGCGTCTATTTATATATATATAGTACAGTGGGGAAAAAAGTATTTAGTCAGCCACCAAATTGTGCAAGTTCTCCCACTTAAAAAGATGAGAGGGCTGTAATTTTCATCATAGGTATAGCTCAACTATGAGAGACAAAATGAGAAAAAAAATCCAGAAAATCACATTGTAGGATTTTTAAAGAATTTATTTGCAAATTATGGTGGAAAATAAGTATTTGGTCACCTACAAACAAGCAAGATTTCTGCTCTCACAGACCTGTAACTTCTTCTTTTAAGAGGCTCCTCTGTCCTCCACTGGTTACCTGTATTAATGGCATCTGTTTGAACTCGTTATCAGTATAAAAGACACCTGTCCACAACCTCAAACAGTCACATTCCAAACTCCACCATGGCCAAGACCAAGAGCTGTCAAAGGACACCAGAAACAAAATTGTAGACCTGCACCAGGCTCGGAAGACTGAATCTGCAATAGGTAAGCAGCTTGGTGTGAAGAAATCAACTGTGGGAGCAATTATTAGAAAATGGAAGACATACAAGACCACTGATAATCTCCCTCGATCTGGGGCTCCACGCAAGATCTCACCCCGTGGGGTCAAAATGATCACAAGAACTGTGAGCAAAAATCCCAGAACCACACGGGGGGACCTAGTGAATGACCTGCAGAGCTGGGACCAAAGTAACAAAGGCTACCATCAGTAACACACTGCGCCCGCCAGGGACTCAAATCCTGCAGTGCCAGATGTGTCCCCCTGCTTAAGCCAGTACATGTCCAGGCCCGTCTGAAGTTTGCTAGAGAGCATTTGGATGATCCAGAAGAGGATTGGGAGAATGTCATATGGTCAGATGAAACCAAAATATAACTTTTTGGTAAAAACTCAACTTGTCGTGTTTGGAGGAGAAAGAATGCTGAGTTGCATCCAAGAACACCATACCTACTGTGAAGCATGGGGGTGGAAACATCATGCTTTGGGGCTGTTTTTTTGCAAAGGGACCAGGACGAATGATCCGTGTAAACGAAAGAATGAATGGGGCCATGTATCGTGAGATTTAGTGAAAACCTCCTTCCATCAGCAAGTGCATTGAAGATGAAACGTGGCTGGGTCCTTTCAGCATGACAATGATCCCAAACACACCTCCCGGGCAACGAAGGAGTGGCTTCGTTAAGAAGCATTTCAAGGTCCTGGAGTGGCCTAGCCAGTCTCCAGATCTCAACCCCATAGAAAATCTTTGGAGGGAGTTGAAAATCCGTGTTGCCCAGCGACAGCCCCAAACATTACTGCTCTAGAGGAGATCTGCATGGAGGAATGGGCCAAAATACCAGCAACAGTGTGTGAAAACCTTGTGAAGACTTACAGAAAACGTTTGACCTCTGTCATTGCCAACAAAGGGTATATAAGTATTGAGATGAAATTTTGTTATTAACCAAATACTTATTTTCCACCATAATTTGCAAAAAATTCTTTGAAAATCCTACAATGTGATTTTCTGGATGTTTTTTTTCTCATTTTGTCTCTCATAGTTTAGGTATACCTATTATGAAAATTACAGGCCTCTTTCATCTTTTTAAGTGGGAGAACTTGCCAAATTGGTGGCTGACTACTACTTTTTTTCCCACACTGTATAGATATATACATATAAAATAAATATACACAGTACACACACACACATATTATTAGAACAAAAACGTTTTATTTTGGATGCGATTATCGCGATTATCGTTTGACAGCACTCATTTTTTTTACATTACAGTAATGAAAACAATGTCACAGTCCAAACATTTGTAATGGCTCCAAAAATATACCAGATTTTCTTTAAACGAAATATGTTATTTATCATCATATGTGTTTCATTTGATTTTGGGGTGAAATGTGATCAGGGAATGCTTTAAATAACCTTTTAAAAATTAAAATCAACAAAAATTCTATTTAGTACAACCATCATGTACAAATCTTTCAAATTTTATTAATACATATTTTTCATGTAACTATATTTAATTATGAATGATCTGAATTACTTTATGAATATGGCTGATAACCAAAATGATGGTAAATATTATTTGTTTTTCTACTTTTTTTGTTGTTAAATATGATTTTAAAAAAACTATAATATTGCCCAACAATAATGAGACTTAGACTACTGATAACTAGGTTTTGTTAGGCATTTCAATAATGTGAATTGAGGGGGAAATGTGTTTAACTGTCATAAAAAATAATATCACAAAGCAAAAAAATCTTAAAATAGGCTTCACATTCTTTATGTGAAATATAACTTTGCATTTTTATATTATTTTTTTTTATAATTTTGGGGTGAAGTATGACCCTTCACAGGGATCATGAAATTGATTGTACTAAACATTATCATATCCATTTTTCGGAGACCGCTATTACATTAGAGGCATATTCAAGCATATTGACTGCGAATTTATGAAAGCTAGACTCACTTTAGTTGGCTGTTGGACTGAATGAGCTCTTGAATTAGACCTTGTCTCCTTTCAGAATCTGGCAGCATAGTCTTCAGCATCAGCCGTACATCAGATGCGGACTTACGCTCCAACAAAACCAACTCTACAGACAACAAACACAGAAATACTTGTCAATACTGAAAACCAAAAATTATTATTATTTAACCAAAATGATGACATACATACATACACATTGAAAACATAATTCAAGACATACATAAACGAAATAACATTTTATATAATAAATTAATTCATTACAATAAAAAATAAAATAACATTAGGAAAAAAATAAATACATTTAGAGAGTGGTTTACAAATTATTTTTATAAAATATAAAAATTATAGTAGACTTTATATAAAAAATAAGGTCACCCAAAAAAAAAAAACGTTGTTACATCTGACCAATGACTTCCAGTTGCTCGAAATTACTTGAGCATTATTTTTCCTTTGATTATTTTAAAAGACTTGAAAGAAAATATCAGTGATGCATTACCTGCAAGGTACTTGTTCTCTGTTGGATCTGCAAAGTTGACAGGTTTGAAGCCATGATGCTGCAGCAACCTGTTAACAGCGTCCCACTCTCTCTGCTCCTGCTGCAAGACAATGAAACACGTTATAATCACCTGCATTATTACATACAATATCATGAACAAACCATCAGAAATAACTGCAAAAATATCAGAGTCTCCTCGATTTTGCTACCTTGAACTGGCTGTAGGTCCACAAAAACACATATGTTCTGTCTCTGGACTGCAACGCAGCAGTCAAAGCTTTTCTATCCATCTTTATCTATGCCAAACTATGAGCTACAACACTATTTTAAGCATCTTGTCAGGTCTTCCACCTTTCCTCTGACCAGACCAGCTCTGCAAACCCCTTCTATCCATCAACAGCAGGTGGAGGGAACCGTCACAGATCAGATTACTATCCCTCCTATCCACAAGAACAATCAGAAACAGCTTCACATGATGGAAAGGGCGACGGCGCACCTGCTCCATCATCTCTAATCTGAGAGCCTGGAAGAAAACAGATGCATGTAAATATTGCATAGTTCCATGTAATGTGCATTTAGACATGCATTGACTGAAGTCACGCGCAATTGTCAGGTTAGTCAATTTGTGTAAGATGTGGTGTTTAAATATTAATCCTAGTACTTTAGAGCATATTATGGTATTAAAACTTATGACAGCTCCATGTTCAACTGAAGAAACACGAATACCACGCTACGATACTATACTATGATATTCTGTTAAGTAAAAAGAAGGTTACGACTATTTAAAAAAAAAAAAAAAACTAAAAAAACATGGCAAACCATGGTATTCTAATGGTAAACCGTCCAAAAACATGGTATTACTATAGTACACACAAAATATAAGCAGTAAGGAAACTGCAGTGACTACAAACGCGGCTTGAATTTAATTTACGTAAAATGTTTCAAGCAATAGTAATTTATACCATACCTTAAAGCACCGATGATTAGTGTTAATTAATTTCTATCCTATCAAACCGTCATCATTTTATGAAACGACAAACTCGAGTCTGCTTATTGTTTCAAATAACAGAGCAGAAACTGACACGAACAAACCGCTTCCCGGATTTAGACCAATAGGAAGACAGAATGACCAAGCCACGCCCATCACGTAGTTTGCGCCTCAGTACTGACGGTTTATTTTTGTTGTAGTGGTGTTACTTAGTGGCCACTAGATGGCTGCAGAGGCCGAGCTTTTGAATATGGACAACCTAGAAATGTTCTATGTAAATACACTGTAAAGTATGCAACACTAATATTTATATTTATTAATAATTTAATAATAATATGTAATAAAAGAAACAGTTGACATTTACTGTGGAATACAAAAAATAATATGCATAAAATGCAGACAAGACCTCAACAGATCAGTTCCATAATCTTCCATACCAACATTTCTGTGGCGTCAGTTTTTACAGACAGCATTTATTGCGGCTCTAATCTCACCTCACAGGCGCTGCGCTCCTAAAATCACAGATTCTGTGGCATTTCAAGTTGCTCTTCTTGCAGTGTGCTGCCTTGGTTTGGAAAGGGCAAACTCACCTTCGGATGAAGGTCAGCATGCAAATGAAACCGCTAAGTTATCTGAAAAAGAAAGAGAAACCAGCTTTGAGCGTCCGTTTGAAGTATTCATGTCTGTAAACCCTTTTCACCTCATTTTGTAATATCCAGAAGCCTACCTTAAAATGTCCGACTGGATATGAGCAAATACACATTTAAAAAAGTAAAGTAACAATAATAAATGTTTTTTTTTCTTTAACTTGTTTTCATTTTAAAGGGTTACTATTAAAGCCTACCATTTTGCATATGAAATAAAGTAATAAAACACCAATATGGAAAACGTAAATAGTTTGAAAACATAAACGATCACAAGCCCATGGTATTGCTTCATTGAGGATGAAGGGTTGCCAGATTGGACGGACGATTTCCAGCCCAAAAGCTCACAAAAAAAACGCCCAAAACTTTAACTGTCAAAATAATGTGATGAATATGTAAATCAAGGCTGATACGGGCCATTTTCAACTCATTAAAACAAAATAATGACGGCAAAATAATATAAATATAACGTTAGATAAATGTCCCAGGTAAACGGATCAATCGGGGCAAATAGCCTAGGCTACATTAAAGAGAATTAGGCTACCGAACATGAATAAAATATGCAAGCAGACACTGTCAAAACGGCAATCAAGAAATTAGCCGATACCCTCGAAACAACACATGCATCATTTTCAATGTCAGCATGCATGCAGTCATAATAATCCAATTTAAATGCAAAAAGTGCCCAATATAAGTGATAGGGAAAAGCAACGCAATTATTTCACACTCGTTCATGCACACACGACAGTCAAAACTGGGTTATTCATAAAAAATAACACGATAATGCCTTACCTTCGTGTAGCGCTATCATATTATACAGAACTAGAGCAAGCCTCTGTTTATTCATATTGTAGAACAGAACTTTGCACAGTCAAAACTAATCAAGTCTAGCCGTTTTCAAGGATTTATCAATCTGGGCCGTTTAAAAGATAAAGGCAGGATCGATGAACCCGAGGATCAATAGTTTCGTTTTTGATGAATTAATTCCGGCTTGCTCTGTTAGGATGTGCAGTTGTGGATCTCCTGCGTCTCATCTCATCTCACGGCCACCATAACCAGTTTTTGAGAGTTGAGTAACTCTCCCACTCTTTAACTTATATAAAGGCATTGTGATTGAATATACAGTCATTCAAAATCAGATACGTTATAACTTATCACACTAAAAACTTGTCACTCATGAATCATAACATCTGTCTGCTGAGCCCTCGTGATAAGTGCAGCTGTCGACGTTTACATCAGTACCAGCGCTCTGCCGTGTGTGTGGTGTGTGGAAGGTGTGTGTGTGTGTTTGTCTTGTGTGTGTGTGAGTGTGTGTGTTTGTTTGTGTGTGTGTTTGTGTGTGTGAGTGCGTGTGGGTGTGTGTGTGAGTGAGTGTGTGTGTGATTGTGAGTGAGAGTATGTGTGTGTGTGAGTGTGTGAGTGTGAGTGTGTGTGTGTGTGTTTTGTGTGTGTGTGTGTTTTTTTTTTTGTGTGTGTGTGTGTGTGTGTGGGCTGTGTGTGTGTGTGTGTGTGTGTGTGAGTGAGTTTTGTGCTGTGTGTGTTTGCAGTGAGGTCTGTAGTGTGTAGGGGTGTGTGTGTTGTTTGAGTGTTCCTGTGTGTTTGTGTTGTGTTGTGTTGTGTTGTGTGTGTGTTGTGTTGTGTTGTGTGTGTGTGTTGTGTTGTGTGCTGAGTTTGTGTCTGTGGGTGTGTGAGTGAGTATCTGTGTGTCGTGTGTGTGTGTGTGAGTAAGTGTCCGGTGTGTGGGTGTGTGAGATGAGTGTCTAGTGTCGTGTAGTGTGTGAATTGAGTGAGTGTGTGTGTGTGTGTGTGTGTGAGAGTGAGTGTTTTTTGGGGTGTGTGTGGAGTGTGTGTGTGTGTGTGTGTGGGTAGTGTGGTGTGGTGTGTGTGTGTGTGTTTGTGAGTGCGTGTGTGTGTGTGCGTGTGTGGGTGTGAGTGTGTGTGTGTGGGTGAGAGAGAGAGAGAGACTGTGTGTGTAAGTGTGTGTGTGTGTGTGTTTGTGAGTGTGTTTGTCTTTGTGTGTGTGTGTGAGGGTGTGGGTGTTTTTGTGATGGGTGTGTGTTCGATATTGTGATGGTGAGTGATGTGTGGCCTGTGTGGTGTTTGTGGGTGAGTGGGTTGGTTTATGGGACACAAAATTTGTATAATCCCCTGGGGATGCCATAGTATTACACGAGAAGGTGATTTATGGAGGACATTTTCAGTGTCCCTAGTCAAAAGGCTTATAAAGATTCAGAATGAGTAATTTTTTAAATCTAAAACTGCAGAAATTGTTCCTTTGAGGGGCTAATGTTTCGGGGTGTAGGGTTTGTGTAGGGCAATAGAAAATACGGTTTGTACAGTATAAAAACCATTACGCCTATGGGATGTCCCCGTTTTTCACAAAAACAAACCTGTGTGTGTGTGTGTGTGTGTGTGTTAGTAACGTTGTGATGATTGATTGTATGCAGTACATGCATACTTGGGTTTGTTTGTTAAACAATTAGTCCATGCAGTTTATATGTTTGAAAACCAAACCAGCCCAAATTTTGTCCACCCGCCCAAGCCGATTTTTACCCGCACAATCAAATTCAAAACTGCACAATCTGGTAACACTGGCCACACCATAGACTGAGCCACACCCACAAATTGCGGAGCTACTTCTTTGACCAAAGTCTGTGACCTACACGAGGCGGGAAACGTAAGTAGAACACTGTTTCCGAATAAGAAATATAAAAGACTATCCAATTAAAAATATGATAAATATGATTTTCTCAACAAGAAAAACATACCATATCGCAATCCCTGAGGCGAAAATGGTCTGTCCTGACTGAGGCGAAATAGGTCTTGCCTCTGAAAATAACCATACTATTGTCAACAGTGCCAAAGGTACCGGTATTACAATTATAACAATAATATAAAATCATAATGAATTCATATTAGGTCTCCTTCAAATAGTGAATGTAAAAACTGTTGTTAAGTCCAGCTGGTGGAATGAATGACCTCCCTATCATAATTCGAACAGCTCTTCGGCCATTTTCACAAAAACGTCTAAAGACACATCTTTTTCGCCAGCACCTGATGAACTAATACTAGCACTTACCTATTCTGTTCTATTCTATTCTATTCCATTCTATTTAAAAAAAAAACCTAGCTATGTGTACTGTGCTAGACTGAGACTTATCACAGCAGCACTTTATACTGTTTACTCGCCTCGTTCGTCTGCTGTTGTCTTCTATGTTCTCCCCATTATTTGTAATTCCTGTGGATAAAAGCGTCTGCTAAATGATTAAATGTGAGTCCCATTTTAAGTAGGCTACTATTTTTTGTATTCATTAATTTACAAATGTATCATTGATTTGTAATAATTTATAACTTTTTTGTTTTTTCTATATTTCATGTATTTTAATGTGTTTTTTCCCCCATGTATTTAAAATGAGTTTATGTCCTTTCCTGACATCTTAGGGAAACTGGCTACCAAATTTTAAGGTCTTACTGTTTTTACACATGTTTAGATTCCACTTTCTTAGAAAGAAGCAGGTTTCTTCAGCTCGACATGCTGAGCAGGTAAAGGTCACGTTTGCAGCACCAGGTGAAAGATTGACGTTGATGCTGTTAACTCAGGTAAGATGCTCGGTGTCCTGTCTCCCCCCCATCTGTTGACATTAAAAGAGGTCCCCATTAAGTATTTTAATGGTGGCAAATCGAACGCATAAACTCGCTGTGACAGTGAAACAAGTGGAGTTTCTGGAATTAAAGACAAATGGCGGAATCGATACGTATCTCAACCATGTAACCACTTATTCAGCATTGCCATCTATACTATGACTAAGCCAAACCTTGAATGCAACATTCATTTGTACTGTTTTGCATTCTGAATTATCACAACTAGAAATGTGTGTGTGGTCTATATATAGATATAAATATATATATATATATATATATAGATAATGAGAAGAGAGAGAGAGAGAGATTATATCAATAGACAGACATTGCAATCTTCCCCATCACTTGCCCTCACCTTCAGTGCTTCTATCCTCTTTGGTCCTCAACAACTTCTTTTATTACTTATTACTGATTTTCTGATGCATTCCTATCACCATCATCAACACCTTCTGAAATAAGTACAGATTTGTTTCTCCATCTTCCAAAATTCTTACAAAAATGAACCTAAAACACATGCATAAAGGCTATTATACTGCCTGCCAATGCTGGTCAATAGTGCCTTCTACACAAAATATGCGTCCCATAATAGGACTTTGTCATTTATGCATGACGCTTAGAATTTTTGGTCTCGGAGTTATTGTTTTTTATAAAAGTGCATTAAAAATGACAAAGAAAACACATTTGGATGTCAATTTATATTTTTTATAACTTGCATTTATGTGTATTTTCTAGTCTAAAATGAGCTCACTATGGAGCCTTGAGAGCATGTGACCTAACATGTGCTAATGCCTCCTTTACTACATTGTTACCAAAAATGTGAAGCACATGGTAAATCAATTTTAATTTTACTGGTTGACGGGGATGTCATGACCTCACTAAAATAACATTTTGTTGGTTTAATATTACACTCTAAAAAATGTTGGGTTAAATATAACCCAGTGCTGGGTTTAAAAGGGACAAACCCAGCTATTGGGTTGTGTTGACCCAGCTATTGGGTTGTTTTGAACCAAACCACTGGGTCAAAACAACCCAAGCTGGTTTGTCCGGTTTAACCAGCATTTTTTAGAGTGTAATAGTGTAATTTAAATGCACTTTTCTTAGCGTTATTTATAAGTTGCGATATCCCATAGATCAAATAAAATAAAATACATGACTCCAAGTTTAATTACATTCCTAACTGACATTTCTGTTTGACTTTAATTTGCTATGTGCATTCTATTGAAATAACTTCTTAATAAAAGTTACTATAAATGATATTGTTTGTTAACTTTAACTAGCATCACTTTAGTTCTGTGAAATACAATTGTGTGTTTACTTGAGGTAAAAGAAACAAAAAATAGAAGATGTCCATCAAAAATTGAACTTTGTCTGCTTTGTCCGATATTTTGGTCGTCAATTTTCTTTGAGGTAAAATGCTTTCATCCAAAAGCCCCTGACGTTTTTTTTTTCACACTTCAAATCATCTTATCTCGCTTTGGCAATTTGAAGCAACCAAAACAACCAACACGTTGTGCTCGCACACAATGCCTTCAAATTACGCTTAACAAAAACAGTTTAAGTGGAGTGAGACGCACATCTATGACTCCAGCGACAAGGGCAGAAAGAGTGCCGCTTTTCTCTTTTTACACACTTCACCCCCTGAAAGGCAATTTGGAGATAAAGGTTGAAGCCGGCAGCCATGAAAGGCGTCTAACGCTAATCCTGCCTCACCTTGAGTCTGATCGAACTCTGAAAATCATCCGCAAATCTCTCGTTTTTTCCCTAAACCGTAAATACATCCACACGGTTCGCACAACGGAGGGCAGCTTTCTTTTTCTCGCACTGGAAGTTCTCTGAAGTTAAAGATGGTGCTGACAGATGGTGGAAGTTTTTAAAGTTTTGATGGACGATAAGGTTACTTTATTTTGTTTGTTCAGGTTCCTGTGAAGCGCAGAGATGAGGCAAATCCGTGCCGGGATTATCTTCCACTTTCTCACCTTGCACAGGTGTGGAGAGCTGATATGGCCCAAACCCACATGCTCCCGATGCACCATGGGAAGAAGCGGGACAGCTGTGAGAGGGAAGCCACAGGCTTGCACAGATTATCAGACCATTTCCATTTCATACGAATGGGAGAAGAAAGAAATGAACTGCTTTAGAATATTCCTCTGAAAAGTCCTGTATGAATTCTAGTTATAGATGTGTATAGTATATGGGAAAATATTCTTCATACGTCCTTGTTTAGCAAATGCAAAACTACCGTTGCAATTAAATGACTTGCATAAATTAAAAAGTGAAGATGATTTGACGCATAAAACTGATTTTCAGTCATATGAATCAATATTGTTGACACCACCCAAAAGACACCAATAAGCATACCAATAATTATAGCTACCTTTCTTATCAGGTTTGACATTTAGAGGTGAACAGAATCAGCAAAACATGTATTGATAAACAAACTGGACAAATAATATGCTAATTGATTAGGTTTTGTAGTGTTTTCTCTCCTTTTTTTTTTTTAAAAGTCGATAAGCCATTTTAATATGCGGTCCTACCATTTTATTGTTAGTTACATTTTAGTACTACAGTACTGCTTTAAATGTTAAGGAAATTACTGTTATTGCATCTTCATGAAATGATTTTAAAATAAAAACATTTTTTAATGTAAACATTTTTAAAAAGCCAATGTTCATGAACATCGTAAAGTATTGGAAAATTGTTGATTACAATGTGTTGTACGCCTCTAAACACACATAAACCAGGATGCAAGCATGTTTTTAGAAGTTCTTGCATTCTTTAGAGACACAAAGGCTTCAGCCCTCAAAACTGATAAATGGTAAAGCAAAAAGAGAAAAGAGAGGAAACATTCTAGAATGTGAATTAAAAGGAGTCGCGGATAAAAGCACTTAAGCCGAAAGTGCCATTGTTCAAAGACCAATTCGCCACAACGAGCCTGCGAGCTCAGATAAACACAATTTCACTCTAGTCACTGCGATTACCACACCGCTAATCGCTTCATTTTGCATGTCGCTATTGCCGGTAAACAAAAGGTCATAATTTAGTGGAATTAGACTTCCAAAAAACGAATCCACTTGAACCTCTTTTGTTCTTAAGAACGCACAGAATACTGATAATGCGTTTTTAATCCCTCACCAAGTCTATTAAATTGTTTGGGTATTTAAAAACGTTCAAGCTTTCAAAAGTCGGTACAATTGCACAAAATACTTTTTTTGGGGGGAAATTGAGTACAACTTTCAGGATTATAAGAGAAACGTGTTGCAATTACGTTTGTTGTTTGGGTAATGTTAGAACTCACGAAACAAAAGTTTGACAGACCAAAATCTGAGAGACCGATATACCACAAAGACCGTGATCGTTTTATTTTCTTACAGTTCCTTTTATACTTTTCCTCTCATGTAAAAACTCATTCAGCTTTTGAGTCTTTGCTTAGACGCAGCACTTAAAGCACTACTGATTCGGCCCAGCAGAACCAGTTCAAACCGAATTCATGCGGGACTCTAGTTCAGACAACAAAGAGCATCCTGAATTGCAGAACACAGTGGCATTATGGGAATTTTTCAGGACATGTTCTCGACATAACTAGGTTGAGTACTAGAGTTTGCATTGATTCTAGAGCTCCTGCTGAGCCGAGACAAACAAAATAATAAAGGCCTGGTCTCAAATGTTGCTCTTAGTCAACACTTGAGCGAGGAGTGAGGACTCAACACTTTGGTGGCGTAATGCAGCATAGACTGTTGGGTTGAAACCCACTCTGAAGTTCAGTGCTTTGCAAAAGTGTGCACTGCGGCTAAAAAGCACCCTATTAAAACCTAAAATGATGAATGAGACCCTACAGTCTTGTGTACTTCATGGACACATGCAAACAGGAACACATAAAACAGCCTTTTGAGGCAAGACCCTTAAGTAAATGAAATCTTAAGTAATTTCCTGGAATCTGTAGCATTGTAGATTAGTATCTTCATAATTACAATCACCGTACCACTTTTTCTCTTTAAAAGCAACAAATGTTCCCCAGTCACAATCTGGTTAACTTAGATTTCGGATGATACAGTTCAATCTTTATTGTTTTCAATAAAATGGCATCACATTCTTAACATTAAACAAGAAATTGGCTGATAAAATCAGTTTAAACAGACAACTAAATTGTCACATTTACAATAAAGTGGAAATGTGGTTTTAGACAAAAAACATGTACGTTAGAATACATTAACAAGTATTAAAAAACAAACAAACAAACAAAAAAACACTGGGCTTTGACTTTACCCAAAACTGGGCTGAGCCTGCAGGGTAATTTTGTTGGATTATTTTTAGCTACACATATTGGCCAATTACTGCTATTGGCCTATATTTGTAACTATCGGAGTTATTAGACATCGGCTGAAAATTTAAACAGCTAATTATGTCCTATCAATCAAAAGCGAGGTGAAAAAGTGGGCCATTACAAAACTCATGCAGTGAATCAAACATCTCCGGCTTGTTAATTAATAGCACTTAATAATAATTATCACAGCTTGACTGTTATTTAAGCACCCTAAGTTAGCTAAATGTCAAAAAGATTCTATACAGAATAAAATAATTAAATTCCATTATTAGTTATTTAATGTAAGGGTGTTTAAAAAGGTGGCAGAAAGTACTAGAAGTACCAACTATCGGTATCAGAAGATGTTTTATTTAACAGATATCTGTATTAGCACATACATTTTGTATTGCGCATCTCTATAGTTATTTTCACAATGTTGTGTATTTTTGTGCAACAAAGCTGCTGGTTTATAGCAACCATAATATAGATCAGTTTGTCTCCTGTCCTGAGTGAAAACTTCCTGTGGGGAACTTCCTTGGTAAAATTTAATTTTTTTACATTATTTAATTGGAGTGAAAAAATTGATCCACTACCTAATACAATTATAGATGTAACTTAAAATCATTTTGAGGTAAAATTAATCCAGCATTATAGTCAATGTGATTAACTGTGCAGGCCACCTTGATTGGTTGGTTTAGTACAAGGTATTGTTCCACCCAACGGCAAGATTTCAGCTGGATTCCTTTTAACTCAGCCATTTTTTTTTTGAGTAAACACAACCATGTTTTTTTTTTTTACAGATAAAAGAAACCAAGTAACTCTCAGTAATAACAGAGGCAATACAAATAACAACTATGGAGGTTAGATTAAAACCTTGCATTCCATGTAAATGTACAAAAAATCTCTTGCCGACAATTCCTTTCTCTTGGTTTATCTTAAGAGGTAAGGGCAAACTGGTCTTGTTCAATGGGTTTTTCAACCCATGCTCCAAGTCCTGCTTTGTAGAAAGCTTTGAAGAGAGTCTGTTTGGCCGCATGGTACTCCACTGCCGCTTGTTTTGCCTCGTGGTAGGAGCCTGGCCGAGATCCTCGGATCCGCAGAGTCTCACTGAGCTGAGAGAGGTAAAAGGATATTTGCTTTTTAATATACCAACAACCCTCTACGGACACCTTAGCAATTGAATTTCTATTGGCTAGTACATTTTTTAGTTTCCTCGCCAGACTGTTTAACACAAAATCCGGTTCCTCTCTCTTTTTTTCCAATATGTACGGGTCACAACAGAGAATATTAGGGAATCAATTAAAACAGTTATATACCGGTATCCGCATATTATTAGTTTCTCGTCGTCTCTGAGAGAATATGTGACGTCAGATGCCAAAAGATCCATCATTCCGTATTACTTTCACTTTCTGCATAGTGAATTGACTGACATTAAGACGTTCACCGGCATAACTCTGGCGCAAAGTTTGCACGTTGCTTGCATGAATACATGGGCTAGCCGTCATGGTTTTTTAAAAACAGAATAATTTCCAAACATTGCGACATACCCAAAACCCCCCCGTTATCGAAAAACGTACCAAACCGTAACACACTGTGTCGCTATCGAAACGAACAGCTGAATTGTGAACCATTACACCCCGAATATTATATTATATATATATATATATAATATGTATATGTATGGATGTATGTAGTCTGTGGGTGTGTGTGTGGGTGTATGTTTTTAAAATATCTGAAAGTACTCTCTTAACATCAGTCAGTCAAGCATTATAATGTGATAATCAAGTATTATTTAATGATAAAACTTTAGTAATTAGAATTAAAACTTAACCATGTATGAATGCAGTTGCTTTTTTGGTCCTTCCGTGTTTCTGTAAAAAAAAAAAATATTGGGAGAAAAAACTAACAAAATAGCAGATGCATAAGATGATAATAATAATAGTTAATACTACTACGAAATTCTACTAATAAGACCAATATAAAATGCACTAAGGATTAATGAGCTGCTGGGTTAATGAATATTAATCATGTTGTCTGCATTCACTTGAACTGATTTTCTGAAATCAAAACAGGGATGATAATAGGCGAGCGCCAGCCAATGAGATTGTCGTTTGCACATTAGTTCCGCCTACTACCAGAGAACCCGGCAGTTCTTAAAAGCTGAAGAATTCCAAAGGAACTCCGTTATTTTGACAGGAAAATACAAGAAAGAATATTGTTTACATGTAGCGCGTCAATTCTGCATGTTATGTACAGTTAGACTCTCTCTCTCGCTCTCTCTTTGCGTGTGTGTGAGACAAAGCGACGGTGAGTCGTGCGCCTTCACACTAGAGTTTACGATATGACAAATACAGGTGCGCTGCGCATCCATTGAGATGAACTGAAAAATAGCACAGATCGCTTGACGGAGAATGAAACTCTGAAGCGAGCAGTCAGTGTATTCCTGGCGTGAAAATACATCTGTGCTAAACTTATACTCCTTCAACTCACACACTGGCGAGTAAAATCTGAGAATTTATTACCCAGAGTGAAGATTTAGTCGCATATAGAGGGTTGACCAAGTTACCATATTTGCTAAAAATTAAACCTTGATTCTTTAGATTCATCCATGAACTATCGTCCATCTTTACAGAAGTGCTTTACCTTGGCATGTAGACAGACCCAGCGGCTGTAGAGGATGTGTTTACAGAGGTGAGACGGTCTTCCGAGATCATCTTTTCCTGTGGTGGCATTAATGATCTCCAACCCCTGATCTCCGACTGTCCAGTTGACGCTGAAGTTGGGAGCTTTCCCAGGTTGCCTTGCTTCTGTATTACTGATACCTGCAGAGGAGGGAGAAAACAGACATGGTTGGGCAAACAGCTGAGAAAACTGATATAATCAATCATTTATTTGAGATGTTGTACCACTAAGAAGAGGTCTGTTGAGGGCGAATGGCTTGGGCAGATCGTCCATGTCGGCGATGCGCTGGTACATGGCTCTGGAAAGATGGTCGGCATGGTACAGACTTCCCAAAATTAAACTGGAGAAATAGATGGGTTCTGTAAAATAACTCAGAAGAGACCCCTGCACTCCAATTATGTTCCATCTAAGGGAGAAAGAAAACCATAGATGTTTTTAAAAAACACAGGTGTGCACCTGGTTGACGGAAAGAAACAATGTCATTGGTTGCATGCAGTACAAAGTATTCACCCCCTGCGGACATACAGCACGATACTTATGCCACAGTACCATGAAGGAATAAAACAACATCCTGATGTCAAAAGAGTGCACAGTCATATTTACGGCAACCATTGAAATGATCGGAAAAATAACACCTGGGATCTATAATCTCAATCACTGTGATTTCTTCGAAGACTTCAGAATGATTTTTTCCAAAGGTGATGCATCAGATCTGAGCTCTCAAAAAGCCTCAGCTCACAGCTGGATGATAACGACCGCGTTTAACTGGAGTGGATTTCTTGGCATCCAATGCGAGGCATGCGGATGTGTTTGCAGCAGTAGGCTTCCCTCAGCAGGACGGCTGTTTTTTGGAGACCATAATCAGAACCCTAATCAGGGGCCCAATGCCCCTGCTCCAGGGAGCCCCTCGCTCTGGAGAGAGCTGAAGTGATTGGGGTTTCAGAGCCAAGAAGACAGCCAATCAGCTGCTTTCTGAGTGCCACTGGATGCAGGCAACGGAATGCTAACGAGACTTGTTAAAGTTGGGGGGAGGGGGCACAAGGAAAAAAGTAAGACGGTCATAGGAAGCATTCGACATCGAGCAGATCAAGGAGAGGTGTCACCACAAAAGAGGGCCACCTGATGTCAGCAGGCTTTTTTTTTTCCTCAAAAAGAATCATCAATCATTAAAGCCAAAGCTTTTCCAAAAAAAAAGGCAAAACGAAAAGGGGGGAAAAGTCAGTTTTAGCTTAAAACGTGAGTAGATTTTAATCATGGTCACAGCACAAGAAAATAAACATTGACCCCGATTTACATTCTGAATTTTTGCGAAAACAAACTTGGATTTGAAAATACATTGAAATGCATCAAAAATTAATTTTTCATGTATGGAATTGAAATGGGTTACAAATGTCTTTTTTTTTTTTTTACAAAATTAATTTTGAGAGAGGCAATTGAGAAAACAAATATTGTATGAAAACAATATTGTTAATCATACCTGGCAATCTTGTCACTACACGACATGGTTAGCAGTCGTTCTCCCTGCAACACTCCATCCCAGGTCTGAATGGTGTTACTCGTACGAACGGGTATTGTACCTTCTCCAGACTCAATCTTGGTTCGCAGTTGTCCGCGAGCCTTGCGGTTTGGATGCCGGTCGCCCTGGTCTAGAAAGAGTGAGCTGAATTTAGTTTACTACTTTTTAAAAACTGGTCCATATTTTGTTGTGGCATACAACAACAAAATTAGCAAAATCCATTCATCCGTCATAATTTACATACCCTCGACACCAGCCTCATGAGGGGAGAAGATCCGGGCATCTCCACAGGGCGACGTACTGATATACAGATGGAACTGAATATCGTCTTTAAGCCGGTAGCCATGTTCACTACACCATCTGAATATGGATTTCTCATGTTCCTCAGTGCTGTCGCTAAAGATGGAAAAACACACCACACTTTGGGCGATCTTGATGTCCCACGGACTATTAAGAGGGCTTTGAAATGTCTATAATTGAAAATAGGTCCTTGGCCTGACACCCATGTCATCAAATCTGTCATTTATTATTTCACAGCAAATAAAGGTCGTGTCTAATTGATTACACACACATATCCATATCAATTCATGCTAATTGGCATCTGAGAAATTGATCCAAAAATAATCTTCCATATCAACAGGCTAGTGTGAATGATTTGTTAATTTGTAATGATTATAAAATAAAGGACGATTAGAGAGTATTGTTACCACCCAAACAATATTACATATTTTATTATTATTATTAAAAATATATAATTTAGTATTTATTCTATAAATATATTTGGTTCATATTATGATAACTTTGAATCTGCAATAAATAACAGTAAACTGGGAAAGTTGTTATATGATATATCGTGTCGAATTGACATTAATGGTGTTCCTCAGGGATCTGTTCTCGGGCCTCTAGTTTTCCTAATTTACTTCCGTTAGGTCACATTATCCGTCGCCATGGTTTTAACTTTAATTTTTATGCAGATGACACACAACTAAACACCTGAAAACATATCTGATCTGGTTGTGCTTTTTGTGTTCTCTACATTCAGTGTATATGTATGCCTTTATTTCTGCTGTCATGGTGAATAATGAATGATTGTAAAGCGTCCTTGAGTTTGTAGAAAGGCGCTATATAAAATAAACATATTATTATTACAATTTAGAATGATTAAAAATATATAATTGCAAATGTAAGATAAATATGTATATGTGTTTCACCTGAGAAAGTATTCCAGCTGACTGTACAGGTATCTGATGAGGGAGCGACGTGCGATGATCTCAGCATGGCAGTCGTTAAGGGCCAGTCCTCGATCACTCATGTACTCACCATTTATACACTTGGTTCCTGTGGTGACGCAAATCACCTGAGCATCCTTCACATCTGTACCTGATAAAACGGTCAATGCGATTTAGCCAAATAGGACATGTTCCTGTTTCAACATTCCAGTCATAAGCATGCATTGTGCTTACCAGTTGTCATGACAACACCCGCAAGGACTTTCCGGCGTGCATGTGGAGACGTGAAGTTATCCGTCAGCTCACTGAACTTTTCCACAACTAAATGAGAGACGGCATCTGCGAGGACCTGAGGAGCCCACAACCATAACTGTACAAACATCTGTATACAGTGCTTGCATGTCACTAAGCTAATCAGCAACAATTAAACTGCTAAAAGACTACAGCGTTACGGAATAAACTCCAAGAACACACTGAATTGATGCTTTTAAAAAGAGAATATGTATCCATTTGAAAATGGCTGGCAAAATGGCAAATGCTCGAATACAAAAGAAATTAACTGCTTGACTGACACAGACCTTTTACTGAAAGATCTCTTTAGACAGAGAGGTGAGAGTGATGTGTTTTCCTGTTTGAGAAGTGCTTCTGTATCTGATTTTAATTAAGATTCTGTTTATTCTCTTCGGTTGTTATCAAGGGAGAATGGGAGGGATTATGAACAGGATTAACTAATGTGTAAATAATGCTGTGTACACTGGCGCACCGATTAAAAGTTTAATGCTTGAGTTAATTTGAAATCCAACTGAAACGTTCGTGTGTAGGTTCTGATTTAATTAAAATTGTTAAATGAAGACTGGCAGAAGCTTTATAAAGGACAAATTATGGTTAAGCAAAGCTACCAAAGCATGGCATTTAATCGCATTAAAATTGCTTTTTCAATATCAAGCTTGATAAAATGCAAGTCCTATGTATGGGGTCGTAAAGAAATGAAATGAATTAATTTATAGCGTTCATCGTAGTCTAAACTTACCCCACCATGAGGCAATGATTACTTACACAATGGCACCCAGTGTTAACTTTCTGGGGAAAAAATTTAGACCATTGGGGGAAAAAATGATGGGGTCCACATTTCTCACCTGAGGCAGGTGTAGCTGAAGTCCCTCTCTTGGGATTGGCTGTCGGGATGGCGTCTGGTCCAGTTGCATGTTAAAAAGTCCTGACAGGGCCGCTTGGGCCGCCCTCGCTTTCGCCAGCTTTTTATTCCGTCCGGAACCTTGGAACATCTGAGTATCTACAGTAACTGCCATTATAAAGTTCTTGGCATGGCTTTCACCGCTCTCAGCCACAAACTCATACTTCAGTCCAGGCCGAAGCTCATTTAGGATCATCACAGCATTTTTGCCACTGCCTGTAGGGGGCGTTGTGAGTGCAGGGGGTAGTGGGAGAGGACGTGACCTGTTGTTGTTTTTCAGCACCACGGGCAAAGGGTATTCATTTAAGGAGCAGAGAGACCCATTGCTGCCAATACTCAAGTAGAAGGTGTCATCAGGTGGTGCGGGCGTCTCAAATCCATTAAATAGCATGTCTGGGAAATCTGCTTGATCTGAGGTGAAGTCTGCGTTAACAGTCAGCGTACGGCCCATCGCGAGATGAGCTTCGGATGCATTGGGAAACTGAACAAAAGAGCGCATCGCTTTTTCGGCCGCATTCAGTTTGGCTTTCTTCTTCGTTGGGCCTGAGCCCTCAAATAACTGTCCGTTAACCTCAACGGTCATGATGAACACGGGTGCATGTACTGGCCCCGTCTGAGACAGAAGTTTGTACTGCAGTCCTGGTTTGATTTCATTCAGTTGCATGAGAGCATTTTTCGGCAAGACTGGCCCTTGTGGTTTCCTGCGCTTCTTGGGCCGGAATTTGGAATGCCCGTGGCCTTTGTTGCCCTCCTCCAGAGGGCGTTTCCTGCTCAATCCCCGAGCGTTTCCATTAGCTAAGTGAGGCCCCTCCCCCAGCACTTCTTTGGAGGAGAGGTTGTCCAGGTTGCGGTTTTCTTTAACGTCCACGCTACACGAACCTGTGATGTCCAGAGAGAGTAACTTACAATGCCTTCCATGCAGGACCTTGTAAATGTAAAATTTAGAGATTCTTTCATCTCTCTTTGTAACTGGATTGAATGATACCATCAAGCAGGTTTAGTCTAAAACATTTAACATTAAGACAATATTAGTATTGCTTTCAGAAGAATTTTTTAGATATGACACTTAGATTGAGGGCAAATTGCCTTAACATAAAACAATTTGTACACCAAACTTGCAGCACATAAACTCTTTATTTCCATTATTGAAATATTTATATAATTTCCAGTAGAAAATTATCTTTCAAAAATATCTAAATTTTCATAGGAATCCAGATCCCCCCCCCAATATTTTTTTTACTATATTACTAATTACAGTATGTCATTGTTCACCCCTAAAGAACAACTGCAAACTACCGAAACAAAGAACATCATATCAACCAGTTGCCAAAGCTGATGGAAATTAGTGTAAATTCTCATTTATAACATCCTGCAGTAAAAGCTTGACAAGTTACTCTATTTGGTGCTCAGGAAATAAAAGTTAAAAGAGAGAGAACAGACAGACAAAAACAACTGATATAGACAGTGCTACCAGAAAATCAATCTCCGATTTCAATTTGGGACGATTTCGTCAATAGGTTCTTCCCAAATTCTGATTGGGAAGATCTGCATGTTTTCCACAGCATTCATCTTGCCTTCCTTCTGCGTTGAACCTCGATCCACAAACAGCAGTCCCTCAACTTCTACAGATGTATTGAACATAAATGAATGACCTGAGACAGCAGTTTGTACTGTGGTTGTTGTATCGTCTCATTGAGTTGCGTCACACAATGTTTTAGCCAGACTAGCCTTGGAAAGTGGAGCAGACACGACTTTCGTTGTCCTTCTCCAGAAGGAGTTTCAGGATCTTCGGTGGAAGATGTACAGGTACAAAACAAACCTGTGATGTCCAGAGAAAGTAACTTCGGTCCAAGAACTTCAAAAGTTCATTCATCTCTCTGTAACTGGATTGAGATAAGATAAGTGCGTCAGTCAGCACGATAGCCTCATGGGCAGTACGCCAACATACAGTGCCGTTGCGCTTTGGGAGTTTGAGTCCTGGCTCGTGGACCTTTCCCGATCCTATCCCCTTCTCTCTCCCACTTTCCTGGCTACATACTATTCTATCTCAATAAAGACAATTAAAAAAAATTTGCCGAAACATTAAGCGGGTCATATCAAAAGTTCAGTCTACTATTAAAGCATTTTTCGCTCCTCCTGAACTTCTGCAACTACTGAATACGTGACCAACCACAATTAAATGTCAACAACATAAATTTAGCATTCAGAAATTTTATCTACAGTCACGGTGAAGAACCTAAAGCTACAAAAATTAAACAACCAGTTATGACAGACATGAGAATGAACTTATAACATCTTATACTACAATATTACTCAGGTGCTCAGGACAAGAATAATGTGAAAAAAAAGACAAAAGAGACAAAATGCTACCGGAAGGTTTAGACAGTGAAGGGATACTGATCAAATATTAAATCAATGACAGAAAAAGAAATCAACTGAAAGGATTGGAAGTTACGAGGTATAGGTATAAGCGGTATACAATCTTAGGGTACAACCCTATCTCCTTAACTTCAATATCTTGTTTGCAACCTTTAACACAGATGAAAGTAAAAGGCAGTAAACAAGGGGATAAAAACAAAACACAAACACCACACGGTGACCACACATGATTCTTCATAAGGGGCTTTCAATCAGTTCTAGGAACTAGCCAGCAGGGTGGTTCCTAGAGAACCAATTTCTCTCTCTGGCCATTTTCCTGGTTGCATTTATATCAGGACCTTTGAAGTAGGGATGGGCGATACCACTTATTTTGTTTTCGATACGATACCGATATTTTTCAAGGCAGTATCGATGATATCGATACCGATTTGATACTTCTGAACTAAACTTTTAAATTATGAAATTTATTAAATTATTAAATTATTAAATTACTAAGAGTAAAATGGGTAATGATAAGCACTTAACTTTATGTTTAAAATGCATTTTAACATTCAATATACCTTAATTGTAACTTATTAGGTTATATTTTTGTTTACACATGGTTCAAATATGTTTTTTGTTTACACATGATTCAAATCTATAAATACTACAGTTGAACTATGGTCACTTTAGTAAAACCATGGTTCATTTTCATACGGGACTGCCAGTGACAGGCTGTTGCATGCATAAAATGCAACCTTTTTATTCTGACAGTGTATGAATTCTATTAACATTACAGAATAGAACATGATCAGTATTATCTTTCAACATTCAATTTAAATAACTGTAATTGCACAAAATGCTTCTCTGTCCTCTGTACTTCTGTCTTCTGATAAGCATTGTTCAGGGCTGCCGTTCCCAAAAGCTTTAATGCTTTCTTATGATACTTTTGGTAAAAGCAGCCCTGTTTGAATGTACTGTCAGAAGTGAGTGAACGCTCTCTGTGAGGGATTGGTTCTGTCTTGCAACATTTGAGTGTTCAGATAAGCAGGAAAATAGTTCTATCCTACACAATAACTCGCTACAAAGGTTATTCGTCCAATTCAATGAATATTGTATGCATTTTTTTTTTGTTAAATAAACAAAATCACTGGTAAATAAAACACACCTTAGTATCGATATTTTTTGTTTGAGTATCGATACTTTCTATACTCGCATCAGTATCGATATATCGATACTTCGGATTGATACGCCCATCCCTACTTTGAAGCGGCCGACAGCGACGTCTTCATTCGCTGCATTTACAAACGTCAACAACAGGTGAATGGAGGACGCCATGATCGGAGCTGTATTTGTTGTGTGTTGTGGGTTTCGTGATAACAGAGATGGAAAAGTACAATTTACGCAATTGAAAGAGCATGAAAATCTGACAAAATTTCCAATGTCAACTTGCAGTGTTACATATCATCAAGGCTGAGAAAAGAACAACGCTGCAGACAACAAGTAAATGCCGTTATCGTTGTTTTCCATGTTCGTGGAGTAAATTAGAGGTTGACCGATGTATCGGCTTTGCCGATTAATCGGCACCGATAGTTGATTGCTGGAACTATCGGTTATCGGCAAAAATCCATGCCGATAGTTTTCCGGGTTGTGTCCATTGCTGGAGCGCTGAGAAGGGTCTGCTGTCATTATACAGTGTGAGAGCGGCCTCTAGTGGTTGAAATCACTGACAGCACGTGATATTTGTTTAGACACATGATACTGCACGCTGAACAGAGCGGGAAACTTCAGACGCGGATTTAAATGCAGCCGACAGAAAATCCTGCTGCGTCACAGAGCGCCATTCACATAGTTTTCCATTAAATTACATTATATTTGTCCCGAATTGTTGTTAATGTACATAATGAATTGTGTATTGTGCATTTTCAGCAAAACGTTTGTCTTTCTGTGGCTCTAATAAAGTCTGTGTGCTTCATATATAGAGCTATAATATAGGTTGTGCTTTCTCTTTCCGTTTGCTCCGTTTTTTAAACACCGAACTTCAAACTCATCTATGCCTCATTGTTCATTCTTGAAGTAAACTTGAGCCCGTTTGGTGATAAACTGTTAAATAAACTGTTTTAGACTGCTGCTCGAGTTGAACGCGACGCGTCCGGAGTGTGTGTGATACCGGTGCTGCGCTTTTATTTTGATTAGATAAACATCAAGAGTTCAAGAATAGAAGCAGTTAAAGTGTGAGTATACATACAATATCCATATGTATATACTTTTAATGTTATAGCCTTTGTGTATATATTTAAAGATGTGCATCTTTAAGCATGACATTTGAAATGAAATGGTAACACTTTAAAATGAGAGTCCATTTGTAACATTAAGATGAATGAAAGCTGTGTAAGTATTGTTCCTTGTAAGAGTGTGTTAATTTCAACATTTACTATTACTATTATTATTTTTACTACTACTACTACTAGTATGGTTCAGTACTGTTTTTGTTAATAAAGCACTATTTTAATTTTTGTTCAGTATCAATTTTAAAACTATCGGTTAATTAATCGGTATCGACCAGTGTGGTCCAACCTAGCTATCGGTATCGGCAAAATCCACTATTGGTCGACCTCTAGAGTAAATATGTTTACTTGGCTTGTCAAAAATGCCAGGTAGCCGGTGCTTCGTATGCATTTGGCCAATCAGCGTACTGGTACGTCAGTTCCTATACTAGTAATGTTTTAGACCCTACTCTGAAGTAGAAGCTAATTTAGTTCCCTAAATACGTTCCTTGTTCCTGTGGTTCCTAGTTCCACGATACAGAACATAACCTGCAACCTGAAATAATGCTTCAAAACTCCACACAGGTGTTGTGCTGGAGTGTGAGAGTTTATAATCCTCACCAGACTGAATCATCACACTCCAATTTCAGAGTTGTCAACAACCTTCACTTTTCCTCTGCGTTGCCTGTCTACAAATAGTCCTCCTGGGCACGGTGTTAACTTCCTGACCATGCCCCCTATAGACTGAGGATACTGTAGATTGTGCACTAGCTCAAAGGCAACAATCAAGTGGAAAATATGTAACAGGATCTCACTGATAAGGTGGAAAAAAAGCAGAAGCGAGCAGAATTCAAGGGCTGTCACTATTTGTGTACATCTGCTATTCTGTTGCAGATTCCCGGATTCTTTTAGAGCTTTCAGGTACCCTATTTTTTAATCATCTACAGTGGGGAAAAAAAGTATTTAGTCAGCCACCAATTGTGCAAGTTCTCCCACTTAAAAAGATGAGAGAGGCCTGTAATTTTCATCATAGGTATACCTCAACTATGAGAGACAAAATGAGAAAAAAAAATCCAGAAAATCACATTGTAGGATTTTTAAAGAATTTATTTGCAAATTATGCTGGAAAATAAGTATTTGGTCAATAACAAAATTTCATCTCAATACATTGTTATATACCCTTTGTTGGCAATGACAGAGGTCAAGCGTTTTCTGTAAGTCTTCACAAGGTTTTCACAAACTGTTGCTGGTATTTTGGCCCATTCCTCCATGCAGATCTCCTCTAGAGCAGTAATGTTTTGGGGCTGTCGCTGGGCAACACGGATTTTCAACTCCCTCCAAAGATTTTCTATGGGGTTGAGATCTGGAGACCTTGAAATGCTTCTTACGAAGCCACTCCTTCGTTGCCCGGGCGGTGTGTTTGGGATCATTGTCATGCTGAAAGACCCAGCCACGTTTCATCTTCAATGCCCTTGCTGATGGAAAGAGGTTTTCACTCAAAATCTCACGATACATGGCCCCCATCATTCTTTCGTTTACACGGATCAGTCGTCCTGGTCCCTTTGAGCAGCCCCAAAGCATGATGTTTCCAACCCCCTGGCTTCACAGTAGGTATGGTGTTCTTTGGATGCAAATCAGCATTCTTTCTCCTCCAAACACGACACGTTGAGTTTTTACCAAAAAGTTCTATTTTGGTTGCATCTGACCATATGACATTCTCCCAATCCTCTTCTGGATCATCCAAATGCTCTCTAGCAAACTTCAGACGGGCCTGGACATGTACTGGCTTAAGCAGGGGGACACGTCTGGCAATGCAGGATTTGAGTCCCTGGCGGCGCAATGCGTTACTGATGGTAGCCTTTGTTACTTAGGTCCCAGCTCTCTGCAGGTCATTCAACTAGGTCCCCCCTTGTGGTTCTGGGATTTTTTGCTCACAGTTCTTGTGATCATTTTGACCCCACGGGGTGAGATCTTGCGTGGAGCCCCAGATCGAGGGAGATTATCAGTGGTCTTGTATGTCTCCCATTTTCTAATAAATGCTCCCACAGTTGATTTTCTTCATACCAAGCTGCTTACCTATTGCAGATTCATTCTTCCCAGCCTGGTGCAGGTCTACATTTTTGTTTCTGGTGTCCTTTGACAGCTCTTGGTCTTGGCCAAGGTGGAGTTTGGAGTGTGACTGTTTGAACAGGTTGTTGTGGACAGGTGTCTTTTATACTTATAACGAGTTCAAACAGATGCCATTAAAACAGGTAACGAGTGGAGGACAGAGGAGCCTCTTAAAGAAGAAGTTAGAGGTATGTGAGAGCCAGAAATCTTGCTTGTTTGTAGGTGACCAAATACTATTTTACCGAGGAATTTACCAATTAATCTTTAAAAATCCTACAATGTGATTTTTTTCTGGATTTTTTTTCTCATTTGTCTCGCCCCCATTTTTTTTAAGGGTTAGGTATACATACAGTGGGTACGGGAAGTATTCAGACCCCCTTAAATTTTTTTGTTATATTGCAGCCATTTGCTAAATCATTTAAGTTAATTTTTTCCTCATTAATGTACACACAGCACCCAATATTGACAGAAAACACAGAATTGTTGACATTTTTGCAGAGTTATTAAAAAAGAAAAACTGAAATATAAAATGGTCCTAAGTATTCAGACCCTTTGATGTGACACTCATATATTAACTCAGGTGCTGTCCATTTCTTCTGATATTCCTTGAGATGGTTCTACACCTTCATTGAGTCCAGCTGTGTTTGATTATACATATTGGACTTGATTAGGAAAGCCACACAACTCTCTATATAAGACCTTACAGCTCACAGAGCATGTCAGAGCAAATGAGAATCATGAGGTCAAAGGAAATGCCTGAAGACCTCAGAGACAGAATTGTGGCAAGGCACAGATCTGGCCAAGGTTACAAAAAAATTTCTGCTGCACTTAAGGTTCCTAAGAGCACAGTGGCCTCCATAATACTTAAATGGAAGACGTTTGGGACGCCAGAACCCTTCCTAGAGCTGGCCGTACGGCAAAACTGAGCTATCGGGGGAGAAGAGAATTTGTGAGAGAGGTAAAGAAGAACCCAAAAATCACTGTGGCTGAGCTCCAGAGATGCAGTCAGGAGATGGGAGAAAGTGGTAGAAAGTCAACCATCACTGCAGCCATCCACCAGTGGGGCTTTATGGCAGAGTGGCCCGCCGGAAGCCTCTCCTCAGTGCAAGACACATGAAAGCCCGCATGGAGTCCAAGATGGTGAGAAATAAGATTCTCTGGTCTGATGAGACCGAGATAGAACTTTTTGGCCTTAATTCTAAGCGGTATGTGTGGAGAAAACCAGGCACTGGTTCATCACCTGTCCAATACAGTCCCAACTTTGAAGCATGGTGGTGGCAGCATCATGTTGTGGGGGTGTTTTTCAGCTGCAGGGGACAGGACGACTGGTTGCAATCGAGGGAAAGATTAATGTGGCCAAGTACAGGGATATCCTCGACGAAAACCTTCTCCAGAGTGCTCAAGACCTCAGACTGGGCCGAAGGTTTACCTTCCAACAAGACGATGACCCTAAGCACACAGCTAAAATAACGAAGGAGTGGCTTCACAACAACTCTGTGACTGTTCTTGAATGGCCCAGCCAGAGCCCTGACTTAAACCCAATTGAGCATCTCTGGAGAGACCTAAAAAAATGGCTGTCCACCAACGTTTACAATCCAAACTGACAGAACTGGAGAGGATCTGCAAAAAGGAATGGCAGAGGATCCCCAAATCCATTTGTGAAAAACTTGTTGCATCTTTCCCAAAAAGAATTAGATCAAAAGGGTGCTTCTACTAAATAATGAGCAAAAGGGTCTGAATACTTAGGACCATTGTGATATTTCAGTTTTTCTTTTTTATAAATCTGCAAAAATGTCAACAATTCTGGTTTTTTCTGTCAATATGGGGTGCTGTGTGGTCATTTATGAGGAAAAAAAAAAAAAAACTGAAAATGATTTTAGCAAGGGGCTGCAATATAACAAAGAGTGAAAATTTGAAGGGGGTCTGAATACTTTCCGTAACCACTGTATATGAAAAGACAGGGACTATATCATCTTTTTAAGTGGGAGACGAGAACTTGCAAATGGTGGCTGACTAAATCTTTTTGCCCAATGTATATCAGTTGACTGCCAAAAAGACACTGACTATCCTAATATGATGCTACACTGCAGTTTTGGAGTATAAAGGCTATCACATCGCAACAAACAATGCATATGTAGAATTGCTAAGGAAGAAGGAAAAACGCTTGTAAAAAGGCTTAGGTACCTAATACACTACAACACACAACACACACACACACACACACACAAAAAAGCAATAAAGATGAAGTATGGATTGGGACTAAGGAAGGGTCAAACGTACTTCCTTCAACCATTGAAATCTTTTCATCTGCTCTGAATTTAGGATTAGAGTTAAACAGAGAGAAATATTTGACTAGGTCATGAGGATAAGTCTTCCAATCTTCCACTTTCAAACAAATGGCCCCTTTTTTGGCACCTTTTAATAATGCAAAAATCAGAACATTGTTAAAACTGAAATGTCTTTTTTTTTAATTTCCAAAGAGATGGAGGTAGATATGGAAAAAAACGATAAAACACTCACTCATGTGTTTTTCTTCATCCACATCCAGACTGCAGAACTTCTGCTGCCCCCTGGGCCGCCCACCGGCTCCTACTGCAGAGAAACCAAGGGAAGGACATTTAAAATTCATCTCCAATCATGATTTCTGCTTACTGAAGTCATCTGTTCCCACTTACACCCTCTGCCTGCTCCCTTAATGAGGCTAATTAACCAGCTTTAATGACGGGAGACAACTAATGTGCAGGTGCAATTATTGCCCAATTAAATGCTAACATTCCCCTAATGAATCAGTGAAAGAGACAGGCAGAGCACGCTTTGAGAAAACAGTCACTTTTAGAACTCAAGCCTCAGCTCGAGTGAGAACTGAAAAAACTTTAGAGGAATTAAAGGTCTGTTGGGGTGGAGCAGTTCTGTTTATTGGATCCAATACCTGAACATACTTAAAAACTGAGGTCATGCCAGTTAGAAACGCCATCAAAAAGGAAAGATGAATAGCAAAGCAATAGAAAAAAATATTTTACAGTCATTCATTCTTATGCTTTGCCACACCTTTTGAAACCAATATTGGCAGAAACAAAATAACTGAATCCAAAGGCAGGGAGATATGGAAGCTTCTATACGGATAGGCTTGAACGAGGACACGGCCGTCAAGACGAGACTTTGAAGGGGCCGAGTGAAGTGGATACAGTCGATAAGAGACTCCGTGATAAACAAGCCTGAGAAGCTCGATAAATCACGAAAGCTATTAAAGCGAGTGACGCACGCAGGCACTTCAACAGAAGCTTTTTAAAGCCGATATACTGACGCTCTAGACATAAACACCATTTTATTTCCTGTCATCTCAACTTTTCAATCTTTCCGAAATGTCCCATTTGATGCCGGACTGAGCTGAGAAAATGTCTTAGGTGAACAAACACGAAATCAAAATACCTTCGCTCTTAGAAACCATTATGAATGCAAGAACTGGAAAATAAGGTGTCGGGAGTTGGATAAAATCACATATTCTGAATGCGAAATCTGTCCACATTTCACTCAGAGATAAGTGCACCTGCTCGTTGATGGCGATCACCGATTGATGTTGACGACGGTAAAATACCATAAAAGTAGGGTTAGCCATGGCAAACCTTGTGAAAATGAAAGCCGTGGGATAATAGGAGGCATTTCTCACAGTGTGACGCCTGACACATTAGTGAGCGGTATTGATAAATTAACCGACATCACTCACCATTCAAAATCTGCTTTTATAAACGAGAACAAGCAAACAGATCAACCTCACAGGATTGTTTTCATCTTATATTAATTGTCTTTTTTACTTGACCACAGTTTTTCTTTGCATTTTCAAGTACAACCTTGCTTGTGACTCTAAAACTTAACTTTTGGCTTGAACTCTTAAACCTCGCCGTTCTTAAAGTTACAAAAATAAAAACACTTGGCTCTCTTAACGGAGCTCAAGGCATTTTTAAGTTGAAATGACATCACAGACACTGTTAGCGTGTTGGAAACTGCATTTGGTGCTTTAAAACAGCACGGGACGGTGCATTAAATGCCACTCTTGTTCAGCACCATGGAGAGCTGCGAGCTAAGAAAGATGAATTCAGGACCACGGAGAGTAGACAGCTTAGAATGCACAGCGGGTCTTTCTGAGTGAAGGGTAGATGTACGATCATAAGACGCAGCCTGAACGCAGGCAATAGCTTAGCTCTATGACCCTCCAGCTCATCAGGAAACACTATTGGAGTGAGAGAGACCAAAGGGAGAGCTGAAGAAATGCAGAAAGAGATCCGGACAGAGAAAGGTGTGTGTGATGGAGTGCAAGTGCTGTGCAGATAGAAAAAGATATTTGGCCTGATTCTTTCCAAGTGTCAGCAAAAGTAAAGAAACAAACTTTCGGTGTCAGCCTATAAGGTATTACGGTCCACAAGTACTACATGTTTTCTTGGATTAAAGGAAAGCGCAACTAACAGGGCTGTCGCCAAACAGAAATGCAAACTCATTCTTGCAGTCATCCAACCCCAAACATTTCTCTGTTTTAAAGGGATAGTTCAACCAAAAATGAAAATTCTGTCGTTAATTACTCACCCTCATGTCGTTTGAAACCCGTAAAACTTTCGTTTATCTTCAGAACACAAATTAAGATATTTTTGATGAAATCCGAGAGCTTTGTGACCCTGCATAGAGAGCAACGCAACTGACCAAAAAAGGTAGCAAGGGCATCGTTAAAATAGTCCATGTGACATCAGTGGTTCAACCGTAATGTTATGAAGCTACGAGAATACTTTCTGTGTGCAAAGAAAACTTCATTCAACTATTTTTTCTTTTCCGTCTCGGTCTTCGACACACATTCACGAGAGTACCAAGACGCATGGACTATTTTAATGATGTCTTTACTACCTTTTTTGGCCTTGAACGTGTCAGTTGCGTTGCTCTCTACGCAGGGCTAGAAAGCTCTCGGATTTTACCAAAAATATCATAATTTGTGTTCTGAAGATGAACGAAGGTTTCTCGGCTTTGGCACGACACGAGGGTGAGTAATTAACAACAGAATTTTTTATTTTTGGGTAAACTATTCCTTTAAGATCCTGATCTGTCCAACAGGGACTCAACCAATGGTGTGAGTTTGGGCCGTGGCTTTCTGTTGGACTGACCAATAAAAGACAATGATAGTGTTCAGAAAACCTGTTCGAAAAACAATCATTTCTTTTCCATTTGGTCACACAGGGAGACTTCAAATCAACAGTACAGTAAAAAGATATTTTACAACGACCGAGGTGACTGAACATTTGTATAGACATTTTAAAGTCTTAGAAAAGGGTTTCGTTTCATTTTTAAAGAGCAGTTTTATGGCCAGAGCTTTTTTAAACAATAAAATGCATAAAAATTAGTGCTGTCAAACGATTAATCGCGATTAATCGCATCCAAAATAAACGTTTTTGTTTACATAATAAATATATACAGTACGCACACATATATTATGTTATATAAAATACAAAATGCTACAAAATTATTTGAAAATATTTACGTGTATTATATTTATATCATATATTTATAAATATACATTGATATTATATATAAACACAACATATTTTTCTTAAATATATACATGCATGTGTGTGTATTTATATATAATTAATAAATATACACAGCACACACACATATATTATGCAAACAAAAACTTTTATTTTGGATGCGATTTAATCACGATTAATCGTTTAACAGCACAAAAAAATCAATTTTGAAAACCTCTCCTTACCGGTTTAAAACACATGAAAACTCAACCGATCATAAACATATAAACTTAACATAACATTTAATAACACACAAGGATATTGCGGCTATCCTTCATCATGGTCTGGCTGAGATCCCTGTGGGGGGAAATATAAATATAATATATATATATATCAGTGATAGACCAATACATCCAATTTAAATGTCATAATATTAGTTACTACATAATATACATAAAGTAGTTCTGCTTTATTTGTGAGCCCAGTTTTGGAATTTCAATTTCAGAATTCTTAGAGCACACAATGCTAACAGCCCATCACAGGTTTTAGCATCAGAGTTGATCAAATAAAGCTTGCCATCTTTCAGACAATTAGCAGCTGCCAGTACCGCCATGTCTTCACCACAGGATCTGTAAAATTTTTCTGACAGCATTCGTTTAGTGTCGACTCCATAGGGACTCGGCAGGCAGCGGCAGGGCTGCATGTCAATTCGTAAAGCCAATCAAGCGATTTCATCATTTAACACACATGAACTGAAACACACACACCAGCAGTGTGAGAGAGCTAGAAAAATGGACGCATACTACGACAGAAGGCAGTTGGATTTTTTCTTATTGAGTTTATATTGAGTCTAAATTTTGATCAAAAATGAAGCAAAACAAAAAAGACGAAATCCTTTATGTGTGTCGTTCCAAACCTGCATGACTTTGTGTGGAACATGACAGAAAATGTGTACAAAAATGTGTCAATGGGTCCAATGTTGTGTTATTTTGGACCCCACTGACTTCCATTATATGGATAAAAACAGTTCAAACATTGTTCAAATTATCTTCTTTAGGGTTCTGCAGAAGAAAGTCAGTCAGTCATACAGGTTTGGAGCGACATGAGGGTGAGTAAACAACACGACTTTTTATTTTTGTTTGAACTAGAAGCAAACTTTTAAAAATGTGAAAAGCCCCCATTATTTCTAACACATGAAGGAACAAACACAGGTGCCACTGATGCTACGGGTGAGAACAGGTGCGACAGATAACACACTTTATCAGCAAAGCTCCAGACCAGACCACATGCCACAGAGACGGATCTATCGCCGAGTCCATCAGAAGGAAAAAAAAGAGGGAGAGCGAGTGAAAGTGAGAGGAGACGACAGGTGGGCTGGACACGGTCTCGGTTTCGGCTGGACAAACCTGAACCGCTTGAGCTAACACTGAATTTATTCCCCCCTCCAGTAGATTAAACTCACAGTCCGTCCCTCCGGACTTCACTCCACTACACTTGGTCTGGAGGAAATGGGTTTCTTTATCTCCATGTTTGAGCATGAGAGACGATGGCACAGGGTGTAGAAACGCTTAAGTAACCATGTATATCTAATTTGCTGTGCCCCATTTCTGTTCAAAATTCAATATTTTCAAGCAGGCATCCAAAAGGAAACAATTTGGCATTTTTTTTGTGTATATTTTCACCCAGCTGATGCCAGAAAGTTTCTAATCCTTGCTTGGGGATTATTTATCACTGCAGAATTATTCCTAGACAGCAGTCAACTGAAAGAAGAAAGAAAGAAAAGAACGAAGGAACAGAAAAAGAAAGAATGAATGAAAGAATAATGAATGAATGAATGAATGAAAGAAAGAAAGAAAGAAAAAAAAGCTGTGTTTTCTGAACAAAATATTCAAAACAGTTTTAGTAAAGGTGTGTGTGGTGTGTGTGTGCGTGGGGTATATATTATATTAGATTTTTTGTTTTAGAATATATATCTGTGACAAGTACAATTGTGATATATAAAAAATGTACTATAATATTCTATATATAAATAAATACCGTTTTAATAATATATATAACTGTTTTCGGACAACACACACCCACACACAACACTCACACACACACATATATATATTATATATATATAATATATATATACAGTATATAATGGGATTTAATATCTAATATTTTTTATAATCAGAATATAAATAGAGTATACTAAACGCAATATATAAATATATTACTAATAACAATAAATATTAATGTCCTTTGCAAAAAATGTGCATTACACTAATCGATGGCCTTTAAACAAAAATAAAATTAATGTAAACTAAGGAATTAATACTGAAATATGAAAACATGTCATATTTTTATGTCATAAACAGACTTTGTTTTCTACTAAGAATCCTTAAACAGAATTGTCTTTAAGGTTGTTTAAAGGAATCAATCTAAAATAAAAATAAAATAAATAAGATAGGTAAATATAAAATATAACAAAATATAATAATAATATTGAAAGAGTTATTGTTATATACTATTTATTATTGATAAACCATTAATAAAATAATACTAATAAATGGAATATCTAATAATAAATAATACTAAGACTAAAATATTAGTTATTTATAATTTATAATTACATTTTTATAAATTTTATATTATTATATTGTACATTATTCTTATTATTATTTGTACGCTTAATAGCACGGATCAAACTAGAAAAGCTGCTAACTGAATTCCTCGACCACAGAGGTTGGCCATTATAAAGGGGATTATGGGAACAAAGGCAAGATCATACCAAGAGGGAAGGTTTGTATTATATTTAAACAGTTGCTTATCAAGATCTCCATCCGAGGAATCTTAGAGACGTGAGCTACAAATTAGCAGGGAAGCCATGCTCCATCAGAGCATCACGAATCTGTTGAAGTGACGGGGAATTAAAAGGTTATCTGTTCACTAAACAAGTGAATGATACAATCTGTTATCTGAACACTAACTCTCTATTGCTCATGGTTGTGGACTGATTTGGCGGCGTAAACATGGTGAGAGATTACGCGCGCGTGAAGTGGCATTCAATGAGACCGGATTAAAACTAACACGAGGAGGCTGTCTGAATTGAACGCTGCTTCTGCTGCCTTTCAGCATCGACCAGCAACACTCAAAGAGAGAGAGAGAAACCGTAACGAGCCTCTACGAACTAAAGTCGTACACGAAAAGACGACTGGACTGATAGCTGTAACACACAGGCAGAAAGAGAAGTAAGAAAAACCTTTTTTAGTACAGTATGTAAGAGGGCAGCAACGCCAGTCTGAGACACCATATTGTCACTGACAGCAACAACAGCTTTCTCTACTTTTTTTATTTTATTTAATTAATAATAAATTAATAAAAGGCATTTTTAAATTAATTGATCATATTTTATTAAAATGTATAAAAATCTATCATATAAAATTAAAATATTTATATATATATACATCTATATACAACAACATCTAGTAATACAATTTTAATAAAATTCAACTAATTAAATGAAAAAATATGATTCATTTTAAAAGACATTCAGTAAATACATAATTATATAAAAATGGAAATTAAACTTTTTGATGACACCATTACCTTGCATTCTCAAAAAATGAAGACTAATAATCTGTTGATTCATCAATTATGTCTTAATAATTCAGTTAAATTCAATTAAATAGAATTTTCATTTAATTCAACTTATCATTGAAAGAAGAGTAAATAGATAAAATACATTTAAAATGGCATTATTTAATTAAACTGAAATAAATTAATTACAAAGTTTATTATAATAGCACAAGGGTTTAAGACAAATATATTAATTACAATTCAATTATTTTTTATGTAATTTATATAAAATTAAAATAAATACAATTAAATTACATTAAGACTTTACAAGGAAATTAGTAGTTCTATTACTCAAAAGGTAATAAATAATAAACTTTTTAATTCAAATTAAAAACGGCATTTTTTAAAATATTTTTTTATTATAACAATGAGTAATAACATGATATTTTCATAAAATAAAAGTAAATGCATTAATTAACATTGAACATTTAAATTAATATAATTTGTAAATTAAATGTAAATAAATATCTTTAAAAGGAAAAATGGACTTCTTGAGTGGATACGAACTGAATGAATAACTAATTAATAGAAATTAAATTTATTATATTTATTTTCTTATTATAAGTTTATTTGCGTTGTTATGTGCTGAATAAAGTGTCAGAAATTTAACAACTAACAAAACACGCCCAAAAACAGAAATCAAGTTCCAACAACTCTAAAGGTTATGTTTGCTGCGCATTATTAGCAAAAGAAAAACTCAATTTAAGAGTACATAATTGATATATACACTCTTAAAAATAAAGGTGCTTCACGATGCAATAGAAGAACCTTTTTATCTACCCCTTAACATCTGAAGAACCTTTCTGTTTGACAAAAGGTTCTTTGTGGCGAAAGAAGGTTCTTCAGATTACAAAAAGGTAAGAAAGAGATGGTTCTTTAAAGAACCTTTGACTGAATGGTTCTTCGTGGAACCAAAAATGCTACTTCTATTAGCAATGCGCTGTGAATGTTCAGCTCTTTCAAAATTCCGAAACATTTTCAGCTTTTCCAAGATTGTAAACCTTGATGAACTATATACTGGAATTGATCTGAAATCACAAATAAAAGCATACTAATACTACCACACAATTTGCGCAAACAGAAGTTTAATCTACTCAAAATACCAAAAAGTCAATAAATCATTTCGAGGATTTTTTTGTAGATTCCAGTTATATGTAGTTCAAACAATTAAACAAACAAACCAAAATTAGAAAAACAAGTGTCAAACAAAAGGCAAACGTTTACGTAAACAAACATTTGCGATTACATGTTTACGATTAAACGGTTACACAAATGTTTGAACATTTAGGGAAGAACTTTGATCCAGAGCGACTCAAAGTGATTTAGATTTAATGTGGAAAGAAAAACGGTTTACCTTTGCGTTCGGATCGTTTTTTGCGCCTTCTCTTGAACCTCCTGCGAACGAGGCAGTAATACGCACCCATGCTTTGAGAGCAGCTCTGACTCTGAGCCATACCGCCGTACGCTAACCGTACACACGATCTCTGTCTCTGAAGTCAACTTCGACAGGAGTGAGGGTGAGACGGAGGGAGCGAGAGGGAGGAGTGCTGTGGAGAGGGAGGGCTGAGGGTGGGATGTAACCTGCTGTGAACTCTGCTGCTCATGTTACTGCCGTTTCACACGTCTGAAACCAGCTTCGGCTTTTTCTTTAGTCAAATGCTTACAGAACAGCATTTAACTTACAGTTATCAACACAGAGCTGAACACTAATACCTACTGTTTGCCAATTCTTATTATTAATAGTCAACTTCTTACTACATTTATATAGTTAATTACATATCATTTAAATCAATTAAAATTCTCAAAGTAAGATTAAGTATTAAATGTGATTTGAATTTTACTTTTAAATAAACATTTATATATACTTAAGTTAAAAGCAATATTTAGAGCACCATCGTATCAACATGCAACTAAACACTATTCTTATTATTAATAGCTACCTTTATTTATCAGTCAACGAAAATGAGTTCAATTTCATTTAAAATACTTAAGAATTGTATTTAATTGCACTTAATTTCACTGACATTATTACCACGTAGCTTAAGACAAATATCTGTTGTTCACCAATTCTTCTTCTTAGTCACTTTTTTTAATCAATTGAGATACAATTTTATTGAAATAAATTAAAGTCCTCATTGTAATAAAATTAAATTAATTAATTTAAAATGGCATTGAAATGTTAAATTAGAATTAAATTCTAAGAATTTTAAAGACATGATAAAATAGAAATTTTTTAATTCAATAGCTTTATTTCTTGATTATAAATTATAACATCTATTCATAAAAAATAAATTAATTAATAGAACTATTTTATTAAAGCACAAATGTAAATATAAACCTTTCATTATTTACATTTTTTTTAAGTAAAGTATGATGAAATTAATAAAAATGAATTCGAGACGGTACTAAACTAAGTTCTCATTCACACACAAGTTTACGTTAAAAACACACACGAGTTACAAAAAACAGTCGGTTATGTCTGTGAAGGTAAACAGCTGGGAAATAAATCGCATGTTTATTTTAGATCTGTGTGGCAGCAGCAATATACATTAAATAATCCACTGCTGTTGTCTCCTCTGAGGCTGGGACTCTGAATAGTGTTTTGTGCTCGTCTGTGCAGCCAAAGACGGAACAGTTAGCATGTTTTGCTCAAACATTCGCCATGGAATTAGAACTGGTACACCGTTGTCGCTTGCGAAAACACGATAACGGCGCCGTGGGTGGAAACTTACAGATTAAGGGGCGGTAATATTATAATGAGATCCCTTTTCCACGTCACCAAGGGAGCGAAATCAGACGCGCTCG
Organism: Sinocyclocheilus anophthalmus; assembly: GCA_018155175.1. Classification (NCBI taxonomy): domain Eukaryota; kingdom Metazoa; phylum Chordata; class Actinopteri; order Cypriniformes; family Cyprinidae; genus Sinocyclocheilus; species Sinocyclocheilus anophthalmus. The sequence goes on from JADLZN010005453.1 coordinate 222,398, forward strand.
TTTTCTCAGACGCTTGCAGAAAAAGGCTTCCCAAAACAAAGTTACTGGATTAATCTTTTTCAGGTTTCCTTGGTTGGTAGATGCACCGGGGACCTGATTATAGCACTTAAAACCTGGAAAAGTCCGATTTTCATGATATGTCACCTTTAACAAATTTTTCATTAATGAACCACTTTTAAATCATTTTAATTCAACAAAAATGGTACTGAATTTATAAATTGTATTATAAAATATAAACTTTTATATAAAGTTACAAAACAGTGTATTTGACCAAAAATGATATTTGAGCGAACAAGTTATTAACCTCTTAATTAGGCAGTACATAGTGACCTCCTTTCTCACACACACCTCACCTCACAATCACACATGGCTTCAGTCCCATAATTCACTCCTGAAAACTTAAACACAAAAAAGTGTTCTTATACTAATTTCTGAAGGTTCTTGCAATTGCGGTTACATAATTCAGTTTCTGATGTGTACATGTAAACAAAGCACATTCAAAATTCCACCCACAGATACATTTTGAAGCAAAAGGAGCGCAAGAGGTGAAGTCAGAGTCCATACATACTGTGATTAGCAAACCTCTGCCTCCCTCTGCTGGACATTACACCACAATTACTGTACCATCAACTCACCAACAAATGCTAATAATCAGTAATCAGAACAGCAGATTACTATACATTTGCAAATGAAGCTATATATGTGAAACCCACCTGTTTGTTTAGCCTCCTTTTCTTTACAAGCCTTACAGCGAGTTTTGAGACCTGCAACAAAAGAACAGAGATAACAGCGTTTACATATTTACAGCAGGCACGAGACAATCAGATCAGCCAGCTGGTAAACATCTTTACTGTAAATGACAGATCTTATAAAGGACCAAACCTGCAATTAATCAATAAAATAAATAATTATAAAAACAAAAAAAAAGATACTGAATGAATATAATACAAAATATGTATATAATAAAAAAACATTTAAGTATTTTAGTTTATTCCCATGTTTTGCAGTCTCTTATTTATATTATCCCATTTAAGCATTTAATTATAAATGAATGATTAGAAAACAACATAAATTTTTTAAATAAAATAATAAAGATATACAAAATATGGAAAAACAAAATAAACATCCACTTGTTATATTTCGTTAATTCAATAACTTTCCATTCCTTTATTTAATAATCAATATATTATGCATTTATTTATAAATGATGCGGAAAATAAATGTTAAAAAAAGAATCTAAATAATTAAAGTTTAATGCCAAAAATATGAAAATTAACTAAAATAAAAAAAGTATTCATATTTGCATTCATTTATTTATTAAATATCCTATACATTTAATTAATAAATATGAAAAAAACTAAATAAAGATAAAAAAAATAATAATAATAAGACAATAAGTGAGTAATACAAAACACGGAAATAAACTAACATAAAACATCACTTTTTTATACTTTCGTTTTATCACATATTTTCCATTCCTTTATTTAATAGTCATCGTATATATGCATTTAGTTGATAAATTATGGAAAAGTAAATGCAAAAAAAATTATAATAATCAAATAAAAAAGTTATACAAAATATGAAAATAAAAATAAATCATTTTAGTTTAATCCCCATATTTTGCATTCATTTATTTATTAACTATCCTATACATTGAATTAATAAATTATGGGGGAAAAAATAATAATAATACAAACTCGAAGGAAAAGAAAAAACATGGAAATCAATCAAATTCAGGACTTCATTGAAATGTAGTTTATATGTGTTGATCAAACAGCATCTCTGCTCCTGACACGCAGTAGCTAAAAGCTGCCAGAAGACGGCGCTGTAACTCCGTGTAAACACAAGGTGAACTTCCCGCCAACTCAAACTCCTGTCAAATCAGTCAGAACATTTATAGAGCTGCGATGCTATTTAAGGAAAAGACACACAAATAAGCAGATACACCTAAAGCAAACAACATATCATCATAAACACTGTGCCTTTGCATTCTGACAAAATTCATCACGCTATGAAGCTCCGCCCACCGCAAAATCTTATTGTCAAATATCTTGGTCACATCATTAGAAGTGACCTTTGTGACGATGATGAGATTCAGAGACAGTATTGTAAATTGTATGCACAAGCTAATATGCTTGTTAGATCTTGTTAAATTTAGCATGTGTACTGATGGTCAAAATAGCTTTGTTTAAAGCCTATTGCACTCCACTGTATACTGCCCACTTGTGGTGCAGTTACAGTAAAGCTAATTTCAACAAGTTGCAGGTTGCATATAACGATGCATTGCGACTTTTATTAAAAGTCCCTAGGTGTACAAGTGCCAGTCAGCTTTTTGTTCAGAATCAGGTGCCTATGTTATGTGCTGTTATCAGAAACTTTGTGCATACATTTATAAAGCGACTTGAGGCCTCTAAAAATGAAATTATTGTGATCTTGGAGAAGAGTACTGTTAGGTACACCTCTGCACTTTGGAGGCACTGGAGAAAGTGCTTATATGGATATTAGATGTAAATTATTTTCTTGGTATTTGTTGTTGTTGTTATCCATGTTGTATGTTGTTTTTGTATGCTTTTTTTATTTTATATGGACCTTTTTGAGTCTGAAATAAAGATAGCATTATTGGTTAAAAATCCCGCTCCTCGTTTTAATTGCGCCACGCTGCATTTTGCGTTCAACGTGAACAAATTTGACACGTTTCAGTCAATAAACTTGAAGCTGATTTACCTTCAAAAACGATTGCCACTTAATTTTAAATAAGATATTATCAGTCAAATATGTAGCCAGGTAAACAAAACAAAAAAGTTTGTAAAAGGAGGATTATAAACTGAATAAGTGCTATTTTGGAATTCTTCGTGACTTGAGGTGAATCAGAGAAGAAGAACCTCCTCAAAAAAAAGCTTCAGTTTTGCTTTGTAAAGGATTCAATTAGGAGTCGGACCTAAAATAAGAACATCCACTGCCTTAACATCATGTATGTGCATTTTGTGTTGGGCTTCATTGTCCTGAACGGGAACTGAAGTCCTAAACTGTCTCTTTTTCATTCAGACAGTCATCTGCATGTGGAGCAGATATTCAAAGTGAACTGAAACACGACTGATATGAAAAAACGCCTGTCACAGCCGACACAAACTGCTATTAGAGAAAACTGGACGTGGAAAAGAGACAATTAAAGGGGTCCTATTATGCTTTTTCACTTTTTGAATTTTAGTCAGTGTGTGGTGTGTATGTTTGGGCATAAAAAATATCTAGAAAGTTACAAATCTCAAAGTCCACTCCAAAGGGACATATTTCGTTTTTTAAAAATCCCTTTTCAAGAACTACAACGAACGGCTCGTTTGGACTACAGCGTTTGGTTTCCGGGTTTTGTGATGTCACAAAGCGGCTCATTAGAATATCATTCAAATAATTCCCGCCTACAGAAATTCAAATGGTTGGGGGGTGAGGAGGGGCGAGGTTAGAACGCTTGGTTGAGTGCATCAGACAAGACGACGAAGAAGAAGAGCTGCTGTTTTTTACTGCAGCGCAGTGGCGTAATTACAGACAGTGCGCCGGGGGGGGGGGGGGGGGGGGGTGGTGGGAGGCAGCTAGTGGGCCCTGCCCACCATTGCAAGTGACGATATAATATAAATTCTAGGTATGTGTTTTAGTGGTCTAGCGGTAGAACTTTTGTCACGCATTTCCGAGGTTCTAGGTTCTAATCCACCCTCGTGTAGTTTTTTCTCTCTCATTAAAACCAAAGGTGTTCATCAGTGATTGCATATCAAGAGCAAGGACATGTTTGTGTGCGTTTTGCTTTGTGCTTTTACCAGAACAAAGCGTACCATCGTCTGTGAAGACTGCGCATTGTGCACGAGTGCCAAGAGAGAACCGATAACAGCAGCAACGAGCGCTCGCCATAACACATTCCAGCAATAGATCGCCTGTTATTTAACACAGACCAACAAATTCGTTATCAAATGGAGATGTTTCTTTAGGTACATCCATGCGTGCCGCGAGATGTTGCAAAAAGTGGTGGGGGGTCGTGGGGAGCATTTTTTGTTTGTTAAATGTACGTTTTTTTGAAGTAACGACCAAGCGGCCAGCGGCAGACAGTGAAGCTGATCATAGCCTATGTTTGATCAATTCAGCCTTCTCAAATCATCACCACTTGCCTAAAATAAAATCTATAGATATTAAACAGTTCAATATCACAATGCTAGTTTAAACGTTTAACCTAGATAAATATGCGCTATTAGACGCATATCTAATCGTTTGCGGCTCGTGTGAAGACCAAAGAGGTAAAGACCCATCGACGCTACCGTGCGACTCCACCAGGGCAGGACACGGCAAAGGACATAAGTACGCCTTTTATCTCCATCTTCGCTTCTGTTTCAGTTTTTTATAACCATTTTTTACTATGTGTCAGTAAGTTGTTATTGTTTTAGCATGTGTGTTTGCCTCAGTGTTATTTTTTTAGGAGTACTGATGAACTAATGTACTTTGATTTGTATTAGTTATCTATTTTAGTTACAGTTGTAGTAATGTTGTCATTTTATTCGTTTTTTTGTTATGTCTATATAGGTTTTTTATTAAGCTTTAGTTTTATTTAATTTTAGTTATTTCAGTACTTCAACATACAAAATGGAAATGAAATAATGTATATATATATATTGAATGTATTTATATATATGAACATGTATATGTATGTGTGTGTGGCTGTACATACACACATATGTAGTTGTTATTTTGGTGTTTGGCTTAGTGTTATGTTATGTTAGAATCATTATTATACTTATACCTTTTTGTTCTTTTAATATTTTTGAATTGTTTTTAGCTTTATTTTATTTTTTTCATTTAAATGTTTTAGTTTTGAAATGGTGTTGTATGCATTGGTCATTTATTAATTTATTTCATTTTCTAAATGGGGGTGTATTATATAGATATATAGTATGTATAGAGGTTTAGCTTTTAGTTTTAATTACTTTTTCTTTTTTGTAAGTCGCTTTGGATAAAAGCGTCAGCTAAATGACTAAAAGTAAAAGTAAAAGTAAAGTAAAAGTTTGTTGTGAAGAGTGGAAGTTGAACTTTGCAGGACATGGAGGCACCAGCGCAATCACTCACTTCAATTTTTTTCTTGATAGTGGAAACAACTTCAAATACGCTGTCATTTTTGCTCATAAAGATAAGTGTAATACATTCGGAAATGTAAAGGGTCTACTTTTATTTGTGTGCATTCACAATATCAACAAAACGTTGTGCTTTTATAAAATAAATAGGAAAACAGAGGATGCGCTTGCCATCTCGTCTTGAACAGGAGCGCTTACAAAAATGAACCAAAACTCAGCGAATGCAGTTCACAATATGATAAATTATATGATAAATATATATATAGAATGCTTTAAATTACTATTTTAAAAAGAAATAATTCAAATCGAAAACTCTTTCATTATGTAATCCGTAAAGATGCATTTCTCTCTAAAGGCACGTCCAATGAGGAGATGGCGAGTCATTTATTTATCATTAACTATAAAAATAAGGAAAAGCCTTAAACAGGCCAGATTATATTTTTTCAGATTTTTATGTTGCTCTGCTCTAAATACCTTAACATTTAAAGGATTTGCTGCAACGCAATTTTGTCTGATATGTGAATAATTTATTTAGATACTGATTTTAGTTGGTCTAAATTAAGTAGGGTAGGCCACAAATTTGCTTATATGGTCCTTCTAGACATGCGCGCTGTGTGTGTTGTATGCGCTTCGATAACGTGCACCCCAGGGGGCCAGTGGTTTGTTAATTGCCGGCCACTGGTGCCCGTCATTTACTTAAAGGTTTTACGGCCCACTGGCTGCTGTGTCAAGTTTTCGCAAGTTATTACACATGCACCTGAATAATTATATATGTAAATAAGTATGTTAAAATTATGAAAACGTTTTTATAATAAATTGCTGACAGTACAATACTGGACAATGTTGTAATCTGCAGAATTTACACTTCAATTATGAGAATAATTGAAACAGAAAGAACCGTTACCAGGGAAACCTGGATCTCTACCACTCCAACAGCGCCTCCTGCTGGCAGAGAACGAATTTGCATATATATGCCACCACAAGTCTGGGAAACACTGTGGACTATGGTATAAATTCAACTGTATAACAGTTTCACTGCAATTCATTTTATAATGTTAGAATTAAATAACAATAAAAATAATACATATGCACTTATCTGTACATAACAAATGCAGTTATTTTTTCAAGCAGTTGTTGACATCCTATCTAAAACGTGATTTAGCCAAAAAACAACAACAATAATAACGTTACCACTCTAATATGTCTTGCAATATCCGTGCGTGCAAAGGTTCTGCGCGATCCTCTTGTTCAGTATTGTCGGGGTCTGAATCCGGCTCAAATTGATATGGCAATATTGACGCCATCCTTAACTATACCGGAGCAGACAGAAACACTTGCCTTCTGTGACAAGGGGAGTACAAAAAAATGTCATTTTAACATGAGTTTAAGAACTAAATAATAAAAAGGAGAAATAAAACACTGCTTAGTATTTACTCTTTGAAATCAATATGCACTGATTCTTATTTAAGCTACAAAAGTTATTTAGGTAAGAGCAGTGAGTGATTTTCTCTTTGTCTTTTGTTCATGGCCCCAAATATTGTAAGCTGTAGCGATATGCATATTGCGATATGTACATTTGCGATATTTCGATCATTTTGATATATTGCACAGCACTAGAGAAAGGTATTGTAATCATGTAAATTATGTAAAAAAACACAAAAACATGAGAGCATGTTCTAGTACACCACCAAAACAAAATCAAAATCACTTTGTAAAAGAGCATAATAGGACCCCTTTAAAGTAAGACTATTAAGTTACTTTAACTAACACCATATTAGGAGGGCTGAAAACCGGAGTTAGCAAACATCTTGAAGAAAGAGTTAAAAACTCAACTCACACACAATAAACCAGCACCTGCTGTGAAAAGAGCCCACATGTGTGAACACAAATACAAGCCCTGACATGACATTACCATTGACTGAATAAAAAAACCATGCCTGCCGAATTGTGCTGAAATTCGTTGTTCTTTTGAAACATTGGTAAAAGCTAAATGTTAAGTGTTATGAAATGTTAAAAATGAGTTTAAGCAGTTAATAAACAGCTGTACGGGTCTTTATTCAACAATCAAAAATAAATAATTAAAATTAACTAGTAATTAATATAAGAATAATACCAACTAAAAATAAATGCATTTCAATTCAAATATAAAAATAATACAAGAGATGCAAATAAATAATCATTTAAAGAAAAAGTATTTAAAAGTGAAGCCATAATAAAATTAAATAAGTGAAAGTGAAGGCTAAATACAGAAAGCATGTAAATAAATTTAATCGAAAAGTTAAATAAAAGCTAAATTTTAAGTGAGTTTTAGCACTATAATAAACAGCCACCGCCCTAGTAAAAAGTAATTACATTTTAAAAATAAATAAAAAAATATAAAAAATAAAATGTTTATAAAAAATAAATATAAATATACATAAAATAAAAGAAATAAAATAATTAAATCTTGTAAGTGGTAAATATATAATCATAATATATAGTATTATATAAAGATATATTATAATCTTATATAATATATATATTATATACATACATAATACATGGGCGAAATTTGACTCTTGAGTCGGGGGGGCACGAATAATAGTTTTTATTATATATATATATATATCAGTGTGTGTATGTGTTACAATATAATAATGAGGTCATATTCAGAAACCAATGAAACCGAAACCAAATAGCGTTGAAACAGGAAGTGAAGTAAACAGAAGAGAATGACAAAATAATGGTCCACATAACAGAACATAAACCTGACAATAAGATCGTTAGGCTAACGTTAGCCTATATGTATAACAGTTAGTTCTGATCTTCTAATCTGACTGGACAAAAAAACTTTCTATTGATATTTCCACCTGCGAGCATTCTAGACGGCTGTCAGGCAGTGCGTAGATTGTTTGCGCCAAAGGTGGTGGAAACGGAAAGGGACTGTCTTGAGTGAATCAGAAACGGTCATTCAACAAACACGTTCAAAACGCGGATTAATCATTCAACGAGAGAGGGTAATGGAAACACGCTGTTGGAAATCATTTTAACTTGAGCGCCACTTTAGAAGCTCAGCGACCAGCTATGCGTCGAGGTGAGACAGAGATTTCGCTTTCATTGCGACATGAAACTATTTTCACAAATATATATACTCGGCCTGGAGGACAGACGCATAGTAACCTCTGTACAAACCAGCATGTTACACATTATGTTATCATTACTAACTTTTTAATATTCAGTCCACATGCATGAAGTTTAAAACGAGAAGGGCATAACCTTACGAAAAAAATAAAACACGCAAAAATCGCGGTTGCTGCGGTTCTTGCATTCCTCTGCGGTTTGCTCGTCAGTAGCGCGGTATTGGGCTATCTCAACAGCCCGCCGGTTCGGGCAATGCGACACATAGGGTGTGAGATAATATTGTCTGCAATAATATGTAATTGTTGTTGTAAACATGGGCGATTGACATTATCAAGTATTTGCAAAAAACCATTTCAAACATCCCTACAGAGCGAACACATACCTACCCGTGGATTTACGTCTTTTTCAGACTAGTCGTGTGCGTATTTTACCGAGTGCGCTCCTCTTCTTACTTTTTCTTCTGCTTCATGGTTTAGCTCATCTTCTATTAAACAGGCCATTTAGAATTTTCACTACATTCACAGACCATGGCACCGACAATATGTATATATTTCCTACCCCCACACTTCCCAACTACTACGGCTTATTCAATTCATTCACGAAGAGTCGACGTTTTTTTATTCTCACAATACACGATCCCCATGTATTCAAATCGTACCATGTTTGAATTCAATATTATCAACATCAAGTTAAAATGAGGACTTACCGTTTTAGCACCATCACTTGCTGGTTTTGGCTTCTCTTTACTGCCAATACAAAAAATCATTCAGCATGAGCAGCTTTCACTAGGCCCACTGTTTAGTGTTCTCCCTTTCTGAGATAACCCCACCGCAACTTTGGGGTTCTGTCTGAGCTTCTTGTTAATGAATCCCAACCCGGTTTTTCAAACTTGAGTTCGGTACAATCGCATACCAAGACCGCATTTTTCCCTAGTATTAAGAGGGTTATCTTGCTTTGTCACTCACCTGCTGTTTTGCGTTTACCATTACGCGCCCTTTGCTTGTTTTATGGCTTAATTGCCCACCTTTCAACTATCACCGTTTACCCACTCAACCGTTTACCTGTCTCTTATTACCTATCATCACACAAACTATCTCCACCTTTATGCCACCTTCTCCACATGGCCAGGTAAATCGTTTCACCCTTTTACATGTATTTGCCAACTTCAAACAACCTCACCTTACATGCTGGGTCACCCCTCCAACTACATCCTAACTGCACTTGCTCAGCATGAGCCCCCTCTTGTGTTGAGTCCTTCATTGGCTCCTGGTCATTTTTTACAGCCCCCCAAAGGGTACTTATTATTCTAATTCCCGATTAAATGTAAGAATTGACTAAAAAGATACATGCAGACACCGTTATTAGATCCAAAAATGGCCTATCATAAGGTATATTTAACTGTCCACAACATATTGTAAAAATCTGTTTACAACCCTTAAGTTGCGCTTAATACGCATGCCTAACTTCTCATATCCAGTCGCTTACCCCACGCCCGCACCCCCACCACTACGATCATATGATTAGACATATTAATAAACCCATTCCGTGTACGCGCAGCTGTCTTCTTTTGTGTTACCCACCCCCACGCCTCCTTAAGCTACCCGACAAAACCACACTCAGCAAAATATCGTCTTAAATTACTGTTATGTAGAATAAATCCCAGAAAATATTGTAGAATTATGTTTTCGGTCATATCGCACACCCTACAGATCACCGTGTCTGTCATCGGTTTGGTTGTACGTTCTTTAGTAGTATGGGGGGGGTCTGTGGTGGTCATATGGTGACGTGCGCATTATGTGGGGTATTTATAGTTTCTGTTTTTTATCTTCCTATTACCTATTTGATAGGAGAGCCAATGTGATCCCTTTCATCTAAAAGGATAGCAATACCATCATTTCTTCGTCCTATAGTGTCCTGCAATTAATCATCCTTCTTTTTTTGTTCGCATAAGATGTGATGCCGTCTCTTTCTTCCCTCTTTTTCGTGAATTTAGTCTTACTGTCCAGCTCATATTCATTCTACGCAACAGAAAGGAAAGTTATAAACTGTTGAATTTTGGTGGAGCTTTCGGCATTGACGTCGCAGATCTCTCAGAGACACGAGATGACGAATTAGAGGTATTTGCTGATCACGGATCTATAGCTAATTCTTGCCAATACTTACATATGTTGCAACAAAAATTGGAAGATAATTCATCGGTGTTAACATCGGTGGGGTTGAACATGTGTTTATATTAGTCTTAATTTTCATAGGCCTATTATTCCCCTGGTATAGACCTGTTTTAAAATGACATTATGTCCAGGTTTAGTTAATATTATGTCCTAATCTTTTTGTATTTCCTCGCAGCAAGTCAGTTATTTGGGAATTATGGCGGGGCAAGTAATTATAATTTGTAAGTTGATCTAACGTCCTTTCTCCCCTAACATAACTGCTATTTAACAATACTAGGTTTCATATTATATATCATCATTACTGACATCTGTTAAAAGGATCCTCCATAATTGTGTAAATGTCCAAACCCTTTTACTTATAGTTGTCGACATATTATTAAGTGATGTTTCTAAGTGACACTAATATATCTTTTTCCCTTTGGCTATCGTCGTTACAAGATCATGGTTTCTTTCGACACCCACATAGCTCTTACAGTCGTGTATGGTTTTATTTTTTAGGCTTAGGCTGCCTCTGCTGGGCAGATTTCATATTCCCGTTATACGTTGCAATTGTTCCTAGTTTCAGTCTTGGTGCATTTGCTGGACGCACATTGTGCATATCGCATATTTGGTTTTCGGGTGGTGGGTTGTGGGTCGGCCTGGCGTGTGTTGTCGAGACCTTCCTCTCTTTTATTGGAGCACAAAACCAGTCATAAATAGCACGGGTTTATTTGTAGCAATAGCCAAAAATGCAATGTATCCGCTCAAAAGTTCTGTCTGACATCATTATATCTTAGTTAATGAATAAGTAAAGATACCGGTGTTTTTATCATTGAAGATTATTTTGTACATTTATACGTTTTACTATATATACTGTTTAATGTTTGATTATGTATATGCATTGCTAAGACTTCATTGATGTACCATATATTTTATTACCGGCGATTTTATACCTTTTTTTTATTCTTATTAACCGACGTTGGGGGTGCTTTATTCTCCCGTTAACGATTCCAGATTTCAAATAGCTGTTAGATCGGCCAATATTTTGTAGATTTATTGGGTTAATATTGTCTTATTTATTCAGATTTCAGAGGTATGTTTTTTTCCTCTCTTCTCAGAAAGGCATTTCGAAACAATTTACATTTTTTTTGTTTTTGTTTATTTATCCTTATTTTCACCGGCTCCTATGAATGGTTTTTGACTGGTCCTGTGTGCTCTCTCACACACCACACACACACACACACAAACACTTTCCATAATTTTACCACTGGGACCCCATCATACTATAATAAGACTAGATATATTCGTACTTATATATTTACATCTACTTTTTTTAGTATCATATTATAGGAGATATATGAAATGTTTAAAAAGATAATTTAATTAATTTATAATATAAAAATATGTTAAGTTAACATAAATAACAAACTACACTTATAAATGCAAGCTGCACATCCATGTAGCTGTTAAAATTTCCAATACTAGCTTCCATATATACAAAAGACTAATACACTTTACTTTTGATTTTTCGTTGCCACTGTTGGTACGCCCCCTACCCTTCCTCCCGCCACCACACCTGGCCGCTTTCTCCCCATTTCCTCCCCCCCTCTTCTCCCTTGTGCCTGCTTGGATATATTGTAAATGTTTTTGCCCACCCCCGATTATTTATCCATTTAACTGGTGTACAACATTAGTCCTGATTTCAGTAATAGCACAATATTTAAACCTACACCATACATAATTACAATGAAACTGCTATCTCTTTCGCCCAAACACATATTACACCACTTTGCTGTTTATCGCCACCCGCTCTGCCAATTGAGTTCACCTGTTTTGATTTTATAATATTTTTACATAACTTGTCCCCATTCACCACCGCCCCCCTGAGACCCCCCTCAACATTATTTTTTTCCTATTCCACTTCATGTCAACCCATTACCTCGGAATTCATTGCAACATATCTGCCAGTCGTCTATAAGACCTTTGAGACTGTACCCAGTCTCCACATCCTGCCATGACACTTTAGAATGTATAGTCTGATTCGTATCCCTTTGCCCCACCCGCCCCCCAGCCACAAAACCTTTCAAACCTCACCCTTCTCAGAACTTAATAGACCTCCCTCGAATTTTAAGATTGTTTAAAGGATAGATCTTATTACTTTGTCCTGCCCACCCCCCCAGTCCATTTAACACCTTTAGCAATATAAAACACATCACTACACTACCTGAAATCCCCCATTCCGTTTTAGTCCTCGCCCGTCTAGACCACAACGCCCCCCTTCTCCACCACGGATTCTCCCGGCAGTACTTCCCAGAAAACATCATTTATGACTCGGTGTTCGGCAAACATGCAAATAATATTGTTAACGATTCCCCGTGTAATCTTCTCAGGTTGTGTACAGCCGCCTTTTGTTTAACATTCCCAATTAAAGCTAAAAATAAACACAGCAGCATCCCGCAGTTCGACTCATTCGCCCCATTTAAAACAAGATGAAAACAAGCTGCTAAAAACAATGTCTAATTAAACAAAAGCTGTTTTTGTTTCCGAATTAAAATGTAACATCAAGAGGCACGTCAAATGAAGTCACAGGGCTGACTGTGAAAACATATTGTTAGAAAATTCTATATTGGCAGTTGAATGTACACACCTGTGCACGCACACTGTGATGTTAAATGAATATGAATTTCTTCTTTTTTTTAAAATAAAATAAATCAATTTAAAGTATTATAAAATACAAAAAGAAGAATTATACAATAATTTAAATAATAACTAATATTTTAAATAAAAGTATTTAAAATAAAGTGAAAAATACCGATGTAAGTAAAAAAAAGTAAACAAAAATCACAAAAAATGTAATTATTAAATGCAATTAAAAAATGGAATTAAATTAAAGTTAATAATAGCTGCAATATATGAAAAATACTAGATAACAGTTAGCAGAATGATCTTGAACAATCACTTTCCTTTGATTCTTGAAAGCGTTTTTTTTTTTTACAAACTGCAGATTTACACTGTGACTGTAAATGAATACTAGGAATGCGCCGATCCGATATTCATATCTGGTATCGGCTCCGATAGTGCCATTTTTCTCGGATCGGGTATCGGTCAGAGAGAGCCGATCCAAATCCGAAATTATTATTTTTTTTTTTCGATTGTGCGAATTATTCTGTGTTACTTCTGAAGCCATACGATAGCTTAATGTGAGCTACATATGAATATTTAAGTCATTACATTAAAGTTCACACAAACTCTTTACTCCGCTGTGGCTGTCAGTCATTCTTCAGCCTTTAAACCCTGGTCGCGTTCAGTTACAGCAGTCAGCTCGTAAAGCTCTCTCCAACATCATTCTGTGTTCCCATTATACTTGATTTGTAAATACATGTCTATGATTTTACAAAAAGGACTTTATCTTCTTGCCGGAGTTTAATGTTTTGTTACTTGCTACCGGGTGTCTGTGAGAACAAAACACGGGCGTAGAAAAGACTATCAATTGTTTTTAACGTGCACAGTAACTGAAATTTAAAACTGTTAAAAGAAAGGATCAATAACTGTTGCACAGATATAATACACTAGCGTCGTGCTCATAGCCTGTCAACCCTTATATTGCGAATAAATCACTAGAATATGCGACAGAAATCTTCATCTGGGCGACTAATTGATGTCTAATATTAGCCAATGGCTAAAAAATTCTCAGATTTTACTCGCCAGTGTGTGAGTTGGAGGCTGAGTATATGATTAGCACAGATATATTTTCACTCACAGAACACTGACTGAGCGCTTCAGAGTTTCACTCTCCGTCAAGCGATCTGTGATATTTTTCAGTTCATTTGAATGGATGCGCAGCGCACCTGTGTTTGTGTATTTGGCGTAATGTGTTTCTAGTGTGAAGGCGCACGACTCGCCGTCGCTTTCACACGCGCAAAGAGAAGGAGCGAGGGAGAGTCTTACATAACATGCAGAATTGATGCGCTACATGTAAACGATATACTTTGTTGTATTTTCCTGTAAAAATAACAGAGTTCCTTTGGAATTCTTCAGCTTTTAAGAACTGCCGGGTTTTCCTGTAGTAGGCGGAACTAATGCGCAAACGACAATCTCATTGGCTGGTGCTTACCTATTATCATCCCTGTTTTGATTTCAGCGAATCAGTTCGAGCGAACGCACACAACCTGATTAATATTCATGAATCCAGTAGCTCATTAATCCTTAGTGCGTTTTAATATTGTTCTTATTAGTAGAATTCGTATAATAATAATAATAATAATATCTTATCAGTGTTATTGTTAGTTTTTTTTACAGGAACACTGAATGAACAAAAAAAGCACCAGCACCAGTCCTAAGTTCATGGTTACCAAGTTTTAATTCTAATTACTAAACTTCTATTATTAAATAATACTTGATTATCATATTATAATGCTTGACTGCTTGACTGACTGATGTACTTTCAGTGTACTTTCAGATATTTAAAAAGCTGTACCATTTAACAAATATTAGAGATGTTTATTTTATTTTTCTTTATAATGACGTAGTCTGTATCTAGTAGATTGTGAAAGAATGTTTATCTGTTCCACACACAGAGATATATAAATTATACATTTATTTAAAAAACTTCACTGGTATCGGATCGGAATCAGTATCGGCCAATACCGAACCCTAGGTATCGGAGTGAGAGCACAAAGGATCGATCAGAGCTTGATTCATAAAGTAGCTTTAATTTTTATAAAGAGAAAAAAACACTGTATTTATTGCATCCGTTTCTAAAAAAAAACTACTCAAACTTTAAAAAAAGAAAGAAAAATCGTTATAGTGCTAAAAACACTTAAAAAAATACATATATAATGCCAAGTAATTAATAATAATTTATTTTAATTTAATTTAAATTAATATTTAAAAACAATTAAACAGGGTTTCTATAAAAATCAATGATTCAACTAGATGTGCAGGCAAACCACATAGTTACTTAAAAATAGAAATAAAAAGTAAATTTTTGCACATCCTTATTATAATCCGGGGAAAACAAGCTTGAAAACAAATGTCAAAAAAGTGGTTTGACCTACTCTAGAGAAATCTAATTAAAATGTTCCTGTTGAATAAGTTCACAGAGTCCCTACAAATCTAATGGGCTCGTATCTGAAGGGGGACGAACTAATGTTTCGCTGTGCCAGCCGCACATGAGCCTTATTCGTCAAATGCACACAATATCAATCTCACAATGAAAACGATATTAATACCCCCTAATGTTACCCAAGTTACCAGTTTATGTCAAAATCATACACACACACATATATATACAGGCTATATGCATATTAGTTTTAATTAAACAGCTGCTTCACAGAAATAGACCTAGAAAGAGGCATTTCCAGTTTTCTTTCTGTCTTAAAGTCCCACATCGTAGATCAAACTAAACAGTCAAATCTTCTGTAATCCGTCTTTACTCAACTCTCAGCTCTCAAAAACCTCATTTATTTGCTGTAGATGGAGTCGCCTGACAGAAGATCATTAAAGCGATGGATTAAATCTTCTTCTCTCTTGTAAAGCACTCAATAAAGATCAATGCTTCAATGGAAACAGTTTGTCATGCTTGAACAACAAAACCACAACTACTATTTTCTATAATTCAACCCACAGATTAGAGAAAAACCCAAGAAAGCTGTCTGTTAGCATTAGCATTCTCATCCCCCTCAGCGACAGTTGCTCAAAATGTGAAATCTTCCACATAAAGTTTGGCATATTTAGTACAAGAAACCTAAAGACTAACACTTTTAGTGTTTTTGAGTGAAAAAGTAAACTACAACAGTGTAAAATACAGAAAGAGTGCCTCTCACGCAAACCATGATGAGGCAAAAAAACGATGATTCACGCTTCGTGACCTGATGATTCAGCTAGAGGCGCTTCAGTTGTCTTTGCTAACAGCTGGCTCGTGACTCCAAAAAAGAGGGGAACTATAAATTCACCTTATCATGAAGAGAAGAGCCACTTCAACACAAAAACTTGCGCTAAACATCCACCTGCTGTAACGCTGTGTTTTAGGTGCTATTATTCACAGATCAATCTGATTGTTTGTCTCGTTGCAATTATAGCCTTCAGTTTACCCCCCTTTATTTTCAAACGGTCGCATTTTATGGTGTTTGGCCCGATTGTTAATTTCATTCGCCTGCTTCCCCCTTCGTTTTACATAGCATGCCTGCGCATTTTTAACCGTACATTGCACCATTTTTTGCACTCGCTTTTCTAGATGATTCACCAACAAAGCCGATCAGTCTATATTATTTTCAAGCCAGCGCTACCTTGCAACGCGTTTACATGTGTCATCTAAACCAATGCAATGTCGCCGTAACATCCTTGCTTGTTTCACTGCTTGAAAAAATAATACTAACATATGCATCAGCATCGATCTTTCAACAGGAATTGGCTTTTTTACCCCCCCACCTCAGTGACCCTAATCAATTACAAAATCACCTCCCCTAAGGCCATGACAGATCCGTTTGCATTGTTTCTTAGTGTTCTTGTTTCTTTTTATTGGGCAACCAAATTGGACTTTGGTTTTAGCTTACTGCGTTGCATCCTCACTCCGCAAGGATCCATGGACAGTGACATGGGTGCCCGCTCAGCATATGAGCGTACTATACTAATTTTGTCTGACAAAAATCAAAATAATTCACTATAGTTTATATTTTCACCTACTTCATTACTACCTCCAGTTCCCCATGCAATTAATTTTCTCCATCAATTACCAAAAAACTGTTTGTGAGAAACAAATAAATTATTCAGATGTCTTTATCTCCAAACCATTGCTTAAATACTAATATTAATATGGATACAGTCTAATATTTCTTTCTAGTGAAAAAGTAATCTCTTCTGAATCAGGAAAGAAATATGCACAAATCAAGCACTGTTAAGGTTGTGAAAACCGAACAAAACCATGTTTTTTAATTACTATAATGTCCTGTGACAGTGGTTCTTGTCTTGCCTGAGGAGAATCAACCCCCCCCCCATTGGCCTGACACTTTAATGTTTTTGTCCATCACCTTGAGGACTGGTACATTCAATAAATTATATCCAACGTTGCCTGGTGTGTTTCGATAAATCACGCAGTCTTTGAACTTCACATTAGACATTAATTGACCGAAATAGACTGCTGTTTGGTTCAGTTTTGGATGGCCACTTGTGTCTCTATGTGACTCATTTTCTATCTAGCTCCCTTCGTTTGGATTTCACTCTAATTCTGACGGCATCCATCTCCCGCACTTTTTACGCTTAAAGTGAGTAATGCGCTACATTTCTCCAATCTGATAATCTTAAGAGGGCAAATGTCCAAAATTGCACTTATCTTTGGCAAATGCAGGCTCGGACCGCCATATGTCCCATGAATGTATGTATTTGCTACGTATAATTATACTGATATGTCTCCTATATTATATAAAATTCATTAAAAAGGTAATCCAAAAGTAAAAAAATGAATTGGATATGAAAATACATAATAAAAACCAACCACAACAACACACTCACCAATAAGCTCATGGTTAGATTCCAGCATAAGGAAGCAGCAAACACATGACAAACAGGTGGAATGAACCAGGAAGAGGAAACCAACAACTGAGACAAAGAGGAGTTTTTCCAAGATAAAAGACATGCGTAAGCATGATGTTACGAGGTTATAAAAGGTTAGGTATTAATCGGTCAAGAGCCGGCGAAGGTCACTTTAGACCAAACCAGGACAAAAGAACAATACACGGATGCGAAGATGGAAACTGTGGAACATTACAGATGTCAATATGTTAAATCAGGGACGTTTAAAATAAATAATTAATTAGAATTAGAATAAAAAGTTTTATGTATTTAATTATTTAAACTGAAACTGGACAAACAAAATAGAAATATTACATATTAGATATCTAATAATGTTATAGTAAACTAATAAAAAAATACTGACCAATTTTACAGTGTTTTTTCCTATTTTTTAGTAGTTTCAAAGAAAAAAAGAAGATTTGACAGGCTACTGAGCCTGTGGTTGTTTTACACAAGATGATATGAATGCGGCTATGTGCAATTTGTGATATGGAATTCAGAAGAACGTTAGTATATTCTCATCCTAATTCTAAACGGTTTGAGGTAAAACGTGGCTGATTCTCAGCAATTCAGTAAGATCATCTAACCAAAGCAATTTCGTTTAAGAGCTCTTATGAAAGATAAAGTTTGGCAAACTGCCTTTATGTTTCTTCTTTCATTTTAATCAAACCAGGCTCAATTCCACGTCTTTGCGCACCTCGTTTCTTTACTTGCAGAATTCATACTCGCCCGGGCAAGTGGTTTAGATTGTTTTTCTTTAAACTATGACTGGAATCCAAACAAGAAGAACAAAGCCGTTTTCAGCGTCTATATATATAATATTTTATTTATTATAAATTGTACTATATTATAAAATGTTAGATAGATATGAATATCAACCAATAACCTCCTTAGACAAAATTAATGGTTACACTTTATTTTAAGGTGTCCTTGTTACAGTGTAACTATACATTTAAGTACTGAGTAATATTAATTAACTATATGTACTCACTATATGGTGAGGGTTAGGATTAGCGTTTGGCTTAGGGTTACTTGCAAGTAATTATGCATAATTAAGTGTTATTTTAATAGTATGTAACGTGTAACAAAGACACCTTAAAATAAAGTGTTACCAAAGTAATATCATAATGTAATATGTCTATTATTATTGTTATTATTTTAAATACACCATAACTTAAAACATCGGCATGTATAATCTCAGATATATGTGTAAAAAAAATAAAAACATGTCCATAACAGTGCACAGAAACCAACTGCTGGCCCTCATGAGAGACAAAAGCATGTTGGGACAGATGCTCCTTTGACTTGGGTGTCCAAAAACTCATCAGTCATTGCTGATCAACCATACATTTGGTTGCAAGTCAGTTTGTCTGGTTAGGGATTTGAATAACACAAAACATAGGCAACCACATCAGTATTTGTATATGACCATAAGTCATTTCTGAAGCTCGTGGACCACTGGATGCTGAACTGTAGATAACGGACCACTCATTAACATGCATCATTATTTATTTGATACAGGCATCCTGTAGTATTGGTAAAACACACGATAATGTAAATTGAAAGCACTGCATATATCATTTTGTCCGTGAATAAATGTGAATATTACTCACAGTGTGATGCTGGGTTGATATCCTGGGATGAGATGAATCCTGATGCCCCCCCCGCGTCCCGGCCCCCCCGGTCGGTCCCTGCCGCATCCCGCTCCCCTGCATCTGTTCGCCCGGCTGGCCGACCGAAGTACGCCGTTTTTTCCCGCCCCGCGTTTTCGCCCACGTATGCCCAATAGCAAGACACGCTACTCCCCTGTTCACTCTCCCCCCCGCGCGCCCTTTCTCTCCCCTATGCGCTTGTGCCTCGTTATGGCCGCTTGCCACTGTACCAGCCGTTCTGTCCCGTCTTCCTCATCCCCACCACACTACGACCTTCTTAACACCCCCCCTTGCCCATCGACCTTGCAGAAGTCCCATTGGTCCGTTTGGTGAGCTTAAGACTCGACGAAGTTCCGTGGTGGGCTGACAACAGTTCCCTCCTCGGATCTCTCCTACCTCTTCCTTGCTTGTTCGCTCCCGGTCCTTCTCTTTCCCCTTTCGCGCTCTTGTGTCCCTCCCGTTCGTCTGGTATTTCTCTTCTACCTTAGAACTCTGTTCCTTTCGGTGATGCTGGGTTGATATCCTGGGATGAGATGAATCCTGATGAACAAAAAGCGTCCAAGAAATCAAAGGTAAATGCCGAATAAAAGATAAATGAATATGTTAGAAAGCGGGCGTGCAGTTTTTCTCGACACCCGTTGAATTAAGGCACGCGGAGCCTCACTGTATATCACACACCGCGAGACATTTAATTATGCGCGTTTGCATCTGTGAGACGAATACAGTGATGTAAAGGAGTACTAACCGACGCGGACACCTGATTGGCCAGAGAATGGGCGGGCTCTTCTACTCTCCGTCATTTGATTGGTGCGTCAGAGCTCGACGGGCCAAATTCTAGCGCTGATTGGTCAGAGCAACGGTCGTATGGTTTCATTTATACGGAGAAATTTAGAGGCTACCTGAACATCAGAAAAAAAGACTGTTTAGATTATAGATTATAAAATAGATTTTAGTACCTATCATAGTTAAAGATACATAGATGGATGCCATTTTTTTTTTAAAGTCAAACGACATATTTTATCGATAAATAACATCATTCTCTCCTCCCACAATCTGTATTACCGGATTCTTTCTTTAAAAGCTGCATGATTATTCTGTTCTGTTTACAGTATAGGGCTACTCCTGTTCTCTTAATTTTTTAAGCTTCTTTTGCATTCTTATTAAAAAAAGAAATCTGATATATACATGCTTAGCCTATATATTATACACGTAAAAATAGCAGAATGTACTTCTGTACATTAAAATACATTTAAATCTTTTTATTGATTTATTCGAATGTTTACTTATTTATATATATATTAAAATGTGTAGGCCTGTTATAAATAAAATATGCATTTATATAATTAATTAGTGTGACTGACTAACCAAAAGTAACACCAGACACAATTTTCACCTTTTCATCATGACACTCATTATATATTTTTATGCAAAATTTGATATTTTTTATTTTTTTGTATTTATGGATGGCACTTGCTGGATTAAATCGTTGCGTACTATAAAGGTTACTTGAAAAATAGTATCTGACTAACTGATCGTCTGAAACAGATGCTTAACCATCGCTGGATTATTTTGTATTTGAATCCAAATGTGCGTAAATAAATATTATTTTACATTTAGATAAAAATAGAGAACTTTATAGATACATATTTTTATATATAAAAAATGCATACATTTGAGACTGTTGATGAAGACTTAATGACTGAGGCTTGTGGTGGTCTGAACCCATGGGGTGTGTGTGTGTGTGTGTGTGTGTGGACTCACTCATCTGAGGGGGGCTGGGGTGCGAGTTTGACCAGCTGAAGGATGAAGAGGAGTCGAGGAGGAATCAGGACGCGAGCAGCGGCCGCCTCCATCTACTGACGCATATTGCTTTATATAACAGCCACATTTTATTTTAGAAACGCTGCAAGAATGAGAGACCAAAATGAAAATTAAGCTTGTGTAATGTGCATTAAGACTAAAAATCTCATTACTATAATACAGTATTTTTTTCGTATAACTGTAAAAATTTTTTTAAAATACTGTAAATCAATGAAACACGAACATAGGTGGGAGAATTAATAGGACACCTGTGCTCGCGTCATAAAAAAATAATGTCACGAGAAAATAAAATCACATTCCATGTGCATATTTATAAAGCCTTTCCTTTACATTATTGCCCAATCTTGACAGATTTTGAGAGTCGTAATTCGCCTTATAATCAGTTGTACAAATACTCATAATTCATTTTAATCTAGCTATTGTACATTATACAACACTTACCTTTTCATGTTATGTTTTGAATATAGACTCTGAAGTTTTTTCTTGCGTTAGACATGAAGTTAAATTAAGTATTATAAAGCACTCACTTTTAATGTCTAAAAATGAATAAATATTGTAATGACTACTGACCAGGTTCTCATAAAGGCCCAATTAATTAATAACCCAAAAAAAAAAAAGAAGAAAAAAAAAAAAAAAAAGAAACTGATCTTACACTACCTAGATAAAATAAAACTAATCTTGTAAGGTATGTGGTGCTTTCGTAACTATATATTATTTATATAACATTTTACATAATTATTTGAATAAGGAATTAATTCAATTGCAAACAATTAATTTGACAAAACGACATTGTACTGATTGCAAATGTGGCTAGGATTATTGCTGAGCAGATATTAATATGGAAATGTTGCTTTTCATTTAACTATAGGCCATTGAAATCATACACATTTCACCATTTAGTATCTTATCCAATAATAAATTGATTTAGGACAAACCGACAAGAACACGCCGAGATGAATCTTGTGTGGGTGAAGAACATCTACTATCTACACCCACATTCCTCACTCACTTAATCACAAACATTACATATGTGCTTCTGTTATTCTATAATGCAGAGTTTTCTGCAACCAAGTGTTTGATGGGATTGCGAAGTGGATCCAGTTTGGCTGAAACGAGATCCAAAAGAAGGTCCTCCTCAATATCAGACATCCAAGAGCTTCGGGTTCCCATTTCTCTTTTATCTCTGAAAAGTGTTGAAGCCACTGCCGCCCTTTCCTTCTTTTTGCAACGTGTTGCCATGGAAATACAGAAGCACACGCTAAACATCTGATATATCAGATCTTGCTTTAATTAGAGGCTTTTGCCTGTGATATGCAATGAACGAAAGCAGAAGGTAGAGTCAATTTCATAGTTAGGAATGCATCATTTTCAGGTTAAGCCTATGGAATTTTTTGACCGTTTTAACGTTACAAGTCAAGCTTTTCTTAGCATGTGCTGCTAATAAAGAAAAAAAACATATGCGTAATCATTTTCCACTGGATTTATTTTTATCTTACCAAGAGCACGTGGAACAGACAACATGGTTATTAAAGCAATTCATTTTACTCATAAAACTCATTTTCGAAATGACACTGAGAAACCGCGATAAACCGATTCCTCCATAGTGTTTATGCATGTCAGATCAAGCAAGTTATGCAAATCTCTGGATTCCTCTTCATTTTCATATTTCTGTTATGAAGTCCAAAACCGGTTTTACTGTATTTGTTTGTTTCGATGTACCAGCATATGATAAATACAGTTCTTGAACTCTACCAACAGGGCGGCGCAGCAGAGTCGCGATTAACTCCGTTCGTCTTCCTGTTTGAGTCGTTTTCGCAGGTGATCACCAACCGCAGCTAAAGGGTTGATCTTGAAGGCGGGATTTTTCATGGCTTCGCTAAAGTGAGATGCTTCAGTCTCGCTGGAACCACACAAATATAACAATTCATTTGACTTTGTTAAAATATCTAGACAGACAGACAGACAGATAGATAGACAGTAGTAACATTATATAACAAGTAGTAACATTACTTGCATACAATTTTATTTTCGGTTATTTTATTGAAATAATTGAATATAAATCAAGTAATTTACAATAGATCGATTAACATGTTTTTTTATAAGAATAAATGTTTACAGAAGTTTTGACCTAAATGATAAAGAATTTTGCACATTAAAAATTTTCAGAAACTGTTTTAATATTTATATATTTTTTTTATAATGTGATGTGCGTAATTGGTCATGACAATTAATGCAAAAATAGTGAAGGTTATACTTCTTCTCAACAATATGTAGCCACATTTGAAATTAGTGTCTTTTTTCATATTATCGTGGAATCTATATTTTTGCATTAAAAAGTAGCACACAGTGTCAAATAAATTGCTTTGTAAATGGCTTGCAATTGCATAATTGCGACTTACGCCATATTTAAAACAATGTATTACAAAACACAGGGTACTTATTTACTATTAAGAATTTATCTTGCTACCTCACATATGATTTTGTAATTTTACGTTTAATTTATTTTTATTGTTTTTATTTGTAATGAGGAAGCAAAAAAAAGAATGTGCTTAAATGTCATGTACACTAATTTTAATATATATAAGATTAAAAAAAAATTGGCTTATTTAGGATTATTGTATCTTTATGCAATATATAATTTAATTTTTTGTTTCTGAGTGAAATATGACTTTGTTCTTGACATGTTTTGTGAGATTTTTCCATTAACCACCAGGTTTTTATAAAAACTCTGGTGCTGAATGATTGATGAAATAAAATACTGATGTGAAATTAACATTAGCAAAGTGTGGAAATGAAAGGGAAGCCATTATCTTACAGTAGTTTTCGTTTTGGGCTGGTTTCATCAAGCTGAAGTTTGTGGGTTCTGGTTTCTTCTTAACCGAACTGTGGTGAGAAACAAGAACAAACAATTGTGCTACATACAGAGCGATATATATTTATCATCATTGACTTAATTAATATTTGATTATGAGTATCATTAACTTAAAAAAAAAAAAAACATGTCAGAAAAAAAGCTCAATTGTTTTATATATAAATATTTAGAGGCATGTTTGAAGACACGCTTTGAAGTTCTCCAGAGCACAGGCTTTCCTCACACAAGTGTTATTTATTACTCATGCAAGACAAAGCAAGACTTCACAACACATCAAATGACAAACAGATAAAACACCACAAACAAACTGAGAAAACAGACTAATGTGGTTTGAATCAAAGCAATTAAACAGTTGTGAGAAACATTTTGTCTTTCAGAGTTGTGTGCTCAGCCTAATTCGATTAATCTACAAAACAGCGTGACTGCTGTCGACACGTGGCATGCTTCATTTCTCAAGAAATACATTTAGAGCCTGTGTGCGATATAAATGTACTTTTTACTGTAATATGCTTATGGGGGATTGCCAAAAATATCAAAGACTGAAGAGTTTTGTCTGCTGTTCAAGGTTTACATTTTAACACCAGGGTTATTATAGTTAACGAAAACAAAATAAAAACGTTTTGGTCACTTCAAATAAAATAAACTTTAACTGAAAAAAAAAAAACTTATTTTAGCTAGTTGCCAAGGCAACATTTCTATTAATTTCATTTAGTTTACCTTAATGTACTAAAATAACTAAAACTGAAATCAAAATGAATAAAAAGAAGACATTTAACAAAAGACTATAATGCTTAAACTTAAAGACCAATTTCAAGCCGATTCAATTTTTATCCAAAACTTTTTAAAATCGTATTTATGTACATGACGTTTCCATATATAAATATCTTATTTGTTTACTTACAGGGTTCCCACACCTGACCAATGTATTTTCATGACTTCCAGTGATTTGTGATTACTTAAGAGTTTGAATTTTTGTTGATGCGGAATTAATTTGTAAAACAAAATGTAATGTGTTTGAGATTATGATTTGGCTTTTGGTGTTTTATTAGGTATCTTTCTGGGGAAATAGAAAAAATGAATTGTTTAAATGTACTATAAATATTAAGTAAAATTATAGAACTCAAACTGGTCTGCAGAAAATTAATACAAAAAAGAGAAAGAGGTGTTGAATGAAATCTGTTTGTATGACGTGTTGTTTTGAGACACTCATTCACGCCAGTAAATATGCACAAATCTGCATAAATTATCCCAGAGCTTGTGTGTAGTAATGAGAAAACGGAGGCTTACTCTTTGTTTCTCCGCTGTGCGCTGGCGGGGGTTTTGAGAGACGGGAGGAGCAGGGAGAGTTCAGGAAGGGCATCTGCCAGCGGTCTCATGTCGCCCACCACGGGTGTGGCCTTCCTCCGCGCCTGCGCCACCTGCATCTCATGCGCCAGCTTGATCGCACTGATCTCTGGAGATGATACAGACACAAACAAACTACATATGAAAAAGTGCTTTTCTGGTTACAACAAGCAGTAGACACATATTCACATATTCATTCAAATTCACACAGGCTCTTTGAACTGTTGCGAAGTTGTGAAGCCATTTCCCAATCCTTTTCTCCTTGTCATTTTCTGTTCTCTGGCAAACGGAATGAAAAGGAATAAAATAAAATAGTTAAACAACAATTAAATTAGAATACATAAAAAGGCATCATTTAAAAACAAGGAAAATCATAAAATAGAGTATAAAACAAAACATTAAAAAAAGAATTTAATAAAGTATAAAATAAATATATTAAAGGCATAACTTTTTTAAAAGTGTTAATTCTAAAGAAAAATGTGTAAAAAGTAAAAAATGGCATAAAAGTGAATTAACAATAAAATGGCATAAAAATAAACACTACAAATGTATAAAATAAAAAATAGATATATATTAAAAAAAGGTATAAAAAAGCATAAAATAAAACCGAATCATAAAAATAATAATAAACTTAATAACATACTGCCATTAAATAGAAAAAAGGCACAAAAAGCCATAAAAACCATGAAAACTAAAACATAAATTCATATAAAACTCATATAATTAAATAAAAAACTGTCATAAGGGAATAAAAAGCATAAATAAAACAAAAAAAAATATTAAAAGACATAAAACAAAAACTGCCTAAAAACCTTTAAAAAAAACAAAAGCATAAACACAAAGATAAAAATGTGTAAAATAAAAGGGTAAATGTTTAAAAAAAAAAATTAATAAAAGCATAAAATATATATTTAAAAAACAAAAGGTATAAAATAAAATGGCACAAGTTCATTTTAAAAAACAAAAGCAAAAAATAAAAACATTATAAAATGACATGTAAAATACATAAACCATATCTCTAAACCTATCCCTATACATAAAAGTACTTCAAATAAACAAATCTCCTTTTAATCACGGCAAGGAATCAAAGAAATAAATTGGTTTTAAATAATATCTCAAATGAAACATATCACAGTAAAGTTACAGTAGGTCACACTTTTTAAAAAGAAGAAGTTGGTTTAATAGGATTAGTTGATTCCAGTAAGCCTATATCCAGTATGACGTCCTGTCCAGCCCTCAGACAGAAAATAACTCCTGCAGGAACAGACTGATGTCACCCGACCATCGAAAACCAAACCGAAGCTCTGAGACAGAAAGCAGGACACCGCAGATGCTTCAGTCCAAAAACAACAAAGTACATGTAGGGGAGACAAAAACAGACAGAGAAGCACTTCTTTGACAGAAGCACTACGTCTTTTTGCAAACACAAAATAAATGTCATTTTTCATCTCACAAGTGGCCATTTTGGTTTTTTCTACTGCTGTTATGACTTTGTTAACCTTGTATACAAGTGTTTTTGTACACCATTTGTTAAGACCTTGAAGGTCTTTGAGTTTTATGAATCCTCCCCCCTTTTTAATTTCCTGACAATGCGACATGCAGTCTGAGGCTTGGGTTTCGGCTGGAGCCGTGAGCCCCATTAGATCCTAATTATAATCACCTCGGCCGGAGCTTGTGTTACACGCCGCATTGATCGGCCCGAGCGATTAGAGGCGTCAGAATCGGGGTGCGGCGTTAATGATCCATCTCTGAAGTTCCCTTCGGCCCATGAGATCAGTTCACGATGAAAGAAATGGCCTCACATGAGCATTTTCCTTTGCGGGAAAGAAAGAGGAGTAGGTGAAAAAATACTCACTGTTAAGCCATCTTTCCCTGCGCTCCTTCATTTTTTCTTTCTTCGACTGTTGTTTCTTTTCTCCTGTGCCTGAAAAAAAGACAGTTCCATATGGATCATTACGGATTCATTTTACGAAGATTTTATGCGTTCAACACTAAAAGGCTTAAAAATAAAAAACAAAACATTAATAATCATTATTCTCAAAAGGGGAAAAAGAGGAAGCTAAAAAGTGTGCTTTATATTTAGTTTAGAATGCGATGCAATTTGGTTCAAATATTTAGCCAAAAAAATAATATAATTATATTATATATTATATACATAAATATAAAACTAAAAAGGCATCACAATAAAAACAGGAATAAAAATAACAAGCTAAAAAACATAAAAATGTCATAAAATTAAAATGAATAAAAATGGTACAGGAATGCATAAAATTTAAAATGTAATACAAACTATTAGTTTCAAATTCTTTTGTCATTTTTATTAATTTGTATTATTCTACTTAGCTTAAATTAATTTTTTTAATGGCGATGTTTTTTGTCATTTTAATACTTCCACTTATTTCAGTTAGTTGCAACAATTCTAATCTTAAGATTAAGTTTAATAAGTTTAAGTTTCCTATCTAAAATATATTGTAATTCATTTGCAATTATTTGAATAAATAACAATTGTTCTCTTTATAAATTTCTAAGATGATTCATCTAATATTTATATTTTATTTCAGCCTTATCTTATTTAATGAAAACTATTTAGATAGTCTTAGTAATGTTTAAGTTCGTCATCAGATATTTATATTTTATCTAAGCTTCATTTTCATTTATTTTAATTAATAAACTATTTTTATTCGTTTTAAGTTTAGTTACCAGCAACAACACTGGTTTAAATACAAAAAGCAAAACATGCATTACACGTTCTGCTTATTCTTTGAAGAGGGTTTTAGTTTTGGTTCATGTGGGTTTTGTTTTGTCTGCAGAGCATGAAGTTCAGGCACCTGTCAAAATAACGCAGTGGCAGCCAATCAGTTAAGGCCGTGAACACAAAGGCTACAGGTTCAGTTCCCAACAGAAATGAACCTGGAACTGCAAATAATGTACGGTGGGAAAAGTAAAATAAAATGAATTTATCTTTTTTTTTTACCAATGTTCTGAAATTACACAGAAGAGTCACTAATTTTAATCAGATCAAATATTATGGCATGTGTCATGGCTGTGGGATTGCATATCGAATGGAAAATAACAACAGCCCTCATGAGAATAGATTACAGTAGGATGTCTGTTGTCAGTTTAACTGCATGTAACTTCCTGTTCCCGGATAGTGACGTCTTATCAGAAGGAGCATATTGTGTGTATTTAACGATTGTGCTGACCTCTGGGGATCAGATCGAGTGTGACGAGGAATCTATATTTGCCTATGTGTGAATGTATCAGTGTAATGTCCATCTGACAGAGGTCATTCACAGACCACTGAGGTCAAACCACAAATAAACCTCTTTTAGAAGTGATATGTGATGCACAAGATTTACGTGCTTCATTTTCATAGAAAGGACTAAATAAAAATATTAAATTGTTATTAATTCATTAACATTATGACAACATATTCTGACGGTATATTGAATAATAATTACCTTTCATTAAAATCATTATTTAAATCACTGTTTCGGAAAATCCACTTATTGGGTGCTTAATAAAAATAATTAATTTGTTTGTAATAATTTAATTATAACATTCAAATTGTTAGTATAAAGAATAATAATGACTATTAATACAATAGATTCAATTTCTGTGACTTTACTTTTATAAAATGCACTTACTGTGCACTTAAAATGATTAAATAGTTTTTATTAATACATTTATAATATTCCAATTGCTAGTATAAAATAATAATAATAATTATAACTATTACAAATACATAAAATTACTGTGCATGCAAAAAAAATGCTTCACTTTCTAATGCACAATGGCTTTAAAAAGAAGACTAAATTAATCATTTAATATTGTTATGCAAACAGTAATAATATATTAGTAATAATAATTATGCTAATTAAATATATTTAAATTATTGTGCTTGAAAAAAAAAAAAACATCAAAAGGACATACAGTTTACTTTCAGAAAATGCAGTTTGGTGCTTCATAAAAATTATTGGATGTTAATTAATTTTATTATAACATTCAATTATTAGTATAAATAATTATAATTACTTTAATAAAATATTTTAAAAAAAACGCACTGAAAAAATGAAAATGTCAAGATTTACATGTCTACTTCAGAAATGCACACTGGAGTGTTTAACAAAAATATTACATTTTTATTAATAATTGGAATATTATAATAATCTGATTGTTAGTGTAATTCATAATTACTATTAATTAATAATAACTGAATTACTGTGAAAATCACCATGAAACAACATAAACTGCCCAAACTCAATTTTGCTTGGCATTTTGAAATGACCCGTGTTGCGCTTAAAACAGTTAAACTACAGTGACCGTTTTGTCCAAAAATAAGACAAGTGCATTAAACCCAAAGAGAAACGCATGAAATGAGTCGACCTCTGCGATTTCCATCTCTGGGGAGAAACTCAACAACCAACAAGCTTCTGGTTGCCGTGCAACATTCAGAGGAAAAGAGTGTTTGTATGAGACATCTGATCATGAAAAACTTCTTCACAGCTCTGCAAAGATCCAATCAGCAGCGAAGGAGAACTCATTTCACTACATTTCTGATCGCTGTCCAGAGAGGCACGTGAAGACGGGGCTATTGAGTTATTTTGCCACTTTATAGGTCTTGAACGGTTAAATACACACTTGTATGTGTCAAAATGCCCGTCTTCGCAAGAATCCATAAACACAGTAATTTAGATCTTAAGTGAAAACAAACAGCTGAGAAAGAAAACATGTGTAACTAGGGCTGGACAATAATTCAATATCAATATGTATCGCGATATAATTTTTTTCAATAACGGTGATATGATTTTTAAACACATTTCCGATATTTCGATGAGAAACCGCTAGTTTTATCACTCTAAACGCGCCCCCTGCTGGCAGAGGATGAGTTTTCATTTTAAATAAGGCCCCGTAAATGGTGCATCATGCACGTGAGGTTATCTGACAAAGAGACGCAAAGCAGTTTAAAGCAGATCCTGCACGGGTCCTGTTCAGTAAACCCACATCAGCAGTACTTAACAGAACACCCGACCCGTTATCCGACAGCAGCCAGCACCAATTTAATTCTGTACCCGACCCGCGACATGAACCGCACCCGCACTAAATAGGCTACTGCATCAGTAAGGCAAAATTATTCATTTTCTCATGTGACACAAGCAATCAAACCAAAATGGGCATTTTAAGTTGGTGCTTTGAAGAAAAATAGACAAGCAGCGCAACATGGTAATTAACAGAAAAAAGATGAGAATGCGCATCCATTCTGTAAACAATAAAAAACTTTTGCCTACATATTGTGAACAATCTGCCAGGCTGTTTTGCACAAATGTGCATAAACTACATACTTAAATCATGCTACATACTAACATATTTAGAGATGACTTTACTGTTAAGTGCCATTGTCTCCATTAAACTCTGCAGTGTAGGCTATGCGGCCGTTAGTCCTTTACAGAATTGTTAAAAATAAATCTTAAAAATAAAATTATATAGGCTACAGAAAGCGAGCAACGAGAGCTCCCAAGCTGTCATTCACTTCAGCTGCAGCGCGAATGGCTAGAATGCGTAACGCTGCAAATCCAATGCTGAGGCTCCACTATTATTATTGCATTTCATCAGTCACACTTATTTATGCACGCTTGTTCGCGGGAAAGTGAGCAAGACACAACAGTTACGGTATCATGATTATAGTTAAAAAAGATGAAAGACATAGGCTATAATATAAAGAAATTAGCTACATTTATTTTCAAATTAAATATCACAACACACATTTATCATTCAGTCTAGTGCGTTTTACATATAATGTAAGGGCAACTTGTGTAGATTTAAAAATGCATGACTGCTTAATTTTGGTGTGTATTTGCATACTTTTACCATCTAATCAATCTCAACATGCTTTAATTTGGTGTCGCTAGATGTTTGCGTCACTAAGGTTAAATTAGCTTAAGTCTTTCTTTGGCCTGCGCTCTGGAAGTTATCTGTTAATTCTGCTAAACTTTAATTACTAAAATTAAAACTGAAACTAAAATATATAAAAACTAAATAGAAATGTTCACAAAATAAAAACTAAAACTAAAACTAACAGCAATATTAATGAAACTAATAAAAACTAAACTAAATTTATTGCAAATTTGAAAACGATATTAAAATAAAACGAATTTAAAAAATGCTAAACTATAATAACCTTGGTCTCCAGCAACATATCCAGGTTTTGGTAGTACATATATTTTTTTAAGAATTCTCTTCTGCTCACCAAGGCTGCATTTCTGATCCAAAGTACAGCAAAACAGTAAAAATGTTAAATATTTTTACTATTTAAAATTGCTTTCTCTTTGAATAGATTTTAAAATGTAATTTAATCCTGTGATACAAAGCTGAATTTTCAGCATCATTACTCCAGTCTTCAGTGTCACATGATCCTTCAGAAATCATTTATATGCTGATTGCTGATATCAATATTTAACACAGTTGAGTAATTTTTTTTTCAGGAGTCTTTGATGAATAGAAAGATACAAAGATCAGCATTTATCTGAATTAAAAAGCTTTTGTAACATTATACACTTCCATTCAGTATAATTATTATTATTTTTTTGGGAAAGAAATTAATACTTTAATTTAGCAAGGATGCATTAAATTGATCAAAAGTGATGATAAAGGCATTTATAATGATACAAAACATTTATATTTCAGATAAATAGTGTTCATATCGATATCGGAATTATATCGTATCGTCCGAAATGAAGAAATATATCGTGATATCAATTTTGGGCATATCGTCCAGCCCTATGTGTAACAGTATATTGGATCCGGGTAGCTCTTAAAGTGACAGCAGTCTAACATTCCTGCTTTCTGTCATTCATTTTAATCAAACAAAAGAGAGAAAATCTCTCACTGCTCTTGACTAAATCACTTTTGTAACTTTAATAAGAAGGAATATAGATTTATTTTACACAGTGACGAAATATGCGGGTTTTTATAATTTGATTACTTATATGCATTCTACTCTAGTTTTTTTGGTGTCCTGGTGCTTGCAATATTCTTATTTAATCGCTGACTGTTTACTTGTCTCCAGTGAGCTTGAGTTGTTTTTTTTAATTTTATTTAGACTAGTATTAGTTTTTTTGTGATGTTGACACTAGTGACAAGAATTTTGACATTTCTATGGTATCATAAATTTTGATATAAAAAAATAACTATCATGATATATATCGTTACCGTGAAATGCTAAAATTCCTCTTATCGTGATATAAGGTTTTGCGTGGAGGTATCTAACAAGTTTTACTTTAGATAATAATGAATAATAAAACTTATCTTTATATTATTCCCATTACAGTAATGATAATTAGATTATAATAATAATAATAATAATAATTATTATTATTATTATTATTATTATTGTCATACAAATATAATTTCTTATATTTTTGCTTATAAGGTGAAATATGATCTATAACATTTACCGACAGATTAAAATACAATAAATTTATTAATTGCATATTTTGTATAAATGAGTATGACAAAATATCAACAAAAAAAAAAAATCTTCCTATAAAAATATTTTCATACTGTAAAACTGTGCTCAAACTAAATGATTTAACTTAATTTCAGTTTGTTGTAACAGTGTTTTGCACATTTTGATGCCAAAGAGTGTT
The DNA here is from genome assembly GCA_018155175.1 of Sinocyclocheilus anophthalmus. Lineage (NCBI taxonomy): Eukaryota > Metazoa > Chordata > Actinopteri > Cypriniformes > Cyprinidae > Sinocyclocheilus > Sinocyclocheilus anophthalmus. Next base: position 255,677 of record JADLZN010005453.1, read on the forward strand.
TTCACTCATTTCCCAGCTGTGAGAAGTGAATCAACATCTGTAATCCAATTGGAAAAATGTAGCCACATCCGCAGCACATTTCTGTGCATTTATGTCTGCTATTTTGTATGTGTCAATCCCTTCGAGACGACTGGCCTGTTGTGAGTGTGTGTGTGTGTTTGTAAGAGAAACAGCATCTCAAATGACCGTCATCTTCCTGTGAGGAAAGCTGAACCAGGACAGATTCGATGCAGGAGACTCAAGAGAATAACATGAGAGTTACTTATGAGTCCTGAATGATTACGTGTCATGTACACATCAAAACAAGCTTTCACTCAGTTTTAACAGTGTTATAAACACACACAGACGTCTGTGTGTTTTTGTCTGTATATGGGCATCACACAGTAACAGACAAACTGCTCAATGAGCTCTGTCCTCTGGAAACGAGTCTGGAGAGGAGACTCGATAAGAGAGATAAACGTCATGTCCTTCGACCCACATTTCTCCTCACTATATCACTTGTTCCATTCTGACGATCTCTGACAGAAAGACCTGCATGTGAAGTCCAGACACAAACGCCCTCAGCCTCTGCATCCTTCAATGATATGATAAATACAACAAACATCTGCTTTTACACAACGCCTCTGGGAAAATGACAATAACGAGAAAAAGGGGAGCCTGAAACTCTTAATATATTGAATTGAAAGGTATTAAAGTCAGAACAAGATATTTTTACACTGTTATGTGTTATTTTGTTAAATAATATATTATATTTATCAGATTATATATTTACCACAATTAAACAAGTAATTTAGAGTAAGTAAATTTAAGGCATTTAAACATAGCAACAAAAACAATTATATGCATATGTTTAGAAGACATACAAAATTTTCAACCACCTTTGGGATATTAAATAGTAAAAAAACTGAATGTGTAATATCTAAATAAAAATTATAATTATATTATATATATATATATTATATCTTAGATAGTGTTTTATTATAGTTAAAAGTGGTAGTAAAATATCCTGTAAACATTTGTAGTAGACAAAAATAGGAAAAATAAATAATATCTATATATCTATATAATATTTATTTAAAAAGGATAACTTCAACTAATAGTACACTTTATATTTTCTTGGTAACAGGGCTAAAAATAATATATGTATATGTTTGCACATATATGCAAAAAATACAAACACACATACATACATTTATTTAAATAATTTTTTTTCTCAAACCTATTAACAAACTTTACGCCATTTAAATTCAGGCAATAACCCTGAAAATAATGAAAGAATTAAAAAAAAATTTATAAAATAAAAACAAGCAAAATGAGTAACAGAGTTGATCATTTAGCTTTAATTTAGATATAACTCTAGTGCTAACTAGTTTAAAATCATATGTTGGTTTTTAGTTGTTGATCAACTTATATTACCCATAAATTAAAGAAAAATATTTGCTTGATACTTTTTTCTTAAAATAACTTATGTAACAGGGTTGAATGGATTGAGATTTACTTCCTGCTATGCTGTAGAAATGTCTTGAGTGTCTTAGGCATTACAGTTTTGCTTCAAATACGATGATTTTGAAATTTACACTCGAATTATAATGCAAAACCAAATCAAAGACGACCATAATCTGCAATTGCATACCATAATTTACAATTGCAAAAATCCAAACTTTAGTTTAAATTCTTTCCATTCAACACCTGTTTGCCAATTTCCAGTCCCTGCCTGACCCACAACCAGTTTTCCACGCTCTGAACCATTGAAAGCCATCACTAAAACCGCTCTCAGATCAGAAACAACCCCGTCAGAGAGTCAATCCAACCATCAGCCACCACAGAAATAACAACAGTGGTGTTTTTCTGCTGTATCTGCCCGATAGGGATCTCCGGCCCTCATATCTCCCTCCAGCACTCTTGACGCTGGAAACCCAATCTCGCCTCTGCATCCGTCTGTTTGCCGCAAACCAGGGATAGGGGAAAAAATCCATCATTCCCACCACATCCATCCCAGAGAGAGCATCATGTTCAGAGAGCTGGCTGAAACGGACACCACCAATTAGGAGCGGACAGAACACCCCGGCTGCCCTTTCTGCCCCTCTGCACTTGCACTTCTCGTCTCCCCGTCCCGCCAGCGCTGTGAGGAGAGGTGGCAGGGCGTCTGGGGAGCTGAGCTGGAGGTGAAGGAGGTGAATTTCCGAGGTCAAGCCGAGACACCGATACCCCCAATTAAAGAGGTGAAAGATCTCGCTCTGTCAAAGCAGTGCCGCGGGCACATCGATTCTCTGCTCAAGCGCGGCCGCAACTGAGGCACATTTAACTAGATCCTCGAACTACACGAATGAAGCATAGTCTAAAAAAATATTAAAATAAAGACAATTATTTTTTTTAATTGTGTGTACTAAGATGCGTGTAATCAATGTACAAAAAAAAAACAAAACAATAAAACATCAAATATCTTCCGGTGTTATAAATGAAGCATTTCAAAAAAAAAAAACACACACACACAATATATTTATAAATATTATACCTATAATAATATACACATACTTATATACAATATATATATACACAATACATATACCTATACGTGTGTGTGTGTGATCTAAATCTATTTACATTTTATTTTTATGCTTTATGTAAAAGAATGTTTTTATTGATTTGTTACATGTACAAAAGCCAAAATAAACAAAATAAAAAAAAGATATCATTCTGACGGAATATGAAGAGTATTTAAACAAATCAAGCATATTAACTAATTAATTTAATAAGAATTAAAATATACAAAAATGGTATTATGGTTCTTTTCAATTTATGTGGGTGTGTGTGTTTAAATATAAAAATATTACTTCGAACAATAAATTAAGTAAAACAAATTTCTAATTTCAGGTTTTTCTATTTAATAAACCAATTTAAAAAAAAATATTTTTCTAATTTATAAAAAACAAATAGAATATATATATACTTTAGTAGAATATCTTAAGATTCTATTAGGAATTTTTTAAAACAAGTAATGGATTATAAAATAATAACATGGATTAATTGATAAACTAAGAAAATCCCAAAATAAGAACTGCATTTTTATACTATGATCTAAATAAAGAGTAAAATAAACCATTTCAATATTTATTACATTAAAATGATTTATGTCATTTATTCAAATACATGAAGTATATAGAAAAGTTATTTAATGTCGTGCATTTAGGAAACAGCCTTAGAAAATAATCAAATGAAATGACATTTCCATCAAAAAAATCATACTAAACACATTACATATTCTCAGATGTGGAGGAAATGTTAATTACTTTTAAGAAATGTTTTTTGTTGTTTGTTTTTGTCAATACTGAACAAATAAAATTGCATTAAGTGTGTAAAAAAATATGGTTTAAGAGAGTTTCTAAAGATGTCTGTAGTATCAAAACTGCCTCTCACTAAAAGTCTGAATATTAAGTACAGCGAACATACACTGTATGTGACTAGAATAGTAGCCATAGCCACAGTGAGGCATAACTCATATACTGGTTCCAGCTTTACTAGTTGTCTCAGTCCCGCAGTTCTCCTCAAGAGAAACTCAGATTGGTTCGTGTCAGTGCATTGATGCAGCAGCGCTGTGATGTTCACGCATGAGTTATTTATACTGCAGACAGCCAGGAATAGAACAGCCCTCCTTACCCAACCTCAATACTCACACGCAGCTGACATTTATAGAGACCAATCAAAGCCAGAGGACGTGTGAGGGGTGAACCTCATCACATTATACCTTCATACACTGCTACAACTTCACTATTCGCTTAGTTCCAGGGTTCGAACCAACAACTTTTCAATGAGGAGCCTGGATCTTCTTTAACCACTAAGCTACACCACCCTCTGAGTTACAGCATCAATCAAATCTATGTTCACTGATTTCAAACATCCAATATTCAATACATATTATGTCCATCATTTTCAAAATAGACAGATTTCAAAAACATGCAACAGTCTGCCATCTTGTGGCCACAAATGCGTGTGCATTTTTGGCAAACAAGATTGTGCATTTAAATATTAATCATCTTTTTTGTAATTACATTTTAATATAATATAATATTTTTCTATATTAAATTATTAATTTTTATAACAGTTACTTAACATTAATATTAATGATTTACAGCCTATAGAGTATGTGTCAATATTAAATAGTTGTAACATTCAGTAGAAATACATATTTAAGAACAAACTAGTGCGAACAAAATCACAATTAAAACATTATAATAAAAAGTCAAATGATATCACTGATTATGACCAATAAATAGAATAAACATACTTTTTATTTTGCATTAGGCCTATAACTTTTCCGTTTTACGTAGATTCAAATCACAAGTATTTTTCAAATGTAAATGTAAAAAAGACTGAATATTATGCAGTCTAATACAATGTACTTCAATTACCTATTTTTAAAATATGTATTAAGATACTTGTACTATTCAGTGAATACTTGGTACAAACGAGCAAAAGGAAAACTATACAGTATGCACTATTTCTGTACATAGGTTCAATTTGTTAAAGTATATGAATAGATTTTTATTTATACTACATAGCCATACAAACACTTTGATTTTAATAATTAAAGGCAAATCTCTTTAAAAATTCTCAAGCATAATTTATAATAGAGAATTCAAATAAATATTAAATGACTGAATATAAAAAGAATTATTTCTTCATTCTTGTATAAGCTTTCTTGCTTTATATTTTACACCATTATACTTCTTTGCATCTCTTTCAGAATTCAACTAAAATGAGATCAATATTGTGCAATACAGTATTTTATAATAGAAAAACAATATTAAATAAAATAAATCAATAATAAATCATTTTTTAACCATAAACAGTCAAATTTAAGTGTAAAAACGTACATATTACAAATTATAATACAATACAATTGATTTATTATATGATTTGCTTATTTATATATTTGCTTATTATACTAAAAATGAATTACTTTTAATATTCCATTGAAATGTTTACATATTTAAAAGCAAATCTGTAAGAAATATTCAAAAAGAGGGGAAAAACCCACCTTTGTGTTCTCCTGCAGATTTGCTTATGGTCACATTTGATGGTTCATCAACTTTCAGCGTTTGAACTAAAGACTCTGGGGAGAATTGAGTTCCAGCAAAAACTCCAGAGGGGAAACTGAACGCCTACATGGAGAGAACACATGAAGCTCAATGAAGAACGATCTCATTTAGATCTTTAGGTCATCTGAGGAGAAATGACACTGGAATACAACATATGGCACTGACTTGTGAAATATTTAATAGCATACGACAAATGAATAATACACACGAGTGGCCATACCTTTGAATGATTACTTCTACTGCTGTCAGATGTGTTGAGTTTGGTCTCTTGTGAGTCTGTTTTTGTGAGTTGAATGGGCTGGATCTGTATCTTCTCCAGATTCCCCAGCGTGGGTCTGTTTTGGTGCTCATTTTCCAGCTTCACAGCGCCATGATGGAGCTTCTGCCGGACCCGTTTCATTTTCCCCACCATTCTGCCTAAGTATACGTGTTTTAATTTATTTTACGTTTCTACACAGCGCAAACGTTCAGAAAGAGTCCAGCGCGTGTTAAAGTTGACCATTTGTTTGGTGTTGTTACAGCTAATATTGTCCGAGTAAAGACGAAACGGAAGATGAGTTCCGTCAAAACTCCTCCTCAGGTCGTCTACACTTGAAAATGTTCAGGTATAGTTTTCCAACCATCTTTAAATCTTAAATTAACAACGCAAATTTGAACATAAAACACTTAACAAACGGCAATAGTAAAAAGAAATGTAACTTTAAATGTTACCAGATGAAATGTCCGTTCCCATGGTTAAGCTAAGGTTAGTGTAGCAAAACCGTGGTTAATTTGTGGTCACCATAGTTTAACAATAGTAAACATTGTGGCTTATTTTAGTACATCATGGTTAATTTTCGTAAGGGCTGCTCTGTGACGGTTTTAAAATTTGGTGTAAAAATGTAATGCTGCATAAAAAGCCAGACTAAATTAAGTCAGCTCTGACCTACCTCAGCTCCTAATATCAAAACATAGTTCTGTTTGCTGTGGAAATGCATTTATGCCATCTCTGAGCAGCATTAAACAGCCTTTGTAAAGACCTTAAATGCCATTTCAGTAGCACCTCTGTGCCACATTTGCACTGTAATTTTGGTAGTAATGACTTTACGCCTGCAAGGTGCACAGAAGCACTTCTGAAGCGGCCTTTAAGTGTCTTTACACAGTTTAATGCTGGCCACAGGTGGCATAAATTCATTTACACAAAAATTACAGCCTGGGGTGGTCAGAGCAGGCATAATTTATTCTGTTTATCATGTGGCATCGAGTCTTTGCATTTAATTTTGAGCAGGCACAGAGCAGCCTTACCTCAGTGGTGTTTATCAGAGTTTTGAGATCATTTTTAGTCACCTCATTCTTACCAAGTTGTTTATTCTCATTTATAAACTGGTATAAACCGGAACCTGTGTTGAAAACAGAAACTCCTTTCAAAATGATCTTTATTATTCTTTAATGAATATGGCAAAGAAATACATACGTACATATATACACAAGCAAAACAGGCGGTTTACAGATAGTTACTGAACAATATTACAAAAACCGTATATAGATCCAGCTCATACACAGCTTAGAAATATAAAAATATAACACTATTAGTCCAGCAGCATACATTTGATTTAACAAATGACTTGACATGATTCAGAATAATCTACTTTAAGTTCTCTTATACATCTTAGGTGCATTTTAAGAGTATATGTATACGATGGTATACTGTATCCAGATACTGTAGGTGGAGGTGGGAACAGATTTTCACTGCCCTCCTTCTGTATCTCTGTGTAACTGAGTCTGGCCCCTGAGGTACTTCAGGGCCAAAGTAAGATTGTAATTGAGCCCTTGAGCCCATTATCTCTGTACTTTATTCCAAAGGAGCAGTTAACACACACACACCACTGTAAGTACTACTGAAATGTAGTGGTACGATTAAAAAAACCAAAACAATTTCTATTGAAATAGTTCTAAACTACATAAAGCAAGATGTAAAGACTTGTCATGCATGGTAAAAATTACATTGGGTGAATCTCATGTGAAATATCCAGGTCACACTGCAAAAAAGTCTTGTTTTTCAGTACAAATATCTAAACATTCTTAAATTAAGATACATTTATAAATCTTGTTTTTTGAAAAATGTCTGAAAATAGGTTTAGTTTTTGATTAAAATAAGAAAAAAAAATCTGCCAAATGGGCAAGAAATTAATTCAAAAGGAAACCAAAATTACTTTTCTGACGCCACTGGTATTTTTTTCCTTCATTGTGTTATTTTTTCTTGTTTTAAGCAAAAACTCACTCAATTATGGTATATTTTTTTCAGAAAACATGACTTAGTATTATAAGCTATTTTGCATCTCATGTAAATGTATCGTAATCTAAGAACGTTTAGATGTTTGTCCAGGAAAACAAGACAAAAATTATATTTTGCAGTGTATACTTCATCCTAAAATTTAAAGGGGGAAAAAAATCTATATTTTAGTCCTAAAAACAAACCAAAATAGGACTAATTCCTTATGCAAATATAATTTTCTATTTTCCTTTTACTTTTAAAGTTAAAACACAACCTGGACATGTATCGCATTGAAGTTATATTTAGATACAGCTCCTTACAATCACACAAACCTTAATAACAGTAAATAAAATGACTATAAAATTATTTGGCGTACAAATTAACTAAATCTATAGCAACACAACTTTACCTTAAAATTGTACATTGCTACTTTTTAATACATTTGGGAAGACTTAAAATGGTTGCATTTTTTTGTTTCTTTTGTGCACGTGTCGGTGTAAGACAACTTTAAATTAAGTCAGTTTACGTTAGTTATCCGGACATTAACAAATAGCGAGGAAGGAGGTATGCTGGTGCCATCCTTAGACAGGAGATGAATGTGACGATATCCTATGAGGAAGAACAAAACGTGCTTCGTATTAACAGGAGGATACATTTTTGATGCATTTGGTGGAACGGAGACATACCTGGCTGAATACAGGTGAAAGGGAGAGTGAACTGTCCCACAAAGTCATTCTTTGATGTTTTATCATAGTCCTCCACGACAAACCGTACCAGCGCTAATTCAGGGACGTGAATTGTGAACTGAAGCGTATCGTACCATACTGGGTTAAAACCTGCAAGGACAAATGGGTAGCTGACACAATTTCAAGCTATCATCAACAAATTAAAAAACTTTAAGGCAATTTTTCTAAATGATTGTACAAATATCATTTATCATCTCATATTAATTTAAATATTTGCACTTTTAAAAATGAATTAGTCACAGGACTAAGTCAACTGCTCAAAAGTGATTAAAATCGTGAAAACTTACAGTAATATACAGTATATAAATAATCTACGTTCACTGTGAACGTTAGCGCACGTCCAAAACCAATCGTTCGAATACAAGATTTGTTTCAAGCTCGTTTAGTCTTTCGGACGCAACTAGAACTCTGGTTTAACTGCATCTAGGCTTTTTCAGTCTAGACACAACTCAGTCCTATACGTTTTAACTGACCGTTGTTGTCAATATATCTGGTTTCCTGCTTGGCCTGGTCCAGTGGTACGCCGTGAATTTCCACCCGAACGAGGGGATCAATGATTGAGCCCTCCTTCATGTTTACCTTGGGAAGCTGTTGGCCGCTGATTACCTGAAAAGATCACACAGTATATGCAGGTTTAGCAATAACGCAATAAAAAAGTAATAACGCCAGGACATACACAGAAATTCAGGTTTGTACCTGAATAGACAGGCTAAGCGGCTTGTAACCGTCATTTTGGGGGTTTTCTGGGTCAAACCTCTCATCAATGTTGCGCATGAATGCTGGTTTCAGTATGTAGCCACAGTGTCCATTCTGACTGAATAAGCCATCGTTCTGATCCATCTCAACCCCTGCGGTCTGAAAGTTCAGAGCAACTGGGAAGGGAAGGGAACACTTAGCAATGAAAAAAATATTTACCACCATTTGTATTTAGTACTAAGAGATCCTGCCTAAAACATTGTCTATTGGAACATTTCCTATTTTCATGGATAAAGAATGGTAATTTAGGTGGTTACACTAGTGATATCTTGGCTAGTTAACTAGCAATGCTCATCAACTTTGAATAGTCTTGGTTGGGTTAAAGGGGTCATGAACTAAGAAATCAAAATTCCCTTGATCTTTTGACATATGAGAGGTCATTGTACTACTACATTGTGCCACTTTTTAAAGAATGACAAGCATGAGGCGGTCTATTAAATAGTTAGTCATAACCTCTGAATAATAATCAGACTGGAGAGTTTGTGATCATGGGGTTCACGAACATCGGCCGGCGTGATACACCCTGAGCGACATAGATTCCTAATGAACAAGTAAATATAAAGTAAAGAGTTAACTAGAATAATCAAATGTCAGAAGAATACGGATTAGAAACAGACAAACAACCAATCTGCATTTCAACCTAAATTCGAGGTCATAATAAAATGGAGTCAGATTACAATTTAACCTAAATTTAATAACTTTGTGCGCTAAAAAGACCGAACTCACAGGAAACCTTCATCCACCATTGGATACCTCCGTTGGGCCAATTCATGGACCTTACACCACCACGCCTATTCAAACGGAGCGTACAGATGAGGGGGTCAAAACAGGAGTAACTCGCTGATTAACCGATGCATTGTTGTGGAAACAAACTAGCTAGTCATGACTGTTTCCCGAACATGGTCGCATCTCCATCGTTTGAACCACATTAGTTCAACAACATAGGGCCATTGTTAATGACATCAAACGCATGTGGTGGAGGAATAACTTCTGCTATTTAACTGATTAGAGAGCTCTAAGATGCTGCTGTATTGAACATGGCCTCTGATGACTTACAAATTAACAAATACCACATTACAGCAATTAGTCGTTTTGTAATCATAATGTACTTTTTTTTTTTTTTTTTTTTTTTTTGAGTAGTTTAAAAATTGTGTACTTTTACTTGAGTACATTTTAAGTGATGTATCGGTACTTTTACTCTGCTATTTTCCTCCGTTTGTGGTTGTTACATGCTTTTAAATTTATTTTTATCCATCAACGTGATTGGATAGAGTAATAGGTCTTGTGACTTTCGTCAAATCAAATTGTTCATAGAAAACTTTAACCGCCAACTGTATATCATGGCTGCTGGAAGTGCATTCTTCAAGCATCAATTCAGTCGCAGCTTCCTCTACCTTAATATGTTAAGGCAGTGCTGTCCAAACTCGGGCCCTGGAAGGCCGGTGTCCCTGCAGAGTTTAGCTCCAACCATAATAAAACACACTGAACCAGCTTATCAACTCTTACTATGCATAAAACTTCGAGACTTCCAATCAGGTGTGTTGAGGCAAGTTGGAGCTAAACTCTGCAGGACACCAGCCCTCCAGGACCGAGTTTGGACAGCCCTGTGTTAAGGTAAATTTCAGATTTCTGCTTACTAAATGATTTGTATATATGCTTGCCTATCTACACGGCCTGAAATTTGGTGTGAGGTTGCGGGTATTGCATGTAGTGTTAACTCCCGCAAGTGCCACGGTCGGTAAATTCCCACTCACTTATAAGACGCACGATATGCGCTGCCTCGTCTCTCTCTCGCGTGCGTTCTGAAGCAGTCACTTGGATAAGTCGTTGTTATTTTTGAACTTGTTGACTTTTGATGAGTTTGAGCGCGTGATGCGCGCTGTGAAAACGTGTGCCGGAAACACAAACTGAGGACCAAATCTGCACCTTACTGATGACCCGTGGCGTTAATATACTGCATCTGTGCCAGCGCGGGATGTAATAAAACTGCAGCTCGTTAATACATTTTTATTTTTATTTATCCATTTTATACAATCCGCCTTCATTTAGCAAGTGCACTCGCGCATAAACAATTTTCAAGTTCAACACTTTTGTTCCATTCAGTTGTGGATGCTACTGATTCACCGAGACCGCCGCGGCTCAGCAAAGAGACGTGTGTGTGTGTGTGTGCTTTGAAAAAGTTTCCCCAGAAATACCTCGCTATTTAATGCATTTTTCCTTACAAATTGTATTATCAGCATAACAATTCAAGTAAATGTGTAAAAGGTATGGCATGAATTTGCCATCTTTCTAGAACAATGTGCATTTATTTTAAAATTGTAACAAATTATCAAGTTTAGTTATTTTTATTTCTTTATTGCAAAATGCTAAAACTGGCACCGTTTTGGAGAGAAATGGGCTCTCATTTTAACCCATATCACGGTGTGTGATGCTGAACTATGAGTTTCTAATGGTGTTTGTATTTGCACTGTTCTAAACATTAATATTTTATGTGCAACAACAGCATGCTGTCTCAGTTGCCTTACACATGATTTTAAATCTATTTTTTCAAACTTTGATTTAAATGGGGATGATTGTACTGAGAATAACTTTCATCTTTTCTTCAACTGAATACTGTTTCCGTGCTTTTTTTATGTATTTTAAAGAGTTGGCAGTCAACATTAAAACTGATATTCTTCATTCTTTATGACAAATAAGATAATGTGAATTACAGAATGTACAACATTTTTAAAATGCATCAATTGCGGTGCACAGCGTTTATTATGAGGGGGGAGAATCCACAGCTCAGTACTCACTACTCATGAGTACTTTTAAATAGGCTACTCTTTTACTCAAGTAGTTTTTTGGACAAGTACTTTTACTCTACTCACACTACATTTTTTGGAAGGTAATGGTACTTTTTTGGTTTGTGTGTGTTTTTGCGGAGTGTGTTGTTTGGTGGCGGGGTGTTTGTTTTTGGGGGGGGGGGGGTGGGGGTTTTTTTTTTTTTGGGGGTGGGGGGGCTTGGCCGGGAGTATAATTTTTGCAGTACTCTTTCCACACTGCTAACAAGGAACTATGCTTCTAACCACAGATTGAGAGCTGTAGTTCCAACTACGCAAGTCTGCGACGCTGTTTGCGAATGTTCGTTTGAACTATGGTTTCGGGAAACACCGAATCGTTGAACCATGTTGGTAATGATGGAACTTGCGACCATAGTTGGCTAACAATGCTTTTGGGAAACGCACCCCTGGTTGGGTTGGTAGTGTTCAGCTGATTTAGCCAGTTAGCTAGTCTCCTAGTATGACCAGTTGATAAGTGCCTAAAATTTCTCCAAAACCAAAAAATCTGTCTAAATTAGCCTAACCAGCACATCACTTAAAGCTAGGCTGGTTAAAGCATTTTTTTAACAGGCTAGTCAGACTATCTGGCCAGCTGACATTTCGAAGTTGTCCCAAGAACTAGCTATTAATCACATCTGTCTTAATCACAACTATTTTATAGATAGTTATGCAATGTTTATCAACAGAATATTTAAAAATTCTATGAAAGCCTCATTCATCTTAGCTAAGCTACGAATCATTCTAAGCAAGAATCTCATTATTTATGGAATATTCACATTTCAACCATTATTTTTAATCTGGTACACTCACCAATTTGGCACCCTGCGTTCCACATGTCCTGTGGGTTGAAGTTGGATGAGTCAGTTCTCAAACCACTGGGGTAAACCCGGCTCAGTTGACGAACATTATGGAGAACAAACTCCGCTCCTGTAGCACAGAGACAGTAAGACAATACAATTCTCTAAAAAAATAATTAATGAGCTTTTATGAGCAGTCAGACTCATGTTTCCTTTACCTGCCTCCCTTATGTGTTTCCGGGCCTTAGACTCCGTGAAGGAGGAGATCTCGTAAAACTTGGAGTGAATTTGTGAATGTTTAAAGCCGCTAAAGTGGACACTCTTGCAGTAAACCACACAGTCCGACAGCTCTTTAGAGAGATGCTGCTTGGATTTCTAGGCAGTACAAAAACAGTCATTAACAGGTTAGAAAAACAATTTGATATACACCTAGTTTTCATTTTCACCTTCTTCCTAAGGTGGTTTGCTAGGGGTTGTTGGCACTTGTCAAGCTGGTCAGGTCTTTGAGGCAAACTGGCCAACCAGCTAACCACCAGCTTAAGCCATCTAAGATATGAGAACCACTTTTTTAGCTGAGCTGTTGACTGATTTTACCAGGATTTTAACTAGCTCAACAGCAACGAAAACTTAAAGAAATGGCTGTGATATTTGAGAAGGGTGCTAGCTAGATTGTATGATGTGGTTTTACTGCAAGCATTCAGTTCTGCTACCTAAACCATTGAACCCAGGACTACTTAAACAATGTCATGACAGACGACCCTTTGGATAATGAGGCCAGGTATCCACATGGCTTCATCTTACACTACCATCTGTTGGGTTCATTCTTGCCAACCCACTGTGCCAACTTAACATGATATTCAGCTTGCTTAGAGTGGTGTAGCCTAGATCTGGGCTGGCAACCAAAGCCAGCAAGGGTTAATCCTTCAACATTGTACCACTGAGCAAGAGGGACTATCCCTGTAGTAATGGTACTGTATGTCACTTACGATAAATTTGTTAACTAAATGACTATTTAGCTTAGTAATTGGCCTAAACCAGTTATCCAGCAAGAGAGCAATGCTTGTGTGCAAATTAAAAGCTACAAATGTCATGCCAACTTTTTTCCAGTTGATGAGTCAACAAGATGACTGTATCTCAGATTGGAGAAACCAAGAGAGGTGATCCCTGACTGTAGCTAACCAGAGATAAAATAATCAAGTGTCACATGGTAACAACAGTGCCAGCAAATGCACATGGTCACCTATCAGATAGCAGAAGACATGCAGTTTCTGTCTTATCTATCTCTGACTTTCTCTCTTGCTTTTTCTTGTTTTCTTCCCAAGATTGCTCCAGTGTCACCCCATCCAACTTGCATTAGTGCTTTATGCAATCTACTGACTTTCCGGGCCACGGAGCATCTCTCGTCTCTCAGAATATTTTGCTGCCTTCAACATGAGACAAGCTGGTTTACATTAGTTAAACTGCCTGCTGTCCAGATTTTTTTCCACTTGAAGTTGGCACAAAGTAACCCTCCTGATCAGAAGTGGAAGTTTCCAGGGATGATCAAACCGAAGTGTTCAACATGTTACGTAATTAGATTTGAATCTTGCGGTTAAAGTCGTGGCAGACTGTAACTCTTACTCGAGGATGCAGCACCGTAGAGCTCTGATGAAGACCTGATAAGACTCCCAGTGAGACAAGACCGCCATTCAATATTTTACAATATGTTGGCTCATGAAGTAGCCAAAGAAATTGTATCCTAGATATGCCCCATTATCTTTAACATTATTTAGTTGTTAAAGAGGTCATATGATGTTGCTAAAAAAAGAACATTATTTGGTGTAATGAAATGTTTATGCAGTTTAAGGTTACAAAAAACACATTTTCCACATACTGTACATTATTGATTTTTCTCTATGCCCCGCCTTTATGAAACGCGTCGATTTTTAGTGTTGTAAATACAACTTAACCACTGATTTCTAGTTGTGTCCCCTTTTGGAAGGCCAAACAAAGTAGCTTTCACAACGAAATACAGTGTCCCCACGATATGGCGGCGGCAACAATACTACAACGAGAATCAAAGTTACGCCTTCTTGCTTTGCATATGCATTTGGGCGGTGTTATGCAAATCTTCCCACATCGTGACATAGACATGTGGGGGCATGTTGAGGCATTTTAGGAGGGCGTGGACCAGTCTTAACTTTTATAAAAAATATCTCTTTGGGTTTGAGACTTTAGTCTTTGCAACTTTAGAGATCTTATCTATTCACAAACAGCTTGTAACACTCCAAAGAGAAAGGAAAACTTGAAATCGCATCATATGACCCCTTTAACTACTAATTAGCCATTTAGCTGCCACTTTTACCAAGAGTGATTTAGAGTGCACTAGTTACAGTAACAGTCCCCCTTAAGTAACCTCTGGGTATTGGTCTTGTTGAAGGGTACAACATTGGTAGTTTTTAAATCTACATTTGCTGGGGTTCAGACACTTTTCTGACATGGCAACACCACTGCATGGTTTAAGTGCAAGGTTGTGGAATTCATCTTTATCATTTGATAAATTACTCCTGCCTTGATTAGAAAATCTACACAAACATCTCTCCCGAAATGTATCACTGTACCTTGACTCTATGCCGTATGCTGTCATTGCGATGATGGTCATCGTCAATTTCAGCAGTCTCCTCTTCGTCACTCACTTCTCCCATCAAAGGGTCATCCACCACCCCATTCATGCCATCCTCTAATCCACCTATCTTCTTTCCTTTCAACAGAATCTTCCCTTTCAGATCCTACACACAAATATGGAGAAGATACCATTTCATCAGGAAGCATCTAGTGTTGTCAAAAGTACCAACCGCGATACCATTCGGTACTAAAATTTTAAAAACGTCCATTCCCCCCTAACATCTGAGCGCTGTTGAGCAGATTCTTAAACACGGCTGATTGGCCATTGTGTTTACGCGCTCAACAGATATGCCTGTGATTGGCTATAATGATCATCTCTTCACCAGACTCTTACACAGTGTCCTAACTAAATGCGCCGCGACAGGCGATAAAAGGTATCTTTTTCATGTTAATCGGCATTTTTGCCCTAACTAGCTGCGATGTCGACATGCAAAATTTCTATTTTAGAATTGATTTCTATTTCTGGCTGGAACAACAACATACAAACTATATGACAGTGATAATCTCAGGTACTGATTATGTGCTATGTAATGTCATATTGCGGGGCATTTATAGCCAAAACAACAACAGATTTACCCCAGATCTTGAAAATAAATAAAAGCAAAGATGTATGTTAAAACTGTGAACTCACTGCGAACCAACAAGAGTATTCCATAAATATATTATCAGTCACAAAGTATGTATATTTAGTAATGTTAAAAAGATTGACTATTTATGAATTGGATTATAAACTTATCCATTTAGCCCACCCGCACTCGCTTCTGATTGGCTGTGATATTTGATTGATTCTGTTGCGTCATGTCGCGTCTCAAATTGCTTGTCACTGAAATCTTGAAAGTCACGTCTATCAGCGGATCTGTCACCGTCAGTGGATCCCTTAAAATATCTGCACATAGATGGTTCTGCTGATAGATGCAATTTTCAAATGCTCCCTTGTGCTTCTGTGTGCTCGGTGAAGAGCGTGAAGCGATGGTCATTGTAGCCAATCACAGTCATATCTGTTGAGCGTGTGAACACATTGACCAATCAGTGCTGTTTAAGGATCTGCTCAATAGTGCTGAAATGTTTTTCTAAATTTCAGTAACGAATGGTCTTGCGGTCTGTACTTTTGACAACACTACAAGCATCAGAAATCTCATACAGTAACAGACTTTAACAGTGGACACACAAATTAGGTGTGCCTTTAATAGTGGTTAGTCAAATAGGAATGCAATAAATTTGCACCTAAACCAGTAGGATTTCCGTAGTCAATTAGCTTCACTAGGAAGACCATGGTGTTCAGTTAAGTATTGCTAGTGACTAACAGCTATGATGGTCTTGTCAGTAATATAGCACTTCTGCTTAGACCCTACTGAAATGATGATGGTGGTGTGCAGGCCTCTTAACTAGCAAGAATTCACCGGTTAGCAAATTTTACCAGAAACACCTAGTCTAAGCTAGCCTTGACAATGACAAGCAAGGTAATGCATGCTAGTCTGAGCTGGTCTTTCTTAGCAGGGTCGTTTGCTTTAATAATTCAGCGTGGCTATGTCGCATGGACATAGATCATATGGCTGCTGCCCCAGGTGAATGGCCGGAGAAAGTGAATGTATCCTGGAGAGGTCACCACACTCTGAACTCTGATACAAACGTCTGCTCGTGGGTGGAAACTTCGAGATCTTTGACTCTTCAAGATGAATGACCAGTGCTAGACATTTACTGCTCATTAAACAGCAATTAAGTGGACTTGTTAAGTGGAAGTACTTGTTTAAGTGACTGCATGCATCCGTGCTCTCCGGCTCACCTCAGGAGATGGCGTCCTGATTAGAATCTTTCGTTCCATCTAAAGGGCTTTTCAACGCTGTCTCCCAGCTTCCGTGGGTTGAGTGTTGGGCCCCCCTATTTCTGCTGCCTACACTGCAGTGGGTCTCAATGGACAGTATGACAGGGTACTGCGATGCCTGTGGAGGGGAGAGTGTGTGTGTGTGTGTGTGAGAGAGAGAGAGAGAGTGAGTGAGTGAATGAAATGGAACACTCAACACAGAACTGCGGCTAACACACTGCCAAGCAGGGGTCGACTGCCCTAGATCACATTACACAGAAACAAAAGGGCATGGTGCCCTGGCTCAGAATGAACCTAGCCCCAGTCTGTCACACACAAATGCAAGCTAGTGAAGTTCTCTAAACCAGTTTAGAAGGCTCAGAGATGAAGAAGGAAACCAAGAGGGTTAAAGTATTAAGAATTATGGACATGTATGGGTATATGGTATTTCTATCAGATATCACCCCCTTACAAAAAAAGTACTGTGGCACCATGGTATAGTAATAGAATCTGATGACAATACTATGGTATTTTGAAATATACCATGCATGTACCATGGTATTTACATGATGCTTTCAAAAATATCATTGTAAAAGTCTTGAATTTTTTTCAAGTATCTTTTTTTTTTTTTTTACATTTACCAAGGTGATACTATGGTTTTTTGTTTGGAATGTTAATACCTTGGTATTCTTTGACGTACCTATGGTATTGTCATCTGTTGCCATCACCATATCGTGGTACAGTATTGATTAAAAGAAAGTTATCATGGTAATAACATGTTTAAAAATGGTACCATGCTAATAAATTATGTTGAACACTATCATAATGCTAATACCATGGTATTTCTTGACTTACCATAGTATTTGAATATGGTAATCAATCATTACAATGACATAACTAGTACTGTAGTATTACCATCTGATAACACCACTATGCCATGGCACAACTACAGAACATTTTTGTTATGAATGTGCAGATGTAAAAGTGTGGATGAAAACAAAGCCATAGTTTGAGACATACTTTAAATGCATAGTTGCCCAGCACAGTGACAACATCCTTGAAGAAGATCTTGGAGGTGAACGTGTGTCCATGGTAGACAATTGGTTCTCCATTTGGTCCATCCCAGCAGTCCACTTCTACACATCGACAGCCACGTTTCAATGCTCTAAAACACACACATACAAGTACATATTTATGAATATAAAGAAGAATTGAAGTTAGGAATTAAAGGCAATGCCTACTTAATACGTTTTTGAAAACATGTGTACCGTATATAGCCTTCCACACTGCTATGTCCTCTGATTTGGTCTTCCAAAAGGTATGTGTTATGAGAAGACGATATGAAGTAATGACAAAGAGGCTGAGTCATGTCCTGGTAGAGTTCCACCATAGAAGGGTTGAAGATAGAGCCTTCTGGTGAGGTCAGGTACATCAGAAAACCATCAAACGTCATCGCTTGTAGCATTCTTGCTATAGGAACATAGGGTAAACAAATGAATAGGCCTACATTTAAAGGTAAGCCAAGATGTCAAGAACACAAAATGCAGCATTAGGATACCTGGAACTAGAAGTTATTGAGTTTGAAAGTTAAAAAATTGTTTGGGACAAGAACCCAAACCACTGAGGATGATCTAAACAGATCAATGGCAAGTGGAAAGTAAAATATAAATAACCTAAGCTTTGAAGAAGCTTGAGTAAGAAAAGTACAACCCTGTTAGTTACCTGTGTCTGAAGGTTCATAGCGTTCAATGAGTTTTAGTGCATACTGCTGAATTCCGTCCTCGTGTAGCTGCTCCTCCCGTAAGAAATCTTTCAGATCTTGGAGTGTTAACTTCTGCCCATTGCCCGAATATTCCTGAAACACTCGCAGGACGTCCTCGCGCTGAGTCAACATCTTATAGAACAGCACAAACTCATCATCTTCAAGAGTTCCTGATTGAGACTTGTCTGCCATCTGCAGAACAATAGAAGTTCCAAAATGTAAAAATACAAACAACTACCTGGAAATGGATCACCAAATAATAACCTAAGTGTCTAGTGTCAAGACTGTCATTAAACTGAAGCTACATCAAGTGGTATAACAATAGAAAAATTGACGATTGGCCATAAATGTGCAGTTACCGTAAAGAGACGAAGAGCGTGATGCTCGTTCATGTCCACATTCATCATCTTCAACAGATCTTGGACCTCCTTAAAGTTCATCTGTCCATCTCTGTTTTTGTCTGCCTTTTTAAACCAATCACAGATCCATCTGGAAACAGCATTTAAGGGAAAACTAAAGTGCTTGGTATGATTTACCAAAGTAGAGTTCTTTTCAACTGATTTTAGAGTTATGTTTAAGAGCTGGAAGTTAAGGGCCTTGAACTTCAATCCAAGCATAGATAGTGTTAGGGGTTAAAACTTTGAGAAACAAGAATGTTGTCCCAGGAACGTGTCCAACTTGCATAAATCATGTTGCACAACATGGAGTGAAAGCAGGTAAATGGATCAGATATGCTGCAGTCCCAGTGTATTTAAGTGTCCTTTAATGCCTTTTAGCCTGCCTGAAACCTTGTGTGTGTAAGATGGACAGAGAGTGGAATGATAGAAAGGCAGATAAAGAGTGACAGTAAAGGATACTGGTCTAGTTTCTCTCTCTGCCCCATGTTCTCCAGGTTATCGATGAGTTTGCGTATCCCTTTAATCCATGATTGCGCTTCCCCTGCTGATTCGGCCACTAGGTCCAAGTTGCCTCGTCGACCACGGAACACAAGGGTGAAGCAGCGGTCAGGCGGGAACTCGTCAGCAATGCTGAGCAGAACCTCAGATTGGTGCCCTTCCCGCACAGCTTCCACATCACCCACAGAAACTATAGACACACATAGCCAAACATTTACCTAACCATCCCCTGAACCCCAAAACAAGGGGTTCTCAACTCTAGCCCTCAAGGTCCACTTTTTCCATGGCGATGTTTAGCTCCAACGTGAAAACTCACCTGCCTATAACTTTCTAGTGATCCTGAAGACCTTGATTAGCATGTTCTGGTGTGTTTGATTAGGGTTGAAGCAAAACTGCAGGAAAGTGGACCTCGAGGGTAATAGTTGAGAACCCCTGCCCTAAGAGTTGGAGACAAGACCAGACCAATATTTGACCTATCAAGACCCAGAACCCATACAAATGCAACATTTATGTGGTCTCAAGAGATCTCAACACCAAAATAAAACAAGATTACAACTCAAATTTTGACCCTCACCCAAACTACATCCAGTCTAGAGCAAGGGTGTCCAATTCTGCTTCTGATGGGCCAATTTTCTGCAGAGTCCAACCATAATTAAACACACCTAAAATAGCTAATCAAGGTCTTTGCGATTACTACAAACTTCCAGGCAGGTGTGTTGGAGCAAATTAGAGCTAAACTCTGGATGGGATGATGTTGGCCCCCCAGGAACAGAACCTGGTCTAGAGCAGGGTTGGGCATCTTTATTCCAGGAGGGCCACTGTCCTGCAGAGTTTAACTCCAACCCTAAACAAACACACGTGAACAAGCTAATAAATGCCTTCAAGATTACTAGTAAACTAGAGGCAAGTGTGTTTGATAAGGGTTTTGGAACTAAACTCTGCAGGACACCGGCCCCCCAAGACCGAAGTTGTCCAGCCCTGATCAAGAGGTTCTGAAAATACTTTATATGAAGATGGCTGCTATATTTAAGCCTAGGGTAATAGTGCAGTTGTTCAAGGCTGGTTATAGGTTCAATCACAGGAAGAGTTGATCCATGGACTATCACTAATGTGATCTTAAGTAAGATACTTAAACTCAGGTTTCTCTTAAAACAGCAGAGTCTAATCTTGCTCCTGGAGGGCCACCTTCCAGCAGAGTTTTGCTCCAGCCCCAATTAAACACACCTGAACCAGCTAATGAAGGTCTTCAGGATCACTACAAACTTTAGGCAGGTGTGTTGCAGCTAAACTCTCCAAGCCCTCCAGGAGGAGGACTGGACACCCCTGGCATATGGGATTGTTCTTGTAAAACAGCATGTTGCTTTGGATAAATGACTAATAATTACAGATTGTGGATCTTGTCAGCGCTACTTACAGGTGGAGTGTGCATTTGCTGCTTTCTTGCTCTTGTACCAGATAGTCATGCAGTCTTCTTGTAGACGGAAATAACGATGCTTTTTCCATGTGCGAGACTTGATTTTTCTCATCACTGTGCCAACAAACATAGACTTCAGGTCGTCATCAGCCTGGATACCTGAGGAGCAAGACAATACAGGAGACGAAGAGGGCGAGGAGGGGTCAGACAACAGGTAATGCACCTGACCCAGATTCCTAGCACATCATTGTAAACACAACAAGCTAGAAACACCCCCTGCCTCATGATCAGATAATGAATGCTCCTTTTGTATAGATATGAGGTTTTGGCATACATTTTATGAATCCTTGTAAGCTTGTCTTGCTAGCGCTCTAACACTACCAGATGAGGTAATGGAATTATTATTTAGATATGATTTAATATTTGGCATTTTAAATGCAAAATTAGTTATAATTTAGCTCTTTTATCAAGCTTTCCCAGTAAGAACTTCCCAACAGTTCTAACAATGAATGGTTTCACAATGTTTGTGGAGACATTTTAAGGCTAAATCTACCAGAACGAATGGAATAACCTTCGTATCACTTTAAAAGTGTTTATATCGACAGTCTACAATGGTCTATCTAAGCCACCTGCTTACTTGCAGTGTTGATACATGTACAACACTGAGTCAGTTACTACGGAACAAATAAATACATTGAAAACAGTCAGGGTTTTTTCCCCCATAATTTAAACTTACATAGGCTCCTTTCAGTAGAAGCCATTTGTTGTTCTGTCATTTTTTATGCGTCTCCTGTTTTAGAATAAAGAGAGAGAGAAACAATTAATGAGTCACACTGAATGAAGTGAAGTAAAGAATATTAAAAGACATCATACATATGACAGCAAATGGTTATACATTTATACAATAACATTTACGCCTGTAAATGTTAAAAACATGCATTAAAAAGGTATGCTTGGGGCATCCCCTAATATAAAAAGCTAGATTTTATATGTAACAGCATAATTTTCATTAATAAAAGTAACAAGCCATCAGCAATAATTTCAAAAGAAAAACCACACAAACATTGGAAAAAATTTAAAATATTCAGATACTTATTACTATATTTTTAAGAAACTGAACTGCATTAGTAATAATATAAAAAAAATTTTTTAAGTCTGATATGTTCCTCCATTCATGCAAAACCTTTTCACTGCTTTTAAACAAATACATATGCACACCCTCAGACAAAACCGTTCCCTCGGTATAAATGGCTGTTGTTCGTGAAAAGCCCCTGGACGTCTGGCTTTAATACAGGGATCAGCACTAGAGCTGTTGCCTCGGACTCTCTAATGTTTGTACGGATCTGTTCAGTGCGAAAGCATCTCACACTTGCCCTCAAATACTGCACAGCCATGCAAAATCAGACAAAATAAAACTAGGAAAACTAATCTATAAACAAAACAAAATGACCTCAAGCTTGCCATGTGAGCAGAGATGTGTTGTAATACCAAGCCAAAGTTGCCATGAAGATTCAGGTTTCACACAAACCAGTCGCCTTAAACATGGTGGACAAAATGTCCAACATTGCTAACGAGTTATTAACAAAAACATGCTGAACTCAAGCGTATGTCCAAGATTCTTTCAATTAATCTATTGTTAGTTGCTGTTACAACTAATGACTAAAGCTCTTGTAACACTGATATAACATATAAATGAGCTACAAGTTACAAATGATAACAACAACAACAACAGTGTCAACAATAGCCGTATGCTCACTATATTATATTATAAAGAAATTAAAGATTAGAACTGCAAAATTATTTGTTACTTTTAAATGTATTTGTATGTTTTTCCATTAATATTTTCATTATAAATACAAATAATAAATAATATAAATAACTACACTATAAAAGTTACATAAATATGTATAACTATTAAAAATAACTATTTAACTATAAGCAGAAAGACAAAACAAGCACCAGTTACAAACGGGTATCCTATATCTGTAGATAAACTTTCACAGCCAGGGACTTAAATACAATAATATTCACTATCTCAGGGTTGAAAGAGGTCTTACCCTCTGTGAGCTCATAGTTGGATCTGTATTTGAGCTTTGAAGAGGAGCATAACTCAGGAGAAGCCGGTGTAATGTGGCCCCCGCTGCAACAGAGCCGGACTGACTGTCCACATCTCGCCACAGCTGATCGTACCACAACACACCTCCCTCTGACGCACAACCACACACCCACAGATTCACAGAAAACACACGACTCGATGCCCACAAGGGCCCCTTGTCCTCAAAATACACTTTCTGTCTATGTCTTTGGGAGTCAAAACCTTCCTTCAGGCTGCTTTGTCTTGCGTCTCTGTCCACTGTAAACCTAAAACGAGGGTATGTCAGTTCTGAGGTGGAAACTCAATCCGGCACATTGCGTAATTGGAGTGTTGCATTCCTGCGTGTGACAACTAAAGCTTTAATCGTGACCGAATAAATGTGAAATGTACCTTTTCCTAAGATAATCCTGACCCTGATAGCACACGTATATCAGAGATGTCTATTTGACGTCTGCAAGACGTACTTTTTAGTGTTTGCAATACATCTATTGGACGTTTCCTATCAGATGTCAAATAGACGTTTATTAGATGTTTATTATGTCTTTATTATTTAAATGTATGTCACTGACATCACCTACGTCTGTCTATGTTTGTACACCGCAGATGCTTTCCAGATCAAGTGATCTTTAACAGACATCTTGCTGACGTACGTGTGCTATCTGGGGAATTAATTCACAGAAATACCATTCCTAGTTACTGATTGGCTGCAATTATCGAAGCTATTTGCATATTACATTATGCCAAACAGAGCGTTTTTGCATTTTTCTAAAGTCGCCTCCCTGATAGCACACATACATCATGGAGACGTCTATTTGACATCTGCATTTACATCTGCAAGACGTACCCAGATAGCACACGTACGTCTGCAAGAGGTCTGTTAATGATCGTTTCATCTGGGAAGCATCTGCTGTGTACAAACATCTGATAGACATCTATAAGATGTCAGTTTTACATGCATTCTAAATCATAAACATCTTAAAGACATCTTTTAAATGTCTATTTGACATCTGATAGGAGCGGTTCTATAGACGTATTGCAGCGTGAATACTTACCTGCTCAAGTTAAAAGGAAATACTTCCAAGTATGAGGTGTTCTGGGTGGATATGGACCTGAATCAAAACAGTGACAATGCTAGGCTCTTGCTATATGGCTAATAAGGTATTAAAAATAGTTTTTAGCATGTTGTTATTTGGTTGCTAAGTGGCCCTGGTTGGATGCTAGTATGTTGCTTACTGGCCCAAGTGCTACAAGGTAAGTACTTGCCTCCTCAAGATAAGAGTACAAATCCCTAAGTATGAGCAACAGAAATAGTGTGCTAGCATTAGCTAACACCACCAAAAATGTATTCAAACGAATATTTGGCCATGTCAGTTAACACTATTAGCATATTACATTGCAATCTTAAAGTCCTTCCACAATGAGTACAACATTTTCGATTGAAATTTTCGCATGTTAAAAAATAAATAAATACCTCACGTTGTGTCGATCACGTTTACACACTGCCTACGAAACTTTCGTCCGTCATAAAAAAATTTGGCTAGGGTTCAATTTTCTGAATTATTCGAATCCGTAGCCAGCATTTTGAAAGCTGTTTTGACAATTCAGAGCCACCGAAACATTCGGTGCGTGACGAATTTTGACTAGCACGAAAAACACATACGAACATTTTGGACTCGGTGTGCAAGGACCTTTACAGTATAAACAGCACTCCCTCTAAAAATGATTAAGGGGCATAACTTCACTACATACATATGATCAAAATGACTGAATGTTCATAAAATATTAAAACGTCTTCATGGCATGTTGACAGCCATATATCGGACACTGCCGCCCGCTTCCAGTCTGCCTCTGAAACACGCGTCAGGGAGTTAATGCATGTTTGTGGAGCACAACTCAAGAGTCTATTGTCTACGCTTGGCCTCCCTCACTGGGGCCCTTTAGTGGAGACCCCAGATGATCGGATCAGGTTACTTAAGCAAGCATTCAACATTTAGCAACCCTGTTAAACTGCGTTCGGGTGGAAACAGGGAATAAGAGGATGTAAACTATTTTAGGTTAATTTTGAACCTCTTGTATTCGAAAAATCATCCCGTCTGAAGCACATTTATGTCTATCAAGGGGTCTCACCGGTCAGTTTCAATTGTACCTGGCTTCATCTCCCATTAGAAATTCTTCTTTTCTGTCCCTTCCTCGTGTTTCTGTTCATGAATAAAACACAGCCGAGCTCGATGTCTGAGCTCAGTTTACACACACAGCGCTGGCGTCTTTAAAAGGGGGTCCCTGCCTACCCGCTATATCATCGAGCCAGCGCCTGGATACGCACACACGCGGACGAACACTTTCCATTGCAGACATCACCTCAATGAAACTCTCACCTTGTGTTTAACGACGTATCGGATCATTCATTACTCAATAGTGATTACTTAGCAACTAAACTCAGCTGACCATTCGGTTGATATGATGCTTGTAATTGGGACTAGAACAACTATACTGGATCTCAGATTAGATTTCACCATTTAAGGATAATGGGACATAATCAAGTTGTAGCTATGTATGTAGATATGTATAAAATTGAACAGCTAACAGTACTTTTATTATACAAATTATAAACGTACTGTTAGCCACTGATTCACCACAGGTTTCACGGCATTAAAAATAAATTATTGCTGATTTGAAAACGTGGCCATTATATATTTTTTATTATTTCCACTGTTCTAGAGCTGTTTTTTGTAGTACTACTAAGGGTCAGCAGGTGGCAGCCAATGAAATTTGAAGCATCAAGATGTAATGATGGATGTACTTTACTGGATGTAGTTTGTTTACTGAAAACGGAAGAAACAATGTTTTAAAACTAAACTACAGTATACTTCATTGTTGTCCCATTATGTTTAATTCAGCAACCGCCATATAGCCGTTTCAGAAACAAATTAATATTATTAAAAAATATATTAATCAATATACAATCCTTAGAAAAAGACCCATCAATTTGTATAAAATATATATTTTTTTACACTAATTTGGATTTTTGAGTTATTACACAGATACACCACTGCACCAAAAAAATCGTGTGTAATATAATGTTACTTACATATTATATATATAGATTAATATAATTATATTTTACACTAATATTGTAATACTTTCATATTATATTTAATATAATTATACATATTTTAACACCATTTAATTTACTACAATATTTTAAATGTTATATAGTGTAATTAATTATTATACAATAATTATATACATAATTTAATAAAAATTTCATACTTTTTAACACGAAAAGTTAAGGCCTGTCCCACCAACAGGATACCTATAAAGATTGATAAGGATAATAGTTCTAAAAATCATTCTCATATTAAAGGGGTCATATGATGTTTCGAAAAAGAACATTATTTTGTTTATTTGGTGTTATGAAATGTTTATGCGTTTTAAGATTAAAAAAACACATTATTTCCCACATAATGTACATTATTGTTTCTCATCTATGCCCCGCCTTTCTGCACACGTCGTTTTTTACAAAGCTCATCGGTCTGAAAGTGAGGTGTGCTCTTATTGGCCAGCTATCTAGTTGCGTTGTGATTGGCCGAATACCTCAGCGTGTGACGGAAATGTTACGCCCCTCACCGTACTGTGATGATGCCCTGTCAGGCCGGAGCGATGATTCAAAAACATGAAAACCCATTATAAACGAGGCATTTGTTGCATCCAGTGGGGACATAATGATTATAATGACTTATACTGTCTTTTTACTTTGCATCGTGGCCATATAACAACCAACACGCATGTCCCGCATTTGTGATCGGAGAAATGACAAACAACGAGCCCTACTCTACACTGCCCCAAAAACTCGCTTTAAATATAAAAAATATCAAATATAAAACCTCTTTAAATATAAAAGACGTACTTACAGTCTTTTAGTCAGAACAGCCTGCATTGTAGTCTTGCAGGATCAGGAAACAGTCCTCCATAAAATGTGCTGCACACATCTGAATATTTGAAAACTGTTCTGGAACAGTGTTGTAAATACAACTTACCCACTGATTTCTAGTCGTGTCCATTTTGAAAAGCCAAACAATGTAGTTTCGCTTTCACAACAAAACACACGTCACACACGGTGGCCTAGATTGAGCAGAGGCCGGGGGCTAGAGTGAGGACCGGCCGGAGGGCTAGAGTGAGCAGAGTATCGGCTTGATACCGGCGCGGCCGCGATTGACTAAGGAGGCTTTGCGGCAACCACATGGACTACCCCGGTCTGGACTCCGCTTAGTCTACTGCGATCCACAGCAAGGTTTTTGTATTTCACAGCAACCGCACGATCACTCCAGCATGACGAAGCAGATATCGTTCGCTTTTGGAAGATCAACCAAAGTGAGTTTCGCTTTCACAACGAATCACAGCGTCTTCACTACATGGCTGCAGCAACAATACTACAGCGAGAATAAGTTACACCTTCTTTCTTTGCGTGAACATTTGGGTGGGGTTATGCTAATATTTCCACATAGTGAGGTATATATGTGGGGGTGTGTTCGAACGAGCCGTTTTAGGTAGGTGTGGCTTTAACTTTTATAAAGAATATCTCTTTTTTGAGACTTTAGTCTTTGCAACTTCTTACAGATCTTCTTTATGCACCAAGACTTTGTAACACTCCAAAGAGAAAGGAAAAAAAAAAATAGCATCATATGACCCCTTTAAAAAAAAAATCCACAACCACAACAATAACGATAAAGCCAGAAAACAATATCAATGGATCCCTTTCAGAATTTTTTTTCGAGCGATGAATATACAAACATTGACCCCAATCAGAATCCACCCTCTGTCACGAGCTGGTAGACTTACGCCGCAGGCGAGCGTGCGCTTAACAGACGATATCATTCGCTGGTTTGGAATGCAATTCTTTATATATTTAGTCATTTCTTGTGTGAAACCGGCTCTAATCGTGTTGTGTGTGTATAATATATATATATACTATATATAATACAGTGGGGCAAAAAATTATTTAGTCAGCCACCAATTGTGCATGTTCTCCCACTTAAAAAGAGGAGAGAGGCCTGTCATTTTCATCATAGGTACACCTCACTATGAAAGACAAAATGAGAAAAAAAAATCCAGAAATCCAGGATTTTTAAAGAATATATTGGTAAATTCCTTGGTAAAAATATATTTGTTCACCTACAAACAAGCAAGATTTCTGGCTCTCACAGCCCTGTAACTTCTTCTTTAAGAGGCTCCTCTGTCCTCCACTCGTTACCTGTATTAATGGCTTCTGTTTGAACTCGTTATCAGTATAAAAGATATCTGTCCACAACCTCAAACAGTCACCCTCCAAACTCCCCCATGGCCAAGACCAAAGAGCTGTCAATGGACACCAGAAACAAAATTGTAGACCTGCACCTGGCTGGGAAGACTGAATCTGCAATAGTTTAGCAGCTTGGTGTGAAGAAATCAACTTTGGGAGCAATTATTAGAAAATGGAAGATATACAAGACCACTGATAATCTCCCTTGATTTGGGGCTCCACGCAAGATCTCACTCCATGGGGTCAAAATGATCACAAGAACTGTGAGCAAAAATCCCAGAACCACATGGGGGACCTAGTGAATGACCTACAGAGAGCTAGGAGCAAAGTAACAAAGGCTACCATCAGTAAAACACTGCGCCGCCAGGGACTCAAATCCTGCAGTGCCAGCCGTGTCCCCCTGCTTAAGCCAGTACATTTCCAGGCCCGTCTGAAGTTTGCTAGAGAGTATTTGGATGATCCAGAAGAGGATTGGTAGAATGTCATATGGTCAGATGAAACCAAAATATACCTTTTTGGTAAAAACTCAACTTGTCGAGAATGCTTAGTTGCATCCAAAGAACACCATACCTAAAGCATGGGGGTGGAAACATCATGCTATGGGGCTGTTTTTCTGCAAAGGGACCAAGACGACTAATCCGTGTAAACGAAAGAATGAATGAAGCCATGTATCGTGAGATTTTGAGTGAAAAACTCCTTCAATCAGCAAGGGCATTGAAGATGAAACATGCTGGGTCTTTCAGCATGACAATGATCCCAAACACCCCGCCCGGGCAACGAAGGAGTGGCTTAGTAAGAAGCATTTCAAGGTCCTGGAGACTGGCTAGGCCAAGTCCTCAGCATATCTCAACCCCTAGAAATCTTGGAGGGAGTTAAATCCGTGTGCAGCATCGACCGCCCCAAACCATTATGCTCTAAGATGAGACGGCATGGAGGAATGGGCCAAAATCCAGCACAGTGTGTGAGACTTACAAAAACCTTTTAGACCCTTCTGTCCTTGGAACCACAAAGTTATATAACAAAGTATTGAGATGAATTTTTGTTATTGACCAAATACTTATTTTTCCACCATAATTTGCAAATAAAATCCTACAATCCTACAATGTGATTTTCTGGATATTTCTTCTCATTTTGTCTCTCATAGTTGAGGTAACCACTATGATGAAAATTACTGGCCTCTCTCATCTTTTTAAGTGGGAGATCTTGCACAATTGGTGGCTGACTAAATTCTTTTTTTCCCCACTGTATATATATATTATAAATGAGTTACCAGACCGTACTTATTATTCTAGTGCGATTATATTTGAACCAACTATATCTCGATCTTTTCACTCTCAGTCTCATCACACATTCATAAAGCCTATTCTGAACGAGGTCTTTAATTGTAATTTAAAATTAGCCTGAAATATCCTAATTCCTCAAGATCAGAAAGGCAGCACAGCAGACGGCAATTTCACTTGGCATTTCCAATGGCATGACACTGTTTATTTAACAGCATTCAAAATTACACATTTTTGTGATGGAAAAATACAGACAAAACAGTCTTTCAATTCCTCTCGATTCCATCAAAAAGGCGAAGAGGAAAAAGAAAAAAACACTAATAATGGATGAGACTGACTCTTCCTCAGTCCAACAGAGTCCAAAGTCAATTTTTAATATCTCGAAACAAACCGTGAATGCTGAGCACCGTTTCTGAGCTTCTTGGCAAAAAATATTAAGTGCCCTTGTATGTGACACAGTCTGATGTGTTGCTGGCCGTCCTGGAGGGTTTGGGATGAGTGTGAGTGTGTGTTACTGAGGAGGTAAGGGGATGCCCCGGGGGTCCGTGACCTGCCCTTCCTGTAGGTTTTTGACGAGCTGAGCGAGCCAGCGTTTGGTGGTGGAGTCATCCTTTAGCACTTGAGCAAACGTGGTGTCCTTCAGCTGGTCGGGCAGGCACTGACGCAGAGCTTCTCTCGCCCTGAGAGAGACAAAATATGATTTATATGTTTAAATATGATTTCTGATCTTCCTTATTTTGACTGATCAATCACACTGATTGAACTGAAATGATTCAGCAACACAAACAGGATTCTAATCTTTGCCAAACTGCAACATTTTGCACACCTCCTACAGGCCAACAATGAGCAAGGAACTCCAAAAGCAGGGAAAATATTGGCGAAAAAAAAAGAATACCTGGAGTTGTCAGAAAGTCGTAAATAACAGCGCACGACATGCTTCAGCAGGCGAGCCGAGGGCTCCTTTGACAACTGAAGAACCATCTTCCCCTGCAAAATAAAAAGCACAAAAAACTAATAAATAATGTGTGTGTGAAGTTAAACCAATAAATGCAGTTACAAATCATTTTATAGATTAAAAAATATTTTTTAAATTTGCATTTATTAGATTTTTTTGTAT
Source organism: Sinocyclocheilus anophthalmus (assembly GCA_018155175.1). Taxonomy (NCBI): domain Eukaryota; kingdom Metazoa; phylum Chordata; class Actinopteri; order Cypriniformes; family Cyprinidae; genus Sinocyclocheilus; species Sinocyclocheilus anophthalmus. Next base: position 286,479 of record JADLZN010005453.1, read on the forward strand.
AATTAAATGCACATTTTTACATTTTCATTAATCAGTTTGTTTTTTCTACAAAATAACACTTTCATAGTAACATGTAAATACCATAACTTATTACTTTTCTCTAATTTTTTTCTTATTTAAATTTGAGTACCTGAAAAATTATTTTCAAAGCATTTTACCTCCAAATATCATTCATTTTCATCCAAAAAAAAGAATGCAATTACAAAAATTTTATTTACTCATTTTGTATTTCTTTAATAATTTTGTTAAACAATTTTATTTTGTATCAACAAATGCAAAAATTGTATTCCATGTTTTCATTACTTTATTTGAAGTTTTCATTTGTTTTTGTTCTCCAAAATGACGCATGAATATTACCATTATTACTACATTTGCCCCTCAATTTTTGTAATTTAAATTTTAAGACATGGTATGTTTGATTATATTTTCAAATTATTTCCATCAAATGTTATTTTATTAAAAAAGGCAGTTACAAATTTTTACTGTATTTGTATTAGTATTATAGTGTTATTTTAAATACAGTTAATTATATATATCTATATTATATATAATATCGTATATATCATATATATTTACCACTTATTTTAAATTATTTATAATAATGTATTCAGGTCATTAAAAAAGGACGTTACTATCTATTTAACCATTTATTATAATAAATATTGTATCCTTAATATTTTGTTAAATAGTATTTAATTATATATATATATTCTTTATTTTAATTAAAGAGTATATTAATTTATTATTACATAAAGTTAAATATATTTATTAATATATGTATTTACTATACTTTTAAGTGTCCAACAACTCTCAGTCTTTCAGTAACAAATGTTAATTAAGCATAAGAAGAATTATGAATAAGATGCATATTAATGAATCACCAGTATCATGGCAACATGTGAAAAGCGTTCGTAGGTCTGGCAGATATACGCAAGACCCGTGTCATCCAGGAGGATCTTCTGCAGTATAAATGTGGCCACCTGAAAGAGAAACACACACATCCATCCTTCTGAATGTCCAATTACACTCAGAATTATACATAATAGATGTTATTTGGTGATATTTTTAGAAGCGAACCGTTTTGGAGAGCTCGCTGCCGGACTCCATGATGCGCAGACAGAGAGGAATGATTTCTGTGGTCAACAGGAAGTTGATCACCTCCTGCTCATCCGTTTTCACCAGTGCGCCTATCAGACAAATACATTACAATACACACTACAACAATGTTCAATATTTTTTCTGCGTTAGCCGATATTTTTTCTTACCGATAACGCCCAGACTTGTGAGCCGCAGGTATTCGAAGGGTCGAGTTTTACTGACCGTGTGCAGGAAGGGATACAGAAACAGAGGGATGTGAGCTGCCAGGAAAGCAGAGCTGAGGATGAGAGGCAAAAAAAGGGGAAACCCGTCAGCGCGGCACAGGATTAATAATAGTGTGTCATTTCCTGTGTGTACAGGAAGTGAGTTACCGTGTCTCTACGTGGGAGGCCACGCACTGCAGCAGTGCTAAAGCGTTACACACTCGATTAGACTGATGTGCTGTCAGTGTTGGGGGGTTTATGGATGGGTAGATGTTCACAATCTCCTGTAAAAATAAAATAAACATTAAGAACACCTTTTTTTAGATCAAATCTGGGATTTGAAAGTTTTGTTGTTATTATTGTTGATATTATTATTTATTGTATGTATTATTTTTTTCCCATTATACTTTTTCTAATATTTGAGTTAATGTGAATGACAATTTTGAATTCTTTTACTGTCAAATGTAATTCATTTTCATCCCATAAAAAAAGGTTTGACAATTTAGAAATTAAAAAATCTGTTAAAACCATAAAAACTGTTACAAATGACTTTCTATAATAAAAATTACAATTTATTTAAAAGCTTTATTTTTGTATAATCAATTGCTAAATTTTATATTGTATTTTCATTACTTACGAATATACTTAAAAGAATAATGATAATATTCAAAAAATTGGCACATATGATGTATTATAATAAAATCACATTTACACATGATTTTCACTCTTTCTAAACTTTAAAATAATATCTGAATATTTTAAGAACTGTTTTACTGTCAAACGTCATTCATTTCCAAAAAATAAATAAAAAATTAGATCAAATTTATAAACGGAAACAAATCAGTTAAATCAATAAAAAAGGCAGATACAAATAACTTTTTTTTTTTTTTTACAAATATTTGATATTTCTATCATGGAAGTGGAAATTGTTATACCTTTTTTTCATTGATGTTTATTCATTAGTTTGATCATTTGTTTTTTTGTATATTTTACTGCGCAAATGTCATTCATTCATTCACAAATATTTGGCTGAATTTATGAATTGAAAAAAATCCATTAAAGGCGCAATATGTAAGTTTTCACCGCTAGAGGGCGCGTATTCAAAACAAACAAACAAACAAATATGTAGTTTGACGACGCCGTGACGCAGTGTGGAATCATGGGAGTTTGTCCTCCTTCATCTCACGACAGCCACGCAAGCAATCCGACAAATCATGTTCTGTATTCTAAGTATTAAGATTTTAACATCGTAGTATGAAAGCAAGAGTGAGGGCGCGGAAAGCCTCGAGCGAAAACATGCCGCTGAAGTAATTGCTATAGAAGACGAGAAGATTGACAACAAACGAAGGAAACCAGACGGCTCGAAAGCATCGGAGCTTTTATTTCCACTTTAAGCGCTTCTGGTCGTGCACCTGTGAGGGAAAAGCAGCCTGTTTTATCATACTAGATACATTTGAATGTTCTGTTTTAATGCTACTCTGTGCGGTCATCACCTGTCTATTAAAACACGTAACATATTAAAGCATCTTTGGTGTTTTGCACAACATATTAAAGCGTCGGAAATCGAGGGGTTATGACGTCATTGGCTGGCGACACAATGACACTATAGACACGTCCGTGTCACTATATTGCTTATTTCTCTGGATTTAAACTTTCTTCGAAACATTTGGGATAATGTAATCCACAATCCGCAATTATATAAACACTGTTCTCGTGGTTTTTTGGATATTTTCATAAAAATCTTACATATTTGCCTTTAAATCACTAAAAACGTGGTAAAATTCCAACATTTTTCCCATTTTTTTAATTTATGCTTTTTTTTTTTTTTACCCATCTGTCAGTTTCTTACTGTTAATTCATCATTTTTAAGGTTTTGTGTCTGCAAATAACACATTATTTTTATTATATGGAAATAACCTTATTAGAATGTAGTTTTTTATACAATTTGTACACAATACAGATTTGGTTAGGTCTACACAGCGTGTATTTTTACCTTAAAACGATATTCTTATAAACTATTGGCTTAAATCCAAATGACAATTGTGACCCTGGAGCACAAAGCATCTAGTATCACAGGTATAAGTTTGTAGCAAATAGCCCATACATTGTGTGGGTCAAAGATCGATTTTTCTTTAGTATGCCATTCCGCTTTTAAGTAAGATCGTTTTCCATGAAGATATTTAGTCTAATTTCCTACTGTAATTATCAAACTTAATTTTTTGGATAGTAATAGCATTGCTAAGAACTAATTGGACCAACGTTTAAAGGTGATTGTGTTTTCTCAATAATTTAGATTTTTTTTGCACCCTCTAGATTCCAGATTTTCAAATAGTTGTATTTCAGCCAAAGATTGTCCTATCCTAACAAACCATACATCAATGGAAAGCTTTATTCAGCTCTCATATGATATATAAATCTCAATTTCAAAAAAATTAAACCTTATGACTGGTTTTGTGGTCCAGATCACTATATATATCCAATTCATTCTAGACTTTTTTCAACGCCAATCCTAGTCCCTATTAATAATATAATATATATAGCCTATCACACATAATATTGCTTCCTAATCATGTCTCAGTTTATTGTGTGTTACACTGAGCCTGAAGTGACTGGCAGGCACCTGCAGGAGAGCCGCTATAGTTCCGCAGGAGTGCCAGAGCATCGGGGCCAGATCGGTCACAGACTCCCTCTTCTTGCTGAGCTCCAGCAGGGCGTTCTCACGTGTTTCGGGGCTGGAGAGCTCATTGATCCATTGATAGATCTTCTCACGGTCCACCTGCGTCAGACCCGCCGTGGTTACAGTCTACAGGACAGAGTTTACTCATCAATTGATGTATTTCAGAACTAATATTTATTAATTGTTATTATTACAAATGTATGTGTTTTGTGCATTCGCTTCAATTGCACCTTAATTGAAACACTTATTTTATATAATGAATTGATTATATTTTTGTCTTCCTTTTATAATTCCATTTAATCATTCTTAAAATGTTTAGGTTTATTTTCTGTTTACTACTTATAATCGTGTATAAAAATGTTCTATAAACTACAGCAATTACTCATTATTGACAAATTATTATTACTTTTTATTAACACTGGATTATATAACTTTTTCCACAAGAAACCGCAACAAAATCAGACTACTCATATTCTGTATAATTAGTTTCTTTAGTATAGTTAATTAGTATACAATTATTAATCACACATTCATAACTAATAACAACGCATGTTTACAAACAGTAACGTTACACGTGAAAAACTTTCAGTTCTTAACACTCTTATTTCACACATAAGATACTCCAATAAATATATTAACTCACACTACGCATAATCATATCCTAATACAAAGCAGCGTATAAGGTTTAATATATCACCATAGTAACTGACTGCATTAGCTTTAGCCGTTAGCTCTACGAGGCCCTAGCATAAACAAGCGTAAAGCGCCCAAAACCCCGCATAAACTCACCGCTCCTGTAGCCAGCATCCTCCCTATTATTTTATTGTGATCTCCAGAGTAAAAGTGAGCTGTAGTTGTTAAAACAAAGAGAAATAAATCGGTTTACATGAGCAAACAAGCTAAGAGAAAACCGCCTTCCGCTGCTGCTTCTTCTTCTACGGTTCTTTTCCGGTAGGCTTTTCTTCTTCGACGTAAGTTTATGGCGGGTAATAACGGATCTAGCGTGCATTGCTGCCCCCAAGCTCACTCTGTTTATGAATTACTGTAATTACTTTTAGAATTACTGTAATATTATTATTAATTACTGTAATGGATATATTGGATGGATGGATGGATAGAAATGAACAGAATAAAGAATGTATTTAAGAGTATATTAATATTATTAAAAAATAAAAATTATTATTTAAGTACAAGTAAGGTATTTATTATTGAAGGAGATAGATTTTTGTTTTATTATTTTAGAAAAGCATGTGAACACAGGCCACATAGGCAACTGTTGTTGTTGTTTTTTGTTGATGTTGAACTTTACACTTCTCATTCTTGCATAATGTCAGTGTTACTTTGACAAGAGGGTATTTGTGTCTCATCCAAAAACATGGAGAAGGGGTCAATTGTCCTCCTCTTCCAGCTCTTTGGCTCCTTTCTGGATCATTCATTAACCAGACATCACAGTCCGTTTTCTGGACATGATGCAACGGTTTGAGTGGTTTTCAAGAGTCAACTATTAAACTGTCTGTGTTATCAAGTTTTATTTGTATTAGTTGCTACATACTGAAAGACCAAATGTCATGTTCTTGCCTCAATTTTTAACAAAGCCATAGTCAGAAGCTGGTTTAAAAATGCCAATGTATTCTGACTTTTTTGGGAGGGTTTCCCAAAGTCTGAACAACGAAGACCTTATTGCCCCAAAAGTGGTTATCTATGAAGACAGGAGAATCATTGCCAAATGACCTAAATCCAGTCCACAGGACAGGTTAATTATTCAAAAGGCATGTTTGCCGACGCTTTATATGGTTCCACGTTTGGGAACCAGCGTATTCAGTAGACAAGCGTGTGTGAGGAAAGTTTGTGTTTTCTTACAGTCATGGCTAAGCTGGTGGAATGTGTACCAAATTTCTCAGAGGGGCGTAACAAGGAGGTAAGGTAAACACACAGACCAGTTCCATTAAGAAAAGTCATTCGGTTCTGTTAAATGTGGACTTCAACACTGTACTGAAATACTCAAGACATCTCAGTGTTTTTCAACAAAGCTGCAAGACTGCTAATGTAACCACTTATCTGTCAATTGCTCTACAAACCAGTGTGTTTACACTACTAAATTAAAATATGATAATAAATACCAGTTTGCAAACATAACATAGGCTACTGGTTTTGTACAACTAAAATAACTAGATTCGAATGACACCGGAAGCCTCGCACATTCAAGTTAATAATGGGCGCGTTTGAGTTAGTGAATCAAAAACATGCAGTCTACAGTTTACCGTATGATTACCGTAGATGACAGTATGCATAATGACTCTAATTGGTTCTCTTTGTAAGTTAAAGACACTCAGCGGAATAAGCATTCTGATTACTGAACGAATGATTCGTGTACACCAGTTCTTTAGAGTTTCAAAAGGCTCGCTGTAGTCTGATTCCTGAACGACTCTAATGAGTTGATTCTTTTTACTGAATGAAGAACAAACAGCGCGACCGGTGTCGGTTCTTTTTGTGAATCAAAAGCATAGTCCAGTTCCTGAACGAATCACTCTAATGAGACGGTCCCTGAACAAATGACTCTGTTTGACTCTGTTTGAAAAAACGCAACTAGTGTATCCTGATTAGCCCACAGAACGAATGACTAAATGTTCTTTTTGTAAATCAAAAACACAGATTTCCGAACGAATGCGCCTGTTCTTTTTAGTGAATCAGATAGTGCGACCCTGTAGTTTCCTGAATGAATCACTATAATGAGTCAGTTCTTCTTAAAAGTATAGTTCACCCAAAAATGCAAATTCTGTCATTGTTTACTCACCCTCATGCCATTCCAAACCTGTAAGACCTTTGTTTATCTTCGTAACAAAAATTAAGATATTTTTGATGCATTCAGAGAGCTCTCTGACCCTCCCATAGACATCAAGCATCCTCACATGATCAAGGCTCAGAAACGTAGCAAGGAGATCGTTAAAATGCTCCATGTGACATCAGTGGTTCAACCGTAATTTTACAAAGCTACAAGAATACTTTTTTGTGCGCAAAGAAAACAAAAATGACGACTTTATTCAACAATTCGTTTCCTCCGCGTCACACTATTGTGCCGTTTTGGAGAGCATCACATACGTCATTTCCTTTGCGCACAAAAAGTATTCTCGTAGCTTCGTAAAATTACGGATGAACCACTGATGTCACGTGGACTATTTTAACGATCTCCTTGCTACGTTTCTGAGCCTTTATCGTGTAAGAATCCTTGCTGTCTATAGGAGGGTTAGAGAAAAAATATCTTAATTTGTGTTTCCGAAGATGAATGATGGTCTTACAGGTTTTGAACGACATGACAGTAATTAATGACAGAATTTTCATTTTTGGGTGAACTATCCCTTTAATTCACAGCATGAGCAGCGTATTCCGATTCCTGAGGGAATGAGTCGGTTCCTTTTAGTGAAACAAACACTTAGCATTAGGGTAACTGTGAGACTTTAATCACCAAATAAAATTATTTTATGAAAAGTTATTGTTTAGTAGGCCTATTGTTTATAAATGAAGGCCAAGTAAATTGTAAAAACTGCTTTGCATGAATTGTTTTGAAATGTAATTTTTGAAGTGAATTAATTGCATTTATTTTTACAAATATAAACTGCACACTTAAAATTACAATTCAATTATTTATTTATTTTTACTATTCTTTTTAGATCCTGCGTATGATGATGTACAATTTTTTAGTGTTTTGCGATATTTTGACCAATATATAATATCCAGGTCATTGACGCCATAGGCGATGCCATCTCGGCCACAGAGGGCTGCAGTTTGCTGGACGTCGACCCAGGGTCTTCAACAAACAGGACGGTGTACACTTTTGTGGGCCCACCCATGGCTGTCATCGAGGGGGCGCTGAATGCCGCCCGTGTCGCGTTTAAACTCATAGACATGACCAAACACTCAGGTACAGATGTGGAGGGAGTAGATGATGTAGACATATCATACTTCACATGAGTTTAGTTTGTAAAACATGATGTTTTTGAACAGGTGAACACCCTCGGATGGGTGCGATGGATGTGTGTCCCTTCATACCGGTGCAGAACGTCAGCATGGAGGAGTGTGTACAGTGTGCCAATGAATTTGGCCAGAGATTGTCAGACATGCTCAATGTGCCTGGTGTGTTTGTACAAGCAAAGTTCATGCTGTTTGTTAGCTGAATCTTTTGAGAATTGCTTCAGTTTTGACCTCCATTCTCCGTTGTTTCTTGTCTTGGTCTTTTAGTCTATCTCTACGGAGAGGCGGCTAGAAAAGAGAGCAGAAGGTCACTTCCCTCTGTCCGTGCAGGGGAATATGAAGCATTACCGGAGAAGGTAAGAACTCATCAATTCTGTTCACTTCTTAGGCCTCGTTGACCACAAATCCATGACTTAAGGCCCGTTTACACCAAGAACGATAACTATATTAGTGTCCACAGTAGTGTACAATAACTTTCTGTTTATTATAAGCACGCACTCAGTGTCACTTTAAATACTTGAGCTCTTCAAAGCAGGATGGATTCTGATTGGCTGTCAATGTTTTTATAGTTTGTCATCTGAATGAAATGCTATGTCGGCAATATCGTTTCTCTGGTGTTCATGTGTGTGCGGATAATTTTTGCCCACAAGGTGGCAACACTGGCCCAGTCAGTTTGCAATTTTATCGCTCATAACTTGTTCAAAATGCTTCTTTTTTTTTTGCTTCTTATTCTGGAGAGAAATAGTGTAAAAAGTGGTCAAGGATAAAACATTCTAGCTGTGTTGGAGAAAGTTCATCTTAAAAGTAATGCATTACGATACTGTGTTACTCCATGAAAAAGTAACTAATTGAGTTACTTAGTTACTTTTTATAGAAAGTAATGAGTTACATTACTTTTGCGTTACTTTTTAAATCTGGCTTGCTTACTTGTCAAAAGTTATATTTAAAGGCCCTTTCACACCAAAAGTGAAATTATTAAGCCTCAGGCTGTAGAAAGTGCCTCACTCCCAATTTCTCTCAATACAGGGACAGGAGAGCTGTCAGTGAATAAATGGGAAAACAAAGTAACTTGCTGTCACGGCGCGGTCAGGAATCACACCGTGTGAACGTGGGTTAGGGTCCAAATGCAGGCTTTATTTCACTGCTGGGGAAAACAAAGTAAAAACGGAAACATAAACAGAGCTGAGACTCTGAGACACAGGCAAGGAACAGAAGACTCTGACACCATACGGCCACGTAGGGCTGGCATCAGTCACCGAAACTAACATTACCAACATTAATCATCCGACCCCGAGTGGCGTGGGGAAGGCGCCTAAATAGTCCTCGTGACGGGCCACAGCTGTGTGAGAGTGAGTGTGTGCACAGGTGTGTGGAGTGCAGGTGATGGAGTCCCGGATGGGCGACAGCTGTGTGTGTGTGTGAGTGGGTGCCCAGGTGTGTGGTGTCAAGGTGACGGAGAAAGAGTCCGGGAGGATGGGAGATGGCGACCTCTGGTGGTGAGAGGGAGAACACCAGACGCCAGCCCCTGACAGGACCCCTCCCCTAAGGAACGGCTTCCAGACGTTCCAGAGCGCCCCCCCCCCCAGGGGAACGGCCGAGCGGGGATGGAGTAGGGGAGGGATGGGGGGCCCAGGTCCGTGTGATAGAGGGGGACCTGGGTACCCAGGGCAGAACCAGCGGCCAACACAACGGTGTGTGTGGAGCCTTGTAAGCGGGCACCGCCGCTTCGGGAACCTCGTGAGCGGACACCGCCAGCTCGGGAACATCGTGAGCGGACACCGCCAGCTCGGGAACATCGTGAGCGGACACCGCCAGCTCGGGAACATCGCGAGCGGACACCGCCAGCTCGGGAACATCGCGAGCGGACACCGCCAGCTCGGGAACATCGCGAGCGGACACCGCCAGCTCGGGAACATCGCGAGCGGACACCGCCAGCTCGGGAACATCGTGAGCGGACACAGCCAGCTCGGGACAATCGGAGCGGACCACCGCACAAGCTAAGGGGGACATCGTGAGCGGGACACGCCAAGATCGGGCAATAGTAAGGGCACCGCCAGCTCGGGTACATCGGAGGCGGACACGCCGCCCGGGACATGGTGAGCGGCACCGCCGCCTCGGGGACATAGTGACACGCCAGGTGCACCGCCGCCTACGGGAATCGTGAGGGGAGGAACAGCGTGCCGGGGGCACTGTCGCATCGGAAGACATAGTGAGCGGGAGGGAACATCGTGCGCGGGCACGGACGCCTCCGGGACTCGTGCGCGGGCCCGGCGCATCCGGGACAACGTGCGGCGGGCACAGCTGCCTCAGGGAGGAAATGGTGCGCGGGCACCCGCCGCCTCCGGGACATCGGGCTGCGGGGCACCGCCGCCTAAGGGACATCGTGCAGCGTGGCAACGCCGCCTCCGGGACCATCGGTGGTGAGCGGGCACTGCCGCCTCCGGGACATCGTGCGCGGGAACGTCGTGCGCGGGCACTGTCGCCTCGGAGACAGCGTGCGCGGGAACATCGTGCGCGGGCAATGTCGCCTCGGAGACATCGTGCGCGGGAACATCGTGCGCGGGCACTGCCGCCTCCGGGACATCGTGCGCGTGCACCGCCGCCTCGGGGACATCGTGCACGGGCACCGCGCCTCGGAGGACATCGTGCAAGCGCGGGCCACCGCCGCCCTCCGGACATCGTGCGCGGGACATCCGTGCGCGACCGGGACACTGTAGCCTCGGAGACATCGTGCGCCACGGGAAACAACTTCTGTGCGCGGGGCACTGTAGACTAGGAGGCCATTGTCGAGGGAACATCGTGCTGCCGGCAACGCCGCTCCGGGAGCATGTCGCGCAGCGGGCACAGCCGCCTCAGGGATCAGCTGCGCGGGGATGTACTCGTGCTGCGGGCACTGTAGCCTCGGAGACATCGTGCGCTGGGGAACATCGTTGGCGGAGACACTGCGCCTCAGGAGGACATCGTGCGCACGAATTTTTTGGGGAAGGAACATCAGTGTTTGCGGGCACTGTCACGCCTCCGGGACTGGTGAGCGGGCACCGCAGCCTCGGGGACATCGGTGCGCGCGAACATCGAGAAGCGGGCACCCGCGGCTTGGGGAAACTAAGATGCGGAAATCCCTGTCTGGGAACTCTGCGAGCGCACACGACGACTAGCACGACATCAGCGGAGGTTCCCGACGACGGTACCAGCCCGCGATGCTCCAGGAAAGGGCGGGGAGGTTACTGGGGGCATGCAGACGAGGTCCGTGATGACCTGGATGGCCGCCTCTGGAGAAATGTGAGCAGGCTGCGCAGCAAGCTCCAATCCGATGGCGAGCCACTCAACGCAGAGACAGGTTGAGTAGTCCTTCAGTGACTCCTCGGGGTGCCAGTAAGGCATAAGGGACTTGAAGGGCTCGGCTAGGCATCCCCAGAAAAAGACCATGAGGTAGGTCTTCTCTGTAACAGACCGGCGAGCTGCTCCAACGAAGTCCCTGGTGTAATCCTCAATGCACCGGTCTCCCTGCCGGACATCGAGGAACCTTCCTGCTGGACCCATGCTTGGTCGGATGATTCTGTCACGGCGCGGTCAGGAATCACACCGTGTGAACGTGGGTTTAGGGTCCAAATGCAGGCTTTATTTCACTGCCGGGGAAAACAAAGTAAAAACGGAAACATAAACAGAGCTGAGACTCTGAGACACAGGCAAGGAACAGAAAACTCTGACACCATACGGCCACGTAGGGCTGGCATCAGTCACCGAAACAAACATTACCAACATTAATCATCCGACCCCGAGTGGCGTGGGGAAGGCGCCTAAATAGTCCTCGTGACGGGCCACAGCTGTGTGAGAGTGAGTGTGCGCACAGGTGTGTGGAGTGCAGGTGATGGAGTCCCGGATGGGCGACAGCTGTGTGTGTGTGAGTGGGTGCCCAGGTGTGTGGTGTCAAGGTGACGGAGAAAGAGTCCGGGAGGATGGGAGATGGCGACCTCTGGTGGTGAGAGGGAGAACACCAGACGCCGCCCCGACCAGGAAGGGGACCACGCTGTGTGAGAGTGAGTGTGGGCACAGGTGTGTGGAGTGCAGGTGATCGAGTCCCGGATGGGCGACAGCTGTGTGTGAGTGAGTGGGGCCAGGTGTGTTGGTGTCAGGTGAGGAGAAAGAGGCCGGGGGGATGGGAGATGGCGACTGGTGGTGAGAGGGAGAACACCAGACGCCAGCCCCTGACAGGACGGGCACAGCGTGTGAGAGGTGATCGTGTGTGCACAGGTGTGTGGAGTGCAGGTGATGGAGTCCCGGTATAGGGAGACAGCTGTGTGTGTAGGTGAGTGGGGCCCAGGTGTGTGGTTTGTCAAGGTGCGGAGAAAGAGCGGGAGGATGGGAGAGATGGCAGGACCTCTGGTGGTGAGAGGGAGAACACCAGACGCCAGCCCCTGACACTTGCGTTACTTATTTGAAAAAGTAACTCAGATGTGTTGTTGTAAATTTAAAAGTAATGCATTAATTACTAGTTACTTGAAAAAGTAATCTGATTATATAACTTGTGTTACTTGTAATGTGTTAGCCTCAACACAGCATTCTAGTGAACATTTTGAGTGCCTGTTTTGTGCATGCTATCAAACTGAGTATAGTTCGCGTAGAGTTTTGTACACACTTTTGGGATAGTTTTGGGATATGTATACACGTCAAACTGGACAGGGTTTAAATTTTTTTTAGTATGTTACAGTTTCAAAGGCTATGCATTCGGCGGTATGCATACGCTAAGCATTAACATCAAAACTAAAGTATTCACATTTTTAAATGCTCAAAACTGGTCAAGGATGAAACTTTCTAGTGCACAAGTGTCGAACGCCTGTTTTCGCACACGTTTTCATATAAGCATATGCTAAGTGTTTGTGTTGTTGTTTACCATCTTGACTGAAAAATTCGATTTTCCTTGTCAATTTTTCATTTGTTTATTTTTTTAAAGGTTTATTTATGGCGTTTTATGCCTTTATTTAGAAAGGACAGTATAGGTCGACAGGAAGTGAAGTGGGTGAGAGAGAGGGGGATGGGATCGGGAAAGATCCGCGAGCCGGGACTCGAACTCGTGACACCCGAAGCGCAATGGCGCTGTATGTCGGCGCGCTGCCATCGGCTTTGACAATTTTTCATTTATTTTTGCTAATGTTTGCATAAACGTGCACATCCAAACAGTGCATGACTTAATTTTCAAAGGTTTTATAATTGATCGTCTGAGTATTATATGATCCAGCGGGCCGTAGCCTACTTAATGACTTAATTGCCGTTGGCCACCAGTTACCAATCCCTGCGCAAAGTATGTTCAAATATTTGTTTTCTAATAGCTTTGCTTTTAGACAGTTAGCCTATTTGATGCTATAAAAATGGGGTGTGTCATGATTGTGAGCTTGTGATTGGGTCTGCGGGAGTTTGGGCGGGACTTTGATACTGCTGCTTCACCTCACGATTACTCCTGTGCAGACTCTGGCTCCAAATGACGGCATTTTCGCAAGATGACAGCAACAATACTGAGCTGTTTTGGCATCACTTTTCTATAGTGGAAGAAAGTGGAGTCTCGTCGTCCATCTTTTTTTTTACAGTCTATGGTTCCAACACTTTAGTTAGTGTGTTGCCATAACGGACGCATATGTACCAGACAGCTAGAGGTCTGTCTGAAAATAATAATAACCATAAGAACTCATGATTTGAGTAACAAGCTGAGGTAATCAAAAACCAAATTTTCTTTGCCAGTAAGAGAAGGGGAAGGGGTTGCTGAACGGGCATATAAAAAGAACCAATCATTTTAGAGGAAAATGCTGCATAATCATATTATCTTGGCCATGTACCTATTCTATATAAACTGTTGTACCCTTTTCACTGCAGGGATTCTCTGTGATTGGAATGCGGTGTAGTGGAACACTAGATTTCTTAGTCCCAAGTGATAAGGTTCATAATGGGTCGAGACATTGTCTGAAACATTGAGACTCTTAGGTGTTGGGTAGCTGTAATTCTTCACTGAATTGGTTAAACTGGTTCTCCAGTGTGGTCAGAGCTATTGCGATTGTGGTCAGAGAAGTCACCTGAGGATCATTTTTGGTGTCGGGAAACACCAGGTTTAACGTAATTCATGTGCGTAGGGGAATTTCTACCACAACGTCAAAACTGAAGTATAGTTTGGGCACACTTTCTCATTCGGATGTATGCATATGCAAAGCTTTCGCATCAAAACTTTTAGACTTCACACGTGTTCTAAATTCTGAGGAACAGTACTGTTTTATGGGCCATGTACGTGTAAACACCTTAAGTTAAAGAAATGTACTTTATTTTTTGGACCTCTTTCCCCAGTTAAAAAAGAGCGAATGGGCCCCTGAATATGGCCCCGCCACCTTCGTCCCTTCTTGGGGAGCCACAGTCACCGGCGCCCGAAAGTTTCTCATCGCCTACAACGTGAACCTTCTGAGCACTAAGGAACAGGCTCACAGAATCGCACTGGATATTAGAGAACAGGGCCGTGGGAAAGATCAGGTATGTCTGAGGTCACTGGGTTGGTCTAGGTTTTCAGTGTGTGTCAAATCTCGAACTTGAGGATAAAAGCAATCTGACCTAATTATACGTACCACTTCCCTGAGGTTTTGATTATGTTCTTGTTCCTGTTAATTCACTGAATGTTCCTCCTGCAGCCTGGGCTTCTGAGAAAGGTTCAGGGAATGGGATGGTACTTGGAAGAGGCCAACCTTGCTCAGGTGTCCACCAACATCCTGGACTTTGAGGTGACGCCCATGCACATGGTCTATGAGGAGATCTGTAGAGATGCCAAGGTGAGTTCGTTTTCAAACCTGAATCAGAATCATTTGAAATTGAATCAGAAGTGAATCGGATTTGTGTTTGTTCTACCTGTGCAGGATTTTAACCTTCCAGTGGTGGGGGTCCCGATTACGTCGGTCTGATTCGCTTTCTTCGCACGAGGCCAAGGCGATGCGGGACTGTGCGCTTCTACATCGCCCTAACGTACAAACGCGGTCACTTCTTCGTTGTGGAAGAGGAGCACCAAAATGCCCCACCGAGGCACCCCGCTAGGAG
The DNA here is from genome assembly GCA_018155175.1 of Sinocyclocheilus anophthalmus. NCBI lineage: Eukaryota > Metazoa > Chordata > Actinopteri > Cypriniformes > Cyprinidae > Sinocyclocheilus > Sinocyclocheilus anophthalmus. The sequence goes on from JADLZN010005453.1 coordinate 301,488, forward strand.
AACCGCCCCAGCAGATATGCACAAACTCTAGGCAGCCAAATCCCACCGCACGCCAAGGTCTGATTTAATTCCTCTTTCATTATTCTGTCAGGTTATCAGCAAATTAGGACTCGAATCCGTGGGGCCATTTGTTCCAAAGGAGAGAATAATAGAGTAAGACCTAAGATACTTTATATATACTGAAAATAATTGACATTCTTTTTCTGTTTGGCTTCTCAGTGATGTCTAATAGGAGCACTGTATCTGATTGGTTGATGCTGAGTTTAGGTATATGGTACGGGACAATCAGGACGATGGCCGGCTTGTGTCTCTGTCTCTACAGAAGTTTGTCCACACTGTTGGGGCCAGAACAGCGGCTCCTGGTGGAGGGTCCGTTTCTGCTGCAATCGCTGCTATGGTAATCATGAAGATTATGATTTTTATTAGTTATATTTAATTATTTAGATATAGAATTACCATACATTTTCATAATGACTGTATATTTTTTAATAACAAGATCGTACTATGTGTACATGTAATTATGATTTGTTATAATGTATAAATATTATTAAATTATTAAGAAATATTTTATTAATGGATTTAAAACATATCATATAAAACGATGTATTTTATATAAACGTTAGAATAGCGCCTATGGATGGGTGCAAAACGCGGTACCACTTTGCTTATTACACACACAGGTCCCGTGCAGCAGACACAAAACATTTTAAAAATGAAAAAATTAATTCGCCAGTAAAGTATGATCCGCGAGCGCAACGGCTTTTCAAAGGGATTGGGAGATTCTGATTGGTTTATGGCATGTTACGCCCAAAAAACACACATTACTCATAAAGTATAGGCACAACCCGTGAGACCATGCGCCGGGCGGCCAACCATTTTCCGTCCGTAATAGCAAAAGTGCGATTCCCGGAAACGTCGTTAAACGCTTTAGACCAGCGCCTTAAATAGTTTAAACGGTATTTTATTAATATATTTTAAAACACATTTACAATCTTGTAAATCTGTGTAGGTGAATATATATATATATATATAGACACACACACATAATAAAAAAAAAATAAAAAATTGTATGCATAATATTTATACATCATCTATAAACATACATCATACAGGTTTATCTGGTATTATTAGTATGCTAGCACTTTAAATGAATATTCAATTAAAATAGATATATATATATATATATATATTATATATTTAAATGAATATTCATAATACATACATACACACACCACCATACAGTTAGATATATTATATATATATTATATATATTATATATTATAAAAGAGTTATAGATAAATCTATCCTTAATATAATATGTTTATTTTATATGTATTTTAAATATAAAGGATTGATAAGAAATTTTATAACATTTTAAATGAAGATTCAATATAATTTCATAAATTATTATCATAATAATTTGATTTTATATGGATTTTAAGGTGAGAGAGAGAGAGAGAGGAGAGAGAGAAGTATATATAATATATATCTAATAGATATATAATATAATATAGTATATATATATGTTCTTTTTGCGTCTATATATATAACCTATGTCTGTGTGTCTATATATTATATTTTAAGGGACTCGTATTGTACATTCTATATGTTGACCTCTATGGATATTAATAAAACTATTTTGGATATGTTTACATGCACGAACGCACGTACGCACGCACAACCACATTTTGAATATATAATAATTGCATATAGAGTATATATATTATTTATCTTTACGTCTATGTGTCTTATTGTAAGGGTGCAGCTCTGGGCTGCATGGTCGGTCAGATGACATACGGGAAGAGGCAGTTTGAGTCTCTGGATGCGGAGATGAGGAAACTCATTCCTCCATTTCATGAAGCCATGAACGACTTATTATTAAAAGTGGACGCTGATTCAACAGCCTTTAACAGCTACATGGTACACGACCACATATAGACATATAAATGTACAGTTGGCCACTTAAAATATATGGATGTATTTGCCAGCATATATATGCCACTTGTGTAACAAAATTGCTGTAAAATATGTCTAGATGATAATACCTTGTCACACACAAAAAAATGTGCTAATTGTTTTCTTGCGTGTTTTCATTACAGGCTGCTCTGAAATTGCCCAAAGCCACATCTGATGAAATCAAAAGGTACGGTTAATCACCTCTGAAGCTCAAACAAACAAAACCATCCTTATAATCCATCAAACTAGAGACAATACATGTCACCAGAAAATGAAGGAACATTCTGTATCATGTTAAACCAGTTTATGCATTTGATTGATGCAAAGACATGTAATGCATCACAAAAAGAAACAGGAAAGACTAGACATATATTTGCAGAGAAGAGCCTGATGATATAACTACCATGTTACACAACTTGCATTTGACTGCCAAAGTAAATTCTCTTTAGTTGTAGAATGCAAATTACAGCTGCATTGGCAAAAACACACATAAACATGGCACAGTGGCTAAGACGACCTTTCACAATTTCAAACCCCTAATGTGGCTACAGTTATTTTAAAGTCGAACTGAATTACTGAATGTTGTTCTTTGACTGTACAGGAGGGAGGAAGCCATGCAGGAGGGTTTGAAGGCAGCGGTGGGCGTCCCTCTGTCTCTGGCAGAGAGAATAAACACACTGTGGCCTGTTTTTAAAGAGATGGTAAAATACGGAAATGTGGCATGTAAATCAGACCTTCAGGTGAGACTGGACTATATAATTATTATTTTTTTAAATATGTAATGTTTATGCTTGTGATGACTCACACACAAGACAAAAAAACATCCTTTCAAGCAAAGCACTTTCCACTGAGAGTAAAATGCTGATTTTGCATTTGGAAAAATGAAAAATAACATGACTTTGACGGTCATAAATAAGCTGATATCAGCAGTTATTTCAATGCATGATTCCTGTCATGTGCAGGTATCGGCAAAAGCTTTGGAAACAGCAGTATTTGGAGCGTATTACAACGTTATTATAAACCTGAAGGACATCACGGATTCTTCATTCAGGGTTGCCGTGAGTATCAACAACTGCTATTAAATTGTAAATCTAGGTCAGGGTTCCCATAGTGCATGTTAATAACCCACACTTTTTCAGCATTTAATAACCACACTTTAAGAGATACGAAATTTGTTTTGAGGAACTCATAAATGTCAAAGAGCCAATTGGAATTGTTCCTGGTGATCATGGTAGTTTTTCTGGTTTGTTGATTTTTAGACTGAAGCAAAAGTGTCTGCGCTGTTAAAGAACGCCAGAGAGAATGCTAACATAGCGCTGGAGGCGGCCGACCAGAGGAAATGATGCTGACTGTAACTCACAAGAACAAATCAAATAAAGACACGCTGATGTGCAACCTAAAACCCTCTGGTGCACAGCCCACAGACTGCCACTGAAAGTGCATTAATCGAAATGCACTTTATAACCACTTTACAAACATGAATGATAAATAAAATTGTGCAGCTTGTTAAGGAGAGAGATTTTGGAAAAAACACTTACACTAAAGGTGGGACCAGAATAAGAGGCGTGCGAAATGTGCTCTTTTGACATGAACAACCAGCCAGGAGACCATAGAAAGAACTTTTCAACACACTGGCAAGTGGCAACCATCCAAAATATCTTAGGATAATAGCAGCAAGGATTGCACAGACAAGCACCGCTCATATTTCAATAGACAATGTATAAATACCTTTCTTGCCACTTCCAAGTAACTAATTTAAAGTGAGTGACAATGTAATAAATTAAGTAATTGTACTGTAACACTCTTTAGGTATGCAAAAGAGCCTGCCATTTTTCATTAATTAAAAAAACTAACAAAACAAAAAAAAAAAGAGTTGTGGCTTGTGCTGTCATATTTTGAATAAGTAGACTCACCCATTGTCTGACCGCAACATAGATCTCATAGTTGTAATGATAGTAATCACACCAAGCTGTTTTTACTATCACAAGACGTAGAGTAACATGCACCCAATAAGCTGAACAAATATCCAACAGATTAATCAGTTTGGTTTTATCTTTCCAAATATCTCATTACAACACAGCTTTATTCTCCATTACACCTGCTTTTATTTCTCTGAGGAGTGTTAGTTTTGGTTTGTTCTGAAAGAACTTGATGATCCACCAGCAGGTGGTGCTGTGACTGACCCACCAAAGGCCACCCTCAATATCCCACTTCCTCTGTCCTTGCCAAGCTCTCATCTGTTGTTATTTATGCATCTATTAAAGCTGCACTGCTGGAAAAGAGAGATAGATAGAGCAGAGGCATCTATATCTGCAGTTGCACATAACAGCTGTGGCAACAATGTCCTCAGTCACCAGCTCTGCATATTTCAGAGGCAACCCATCACCAAAACACAATGCTACAAGATAACTGTGGTCTAAAAGTGAAGAAAGCCCATTCACCAATATAAAAATGGTGGTGCTTCCTCATACACCCATTTTCAGGTGTTTATGCAGAAAATATTTTGTATAAAACACTATCAAATGCTTGGATACACACGTAAAACGTCTTAGAACAACCTAGCAACTACCCAAGCTACAACATGCGACAAAATGAATACTCAGAACATCCACTGAATTGACCCTTCGCAAAGACCGCCCGGTTTTCTTACTGTTGCTATGTCCTACAAGTCGTGACGCTCTCACGCCACACATCATGTTCTCACAGTTAAAAATACAAGGTGGAGCAAGGACGACACTGACAATGCATCGACAGACAAGACAGAGCAGGTTACTTTTTGTATGAAACAAAATGTCAGCTTTCAAATTTTGTCATTTTGTAAGAAATTCCAAAAATATATACCGTTTTGTGGCTCTTTAATGTGTCGTGACGGATCGCTGTAGCGCCTCAGTTCAAACACGTGAACCAATCATTGCTTCCTCTTTAGTAGTTATAACGTGAAATAAACATGAATGAACATCAGAAGGTATCTTGTTTCAACCCTGTAAAGATTTCAATACACAGTTTTTCAAGTTCAAGTCCACCGACATTAATCCAAGCTCCGTGCGATGGGTCAATTGGATAGCATCAAGCTAAAAAACACTCAAAAACCCATTGAAACACTTTATCAACAATATACTGTATGCTGGGTCAAAACAACCCAATAGCTGGGGTTGTCCATATTTTACCCAGCACTGGGTTGAATTTAACCCAACATTTTAGCAACACTTTAAAAACCTTTCAGAACAACCTAGCACCCTAGCAACTATCCATTACACCCAATGAAACAACATGAGGGTATCTTAAAAACACCCTATTAAATGTATAGCCACAAGCTAAAAATCACAGAGAAACCCCTAACAACCACATAGCAACTATTTATAAACACTTTTTCCAAACATATAGCAACACTTTAAAAACCTTTCAGAAACAACATGGCAACCCAACTCTAACACTATATAACACTCAGTGTTGGGGAGTAACAGGGTTATGTAATTTAATTACAAAATAAATCAGTTACAGTTACTAAGAAAAAATGTTAACGATTACAAAGGATTACATTTGAATATTTTCTGTAAAAACTAGGATATATTGAATAATATACTTGGTTGCTTGCATGTTTTTAGGGCACGATGCCTCCTGCCATTTAAAGAGGTCATATGATGCGATTTCAATTTTTCCTTTCTCTTTGGAGTGTTACAAGCTCTTGGTGCATAAAGAAGATCTGTAAAGTGCAAAGACTAAAGTCTCAAATCCAAAGAGATACTCTTTATAAAAGTTAAGAGTCAGTCACGCCTATCTAAAATGGCTCGTTCTAACACCCCCCCCCACATATCTACATCACAATGTGGGATTTATGTCTTTTTGTCATTACATATTATTATGTGAATGATTAACAGTTAAAAACATTCGTTAGAAATTTAGAAAAGTAATCAAATCTAATCAGTAACTACTTTAAAAGTCATTGAAATAGTTAAACTTTAAATAAGGTAACTTGCAATCTGTAACCTATTACATTTGTAAAGTAACCTTCCCAACACTGATAACATTAACTATAACACCCAAGCAACAACATGATGACATCCTAAAAAGAACACTTAGAACACCCTAGCAATTACATAGCAGCAGGCTAAAATGATCTCTATGAACCTCATAGCAACCACGGTGAGCGTGATTTCACCAAGTACAACATGTTTCTGGATCAACATCCTTGTTGATCCTGGAACAACATTCCAATTAACCAATCAGAATTGAGATATAACTTTTCAGGAAATATCTGTTTTAGGCTTAAAATCAGGGTTATGTGCTTCTACACCCTTGTAAATGAACTATCATTTCACACTGATTTTAGGAAATAATGATGGGTAGGGTTAGGTTTAGGGATTGGGTCTATATTTTTGGACAATAGTGCTGATCCAGGATCATCAAAGGATGTTGATCCAGGAACATGTCCTACTTGGCAAAAACCACCCTAGCAAATACCATAATACCCTAGGCACAACATGCAAACATTCTAAAAAGAACACTCAGAACAACCTCTCAATTGTACTTGGGTGCATCAGAATTGAGTCGATAATTATGAATTATCTATAACGAATTATCTATTATCTATATTATAATGAAGTTTATAAGATAAATCCTCAAATCAAAACCTAAAGACCTGAACCTCTCTGTGCCGTCTCATCTGGACTTGTTCCTATCAATCCCACCAATCATACGATATCTAACAGCAGGGAATCTTAAGTATAAAACTGCCTGGGAGGCTGAACATCTGTCCAGTGCTGTTTGGAGAGATTGCATAAAGGCCGTCCGTTCCCAAATGCGTAAACGTCTGCAAAGACGCATCAGAAAACATGTTTATCCTTCTTTATCTGAGCTTTTGGAGTGTGTTGGGGTCTCACAGTCAGAGCTTGAGCTCAACAGCAGCAGCAGCAACAACATTGCAAGCATTTGTGACACCTGGAGAAGACAACGGCCAATGCACGACCTGTCAGTTTAGACAGCAGAGTAAACTCATGCGCCTGCACTCCATTAAGTCTCAGATTTTGAGCATCCTGCGTCTAGAACAAGCTCCGAATATCAGCAGAGACACGGTCAAGCTACTCTTACCCAAGGCACCTCCACTGCAGGAGCTCCTGGATCAGTATGACCAAAACGGAGGTATTAGTGAGGATCAGGAACAAGGCAGCAGTGAGACCATCATTACCATGGCCACAGAACGTAAGTACCAAGATGCACTGCAATATATAGTGACCACAAACGTGTGGACACAAAAGTCACACTTAGAATGTATGTCAAGTTACTTCTGTGAAAGTTCGACCATCAGTTGCAGATGCTACTTTGTTTGTTATATTATTGTTATTGAATGCAATGACATTCATACTTTTTGAAGTGTGGCTTAAGTGTCCAAATACATTTGAGGGCCATTGTATTATCTGAAATGGTTGACTATGAACCGACTATGGTTCATTCATTCAGCTGTTGTTGGAAGATGGCCAAAGGCAACAAACCTTGTTTTACGCAAAGCTGAGCACCAAGAGGAAACATACAAAGCACATTTGGCCTGTGAAAATAAGGGCTCTTTTCAAAAACTTTCAATGGAAACCTTAGTTTCTGCCAAAATACAGTAGTTACTCCATAAATATTACATCAAACTGTGGTGATTTATATTTTCCAACTGTGTCAGCAGAAAAAGAGAGTAAAGAAAGAATAATAAAGGTTCTTATACTGATTGGAGAATTTAAATTTTGTTGCAGTAACTCTAACAACAATAGGATTTTGACATAAACTTTTGCAGGGATGGGCAACTCCGCCCCTGGAGGGCCTCTGTCCCTCAGATTTTTGTTCCAAATGTACTAATAAAACATACCTACCTGGAATTTTCAAGTGATCCGTTGTTTTAGGGTTGGAACTAAAATCTGCAGGACAGTGGTCCCAGGAGCAGAGTTGCCTATTGTTTAGGGATGGTGCAACATCTTGTCAGTGGGGCTGTTGTACTCTTAAAGGGACAACTTTGAACCTTATCTACCTTTGAAAGGTGCATACTAGTACATTAGAGTAGTAACATGTACCCTTAAGGTACTACTGTGAACCTTTAGGGTAAATAAGCTGCTAAGTTGTCCCTTTAAGGGTACTGACCTGGTGACAAGTTCTTGTGCAGAAGCAGGCTTCCTCAAATCTTGCCCTGGAGGGCCAATGCCCTGCAGAGTTTAGCTCCAACCTTAACCAAACACACCCGAGCAAGCTCATCAAGGTCTTCAGGATCCCTAGAAAATCACAGGTAAGTAAGTTTGATCAGGGTTTGAGCTAAACTCTGCAGGGCAATGGCCCTCCAGGACGGATTTGAGGAACCCTGCCCTAAAGGTACAATTTTTGCACATTTTATTTTCTGAGAGTGTAAGGTGAAAAAGGTATACATGGTCTTAGTAAACTTTATACCTTGCAGCTCAAGCCTTCACCCATCTTGAGGGAATGCCAAAGTGTTGCATGTTCTCACTGAGCCCAAAGATTATGCCTAACAGCATCCTCAAAGCCCTGCTCTGGATCTACCTCCGACCAGCTGAGGAGCCAACCACAGTCTTCATCCAGATATCTCACCTGAGGTCTTTGTCTGAAGGGAGCAACCACTCAAGAATACGAGCACAAAAAATTGATGTGAACGCCCGGACAAACTCCTGGCAGCACATCAACATGAAGCAGCTGTTGCAGTTGTGGCTCAAACAGCCTGAGAGTTACTTTGGGATAGAAATCAAGGCCTTTGATGCAAATGGAAATGATCTGGCTGTGACCTCCGGAGAATCTGGAGAAGAAGGACTGGTAAGTCAGTGCATGCATTGGTACTTAGGTCCATGCTTCTTTAGGAGTCAACAAAGTATATTTGGCTTGTCAAATGCAGGACAAACTTTGATTAACAGATCTGCCAAAGATTTATGAAAGTGTAGATCAACCAGACCAACCCTGATCATACACACCTGGACCAACTAATTAAAGGGATAGTGCATCCAAAAATGAAATTTCTGTCATTAATTACTCACCCTCATGTCGTTCCAAATCCGTAAGACCTTCGTTCATCTTCGGAACACAAATTAAGACATTCTTGATGAAATCCAAGAGCTTTTTGACTCTGCATAGACAGCAATGTAACTGACACGTTTAAGGCCCAGAAAGGAAGTAAGGACATCGTTAGAATAGTCCCTGTGACATCAGGGATTCAAACTTAATTTGATCAAAGACTATAGAATACCCAAGACGTGTCACTCATATAGTTTTGAATGGGGAAAAATGCAACACTCAATATGGCCACTCAATCGCAGGAAGCACCGCCTTCTGAATGAAAGAGCCAATCGCTAATATGTAAAGTCAGAGTGTCACTGCAGCTGCCGTTAGAAGTCCCGGTTGCTATAGAAACAATCAGCATTCTGAGACGTGTGCTCAGGACTGCGCATGTGCACTGGCTGATCTAACCTGAATAATAAGCTTTTTATAATGCTATTTTGAGCAAAAGAAACAACATTTATGACACAGTTGTTATGAGATTTTTTTGGTGATTTCAAATATGAAATTTAATTGCAAGCTTACTGAGCAGTTTTGTAGAATTTGATGTTTCCCCATACAAAGTGATAGGAGCTGCACTTGCATGCCCGAGAGGTGTTTCCAAGATGGGCGCCGATGACATTAACTTGTCTTAACGGGACTTGATTTTATGAAGCTATGAGAATACTTTTTGTGTGCAAACAAACAAACAATGACTTATTCAACAATTTATGCTTTCCTCACAGGACTACTTTTAACAATGCGTTGTGAAAGCGAAATTACTTTGTTTGGTCTTCCAAAAGAGGACACGACTAGAAATCAGTGGTTAAGTTTATTTACAACACTGTTCCAGAACAGTTTAACACAAATATTCAGATGTGTGCGTGCATTTGATGGAGGACTGTTTCTTGATCCTGGTAGAGTAGACTACAATGCCGGCTGTTCTGACTCTCAGCCTGTAAGAGTAGCACGTGTGTTTGTCATTTCTCCGATCACAAATGAGACAGGGTTTTATGTTTACGCGCGCGATGCAACGCGTAAAAAAACAGTATAATCCTTAATTATGTCCCCACTGGATGCAACAAATGCCTCGTTTATAATGGATTTTAATCTTTTTGTCTCGTTGTTCCGGCTGGACAGGGCATCAACAGTGTGGTAAGGGGCATAACATTTCTGTCACATGCTTGAGGTATTCGGCCAATCACAACGCACTGGATAGCTGGCCAATAGTGATGACACCTCGCTTTCAGACGAGGCTTGTAAAATCTACGCGTTTTAAGAAAGGCGGGGCATAGAGGAGAAACAATAATGTACAGTATGTGAAATATAATGTGTTTTTTTTTACCTTAAACAGCATAAACACATTTCATTACACCAAATACACAAAATAATGTTCTTGTTAGCAACATCATATGACCCTTTTAATTTGTGTTCTGAAGATGAACGAAGGTCTTACGGGTTTGTCTTACAAGGTACATTCAAACTCCACAAAGAGTCATTATATGCTTGAACATAGATTTGATTGGTAAAGTTTGTTTGGGGTGTATAGCAAGTAATATCAAGTATGTTCTTAATTGCACTTTTGAACTTCATTGACCATGACTTAGCTAATTGTTCCTACGTTCGCCCTTCCAGCAACCCTTCCTGGAGGTGAAAATATCAGACACTGGCAAGCGGACCAGACGGGACACCGGCCTCGATTGCGATGAGCATTCCACTGAGTCCCGTTGCTGCCGGTATCCACTCACCGTTGACTTTGAGGAATTCGGTTGGGACTGGATAATTGCTCCCAAGCGTTACAAGGCCAATTACTGCTCCGGTGAATGTGTGCAGAAGTACCCCCACAGTCACATCGTCAACAAGGCCAACCCTCGGGGCAGCGTAGGCCCCTGCTGCACGCCCACCAAGATGTCACCCATAAACATGCTGTATTTCAATGACCGTGAGCAGATAATCTACGGAAAAATCCCTTCAATGGTCGTGGACCTTTGTGGCTGCTCTTGAGCTTCTTGAGTAGCTACGACAGCAAGCCCTCACTACTTTGGACCAGAGGGGAAGTGAAAATAACCTTTACCTTGTCCCTGACAAAATAGTTCCTGGTAAAACAATTGACCACACCAGGATCCCAACAAACCAACTTATCCAGTTCTTTTAGTTCGTTCTCATCGACTTTTGCACACAAGAACAATAGTACCAAGGTGACAAGGCTTTCTTTGTTTATGAAGGTATAAGGCTTCCTCTGTGAATGCATTTGAGCATTGAGATGACCTGATGGGCTTTACCAGCTTGATAGCAGAATGTAAAAACTGCTAAAGTACTTTAAGTTTTTAATTAATGTCAAAGGGGGTTGTATAGTTGATTATTTATATAAAGTCACTTATCCCACAGTGACCCAAAAACAGGAACACGGACCCAGAAACTCACTCAACATGACGTCCAAACAATAGACTTTAGGAATTCTGCAGTTTCATAGCATATGGGTAGTTGACATATAATAGGGATAAGATAACTCTGTTATTGCTGTAACTGGTCATCATTTTTACATTTACAAATAATCTTTACATGCTTTTTAGACATTGCTGGGACATGTCAACTACCCAAAAGCCTGCATCTTTTGTTTCCTGTCAAAAAACACTGATTAAATTGCCAATTCACTAGTTAGCCTACATAATGTCATAGGCTAGAGACGAGCATAGAGATGTTTTTTAAAACATGGAATTAATTATATAGATTCTACGGTTCAAAATCATGTTGTAGTTTTGATCTGATGCACCAAGTAAAATGCCTGTTATTGATGTCTCCGAGTTGTTTTCGTGTGTCCTTAAAGGACCTCTTCAGTGTTGTCCCTTTGTTACCCTTAACAGAGTGACACCACTGACACCATTCCAAGCATGTGGAGCACATTATGGTGCTCAAAACCAACAAACCCACATTCCATGGAAGCTAAAGCCTCTCTTCTGTTATTTTGTTCTCTGGAGGGCTCCCCAGTGGGATGGAGGCCCTGTGGGGCAACAACAGTAGAAGTCTGTCCCCAGGACAATGAGTGCACTTATAAATGTCTTAATTTGATTTTTCAAAAAGGTTTGTGCATATCATTTAGCTGTGTGATTCAATAGTAACAGTTAGGGAGGTTGTATAGTTGATTATATATATTGGATATATATATACATAAATATTAATGTGTGTCTGTTTATATATATACACATACACACACACACACACACACACACACACACATATATGTACTGGTTTATATAACCTGGTGGGGACTTAAACCTGAATACACACAGGCTCATGGGGACTCGTGTCACGGTGGGGACCACACGGGTACAAAAGCTTATAAATCATACAGAATGAAGTTTTTTGAAAATCTAAAAATGCAGAAAGTTTCCTTTGAGGGGTAGGTTTAGGTGTAGGGTTGGTGTAGGGCAATAGAATATACGGTTTGTACAGAAAAACCATTACGCCTGTGGAGAGTCCCCACAAGGATAGCTGATCAGACTGTGTGTGTGTGTATGGTGCGTAGTTAGGACAGCAAATAAATAAAAAAACGTTAAAAAGTAATTATTTATATGCTGTCCTAACTATGCACGATATATGGTTAGTTGCACTAGATTTTTTATGTAGTATCTAAAATAAAATAAAAATAAAATAACCAAACAAAAACGCTTGCCAACATTTAAAAGGCAGGACAAAATGCATTAGTTGCAATAATACACACACTGCAATCAATAAGTTGCCAATTAATGCGTCTTCACCTTAATTGACCCCATGTCCACATCTATTAAAACAAATTACTTTCTTATAACAAACTACAAAAAGAGATCATAACATGCATTTCTCCCACAGTTTTTACGCGGTGATGAAATAAGCACATTTCTCTGGTCTACTACGCAGTTTCAGACTTTCAGTTTCTTATAAATCACGTGGGCTGCGCTACAACGTCTGGTCCAAAATTCCACCTTGAGTCATAAACGACCCCCGGATGCGCTGATTGGCTAGTGCATACGCACAAACAAAATGTGGCTCGCTGATTGGTCCACCCAGCTGTCGCTCAAACACACACACGCTCCTCGCGCAGAAGGAGTCGGAAAGACTACGGAGAAATCAATAACAAATCGACAATAACAGGGAACTGGCCTGTTCTTCCGCGTTATTCTGCTGCGGTGGAAGACAAATTTAATATATCCGTGGAGTCGTACTTCTACCGGATTCGGATAACGTTAGGAGGTGAGTAGCACAATAATAACTTTCATTTCCGCGTTCTTTTTTTTCTGCGTGAAATTTTACAGGAAGTTTTGGTCTCACGTTTGATTAATGCGCGATATTATGCTCATACAGAATACATGTAATCAGTAGATCTCGCATGTTATTAGAGGATTTTTACTAGTAAGAACGCAATGGAAAACATAAAAGGCCTTTATATAGTAAGGTCATATGTAAACTCTTCTGCAGTTTACATGTGGCCCTCGTGAATGCAGGCAAAACAATATCATGTGTTCATGAATTCTATGTCATGTCTAATAATAATACAAATAACATCTATCAATATAGCATTATTATTATTATTGATTCCAACTCAGACTGAAAGATCAAACTTGCTGAACAAATTTAAAGTATTAAAAAAGCCACACACATGCACCCACCCACGTTTACCTAGCTGTCTGAATGAAGAAACAGTAGACCTGTACTGTATTTATATAAAGACTTCATATTTATACAAAAACAATACCTCCAAATCATACTCTACACATTGTTTTTAAGCATTACAAATAAAATAAATATTATGTAGTCTTTTTGACATTACTTGACAATGGTTGTTTCTGCTTTAATGTTATACATGAATAAAATAAAGGTATCATAATTGGCTTGTAACGCAATCTAATGTTCTGTTTTAATGTAAGCATACATATTCAAACTTCGGTTATTCTTATCGTCCTGGTTTGAATTATGCCTACTGTAAACTAAAACTATGAAAACATTTTCATAACAATAATGAAATCTTTTAAATATCTCGTTGTCTTAAAGCACAAAACACTTCTACATTCACTACAGACTTTGCCATACAATAAAAATGTGTGCATTTGTAATAATAATAATAATAATATACAACTTACAGTTTTACACAAGAGTTTTAGAAAATGTGTAAGTAGCTACTAGGTTAGAAAAACACACCACACAATCAGCTCTCAAGAGGTAATGAGCCAATCATTCGAGATAGAAATCTCATTATCTTGCATCTTGCAGAGAAATGCTTTGCTCTGTTGAAAATCTGATTGTTGCTTTAATGTGAACAACATTTTTGTAAAAACAAAACAACAAAAAAAACTGGCCTGTTTTTATCAACCATAATTTGTCATGTATTGTAACTCTCAGCCCACAGAGTTGCAGAAATGAGTCAGTGGTTGGAGCTTCAACAACTGGATTCAAAGTTTTGGAACAGGCGCGACCAAGCTGTACGATGAAGCTTTCCCCCAATGGCCATCCGGCAGTTTACCTCAGCAGTGGATATCGAAAGCCACGGACTGGTGCGGACCACATTTTTACATCTTAAAACCTTGTCAAACACCATAACCAGCAACCTGTTGGCAAGTATAATAATGCTAAAATAAGCAACCTGTGATTCTTCAACAGTCTTTTTATGAAGTTAAACAGTGAATATTATGAACTTATTAATCTTCATTATACAAATAGGAAATTGTAAGATATTTTTAAATGGCAGTAACATTTTGTAGGGTAAATGGAATATGATCTTAGCATTGTACAATCATATTTGTTAATATTTACAAGCATTAACTAGGAATGAATACTTTATAATTATGTGGGAAGGCGCTTTGTTAGATTTGATAAGATATGAGCTATGAGAAGATTAATTAATAGTCTTACGTGGCATTCATATTTTCTTAGTACATTAGCATGATTAATATTATTAACATGTTAAATAATATTATTTAAAATATTAATGTAATACCTTTCTTACATGTGGCATTGTTTAGATAATATTTAATAATAAATAATTAATTATTTGAAATTGTATTTCTTTTTACAGGTAAAGACATCTACTCTTTACCAAAAAAGCAAAATAACTGTTTATTGTACATAAGGCCTTCATGTTGAGATCACATGATGTTAATAAACTAACTTCAGATGAACTTACTTCAAATATGACATCTTCCAGAAAAACAATATATCCTGCACACAATTAACCTGCGGTAACATCATATAAATGGCATCATGGGTTGTCCAGAGCTAGTGAGGGCAACAGAAAGGCAAATTCTGCAGTATTAGTTGTTCAATAAGACAAATAAGAATCAGTGCAACATAAATAAATAGTTTTTATTGCCATTCTGTATTACTTATTAAATTTATCTTCCCGATAAAAGAGGCGTTATGTAGGCACAAATATAGGAATTATGTTAAAAATAGAATTCAAACCAGTTTCAGCTTCATTTGGTGTGAATCATCTGTCCTTTGTTCTCTTAAAGGGACCATGTTGCTAATGTGGAGAATGAGTCTCTGGCCACCGTGAGGTTTCATGATCTTTTGACCCAGTTGGATCACCAACACAGCCGCTTCGCGATGGAGAAAGACTTCCTGAACCAGCACAACATCCGCAAGATCAAGAGGAACTTGCAGGTGCCTGTCTGCAACTGGCTACACAATCATTTCCTTTTAGCATTAGTGTCGCAGCCTCTGAATCATTAGGCAATAAACAGATCAGAAAAACAAGTTGCAACATGCAAACAGTTGAGGTTCTGAGTTAACAAACCTTGTGTTTCAGAGCCTCTTCCAAGACAATCCTGTTTCCATGGCGATGATCATCAGTAGGAACCTTAGCGAGGAAAGGAAGATTCTGGCCGCTGCCCAAGTGTCAGAGGTCAGGAATTAATAAACGACAACCACTGATTTCCAACACTAAACCGTGCCCCGTTGCATCCTATTTCCCTTCCTTTTAAAATCTTAGTCCAACGTAAACCAATTATCCGCACATCTGTCAACCACCCCCGGCGGATATCTCCCAGTACTTGTCCCAAGCTGGCAGTTCGTTCCCCCTCATGACATGCGTGTACTTCAGTATTTCATTACAGATCGATTTAGCACCATGCAAGTGGCACCTCCCTCCCTCGAATTGACTCGTGCTGCTACTGAGATTTTGTTCATTTTTTTTTCTTTTCTCGCCCCCGCACACGGTACAGGGTTTGACCAAGATCTACAGCTGACCCAGGACAGGTGTTTGAGCTACCCAAATTTATCCTCGCATCTAGTGTTTAATTCTCATTAGACGTTTTTGTTGCTGTGTACATATACCCTCTTTTCCAAAACATTTCCTTCAGGGCCCCACAGAGCCGTACTGTATCTTAAATATTCTGTATGTTCTAGAAGACCAGGGACATAAATGTTCATTTATCGATTCTGTGTGACTCTATCAGCAAGCAATCACTCTATCCAAATGCAGATTTCTCTGCTGGATATATGCCTCGTGTTAACACGACCAAAACCTGCCGACCTCCCCTCTTGGTATTTTCATCAGTTGAGGACTCCACATATTTCTCCCACATCGTCATGTATGTATGTTAGTTTGTGTTGGCACTTACGACAATTTCAGCCTTCTATTCTCAATTTATGTATTGTTTATTTAGAAGGCTTGCGCGAAAATTACCAGTAAGCGTGGACTGCCCATTTCCGGTCAGTCCTAGCATTTTATTTGATTCATAGTCTTGATTAACTCAAAGTATGGCTTCCATCTTCACTCTCTGAATCCATGCTAGCTCCAAACATTGGTAAATGTGATGTATCTTATGTTCAGCAAACCGCGAACTTTTTGTTTTCTATTACTCCTATATACCTGTTTTTTTTTTCTTTTTTCCGCCACTCGAGTTAGTAAATGGACACACATTGGTCTTAGTTTTCGCGAACTTACCCGCCCACAACTCTTGGCGCAACACAGTAGCGTATAGAAATGGCAGCTATTTGTGATTGCTGTTTTTGTGTAAATTCTATCAAACTTCATTAGTCTAATTGTGTGTACGAATTAACTTTTCACAAGTCAGCATGTACCTTTTTGTCAGGTACTGAAAATTTGCCAAAAAACGGATATGACTGCACCTTTAGTACCAAAACTTATTACTGCTTATTTCGCTTGTGAAAATTTGTTTCGGCAAGTATGAAAAACTAATAGGCTATTTTTCACCCACGATAGAATTTGTCAAAATGACAGAACCTCGACCCAGGCTGTTTGTGATTGTTGGGAAATATTTTATAGGTAACTTTCAGTATTTGCTTATCGCTCAGACCCTCGAAAATCTGTCAAACATCGGTAAATGCGACGCAACAAGTCAGAACTAGCAATTTTTTTCGGCAAGTACTGAAACTAAGTATTGCTTATTTCACTCACGAAAATTTGTCAAACGACAGTAAATAGCTATTTATTTGAAAAATATAGAAACTCAGTATTGCTTATTTTGCTCTCGAAAATCTAGAAAATTTGTCAAACATCTGCAAATGTGACGCAACTCAAGTCAGAACTAGCAATTTTTTTCAGCAAGTACTGAAACTTGCTGTTGCTTATTTCGCTTGCAACGTCACGTGTAACCGCATCTTAGGTCAGAACTAGCTAATTATTCAAAAAGTATAGAAAATCAGTATTGCTTATGTCGTGAAAATTCACCAAACAATGGTAATGTGTTGCACCGTAATTTAGAAGTAGCTATTTTTTCGTCAAATACTGAAGTTCAGTATTACTTATTTATCTTGCGACAATTCACCAAACCAACAGTAAATATGACTGAACCTTTAGTCAGAAATAGCTATTATTCTGAACAAGTACTGAAACTCAATACTGCTTATTTTGCTTGTGAAAATTTGTTGAACAATGGTAAATGTCACATCACCTTAAGTCAGAACTAACTAGTTTTTTTTGGCAAGTACTGAAACTTAGTATTGCTTATTTCGCTCTAGAAAATTTGTCAAATGACAGTAAATTTGACACGCCTACAGTGTGGTCAGAACTAGCTATTTATTTGAAAAATAAAGAAACTCTGTATTGCCTATTTCGCTCTCGAAATTTTGTCAAACATCAGTATACAGTGTTTCCCCTGCCATTATATAAGAGGGGGCGCCGTCCCGCCCCCTTAAGGTACACGTTAATATGTTTACTAATTGCTCTACGCGCCGATCACAAACAGAAACTCATTAAAGTTACCTTTCCTTATTGCTTACCCACACAGCGGAGTCGGTTTCTTACCCGCTTGTTTTACCTCAGCACCCGGAATAAATAGCCGTTCTGTATTTTATTTAGTCTACCCGAGCTCTGTGTATTTCGTGTCGTCTACGGTTAATGGGTCCCAAGCCCGCCCTCCTTTAGTACTGCACTCTAACTCTGCACCGCGTGTTTGTTCCATCCCTCTAACAACACCACCAAACATCACACTACACACACACAACACCCACCACACACCCAATGTTGACAACGCAAGTGAGCCTGCTTTGTCCCTAGTCTTTGTTTACCCTACCCGCCGCCGCAACGATTCATATTTAACTATGAGTTCTGCGTGTCCCCGCCCCTTATCTGTGTTAATGCAAGGGCACAAGATTGGGCTTCGTGGTTTTGTGTAGACACTAGTATACTGGAGAACCGCCGCCTCGTGACTTTCCCGCGTGATTATTAACCTCTGCCGTACTCACTCGAATGAGGACATATATGGTACGATGCACAACATCTCAAGAACTGGCCCTCTGAGACTGGGGCACTATCAGCCATCATTGCGACACGCTTTCAGTCAGTAAACATATCATCATGTCATACCCACACGACCTATACTGGTCTCACGGCCCACCTGTCACCCAAAAACGGTTGGTTACTTGACGGCTTGGACAAGATTAATTTATACACCCAGGTGTGCGGTAGACCATGGGTCCGGAATGCTCAGCGTTTGCTTATAACCCATCACCCTCTCTAAAGATCTATTTTTGTAAAACACCTTATTGTAACGGAAGTACATACGGCTGCTGTTGTTCAAGCCTTATTATGTTTCTTCACTGTTTAATCTGTCCAAATTGGACCTTATGTTCCACAAATATACCTTGTTTAATGTTCTATTAACCGCCTTAATTCTTATTACTTTGTCACGCGCAACCAAAACCAAAAGTAAATACATATGCACAGTATGGATTTATGTAGTGCTAAAAATTTATGATATGCTATGTGTGGTAAGAAGGAGATATTATGTGGTGAGTGATAGGGTATATATATTTGTGTGATGGTGTACCTTTATACCCTATTTAGCACTCTGCCTCACCCACAGGAATTGGGTTACATCAAACATAGGTCCCCCCCCCCCCCCCCCGGGGGCAAAAATAAAAACATTTCATAGGGCCCTAAACATGTAATATTGGTTAAACTTTTTAAAAATTGATGTTAAATTGTTTAAGTTTCCGTTCGTATTTCCCCTGAATTAAAGATGGACCAGTCTGTTTGCCTGTATTTTTTTTAACTGTAAATTTCTAATATACACCGGTTGGACTAGTCCATGTACAAACTCAATAAAAAAACGATACTGCTTATTTTGCTTGTGAAAATTTGTTTAACAAACAATGGCCACTGCACCTTAGGTCAGAACTAGCTATTTTTTCTTTTTTTGACAAATACCGAAACTTGCTTTCATCTGTTCAATAGAGGAACTGAATGGGACCATTTCAAAGGAAGACCTGAACCGTGAGAGACTGACTATCCATGCCATGTTTATGAAACTCAACGACACAAGAATGGTGAGAACATTGGTGATCCATCGGATTTTTCCTGTTCTGTAATGCTAATTGGTTAGCGAAGAGAAGCAGTTACTTTCAACCTTGTTTGTGTCCCTGTAGAAAGTGATCAGTCAGATGTCAGAGGTATTAAACAATATGGATCCGGTGGTTTTTGAGCTAATCTCAACAGAACTGGCCGAATGGAGGCACCGTCAACAGATGGCTTGCATCGGTGGACTAACCAATGTCTGCTTGGACCAGCTGCAGAACTGGTAACAAACACAAACCACAAATTAATTTATGATTTCCTTCTAACCATACATTTTTTTGAGTAGTAATAGTAATACTAGCAATACATTAAATATTTGCTGTTGTAAAATAGCCCATGATTCTCTGGAAAACAAAGCCAGAATGAACATATTTACAAGATGTCACGACAACCAAATTTAATAGTTTCAAGATCTTCAAATACTGTCCAGACACCTTGCCGCCGATTTTATTTGTGTTTCACCTCAATTGGTATAGCTCGTAGTTATTTAATTCTGAATTTTGACTGTACAATATGCATTTTTCTACTTTTCTTTTTGTACAGATGATTGCGAATACCAATGGTTTACATATTTTTAGCAAAATCTAGTCTTTTCTATAGGAATCCACACAATCTGGAATTTCGAAAGATTTTGAACGGTTAAGTTAGACGTGCTTGTTAGATTTATAGACACTTTTTGCTTGCAAAATTTTTGGCAATATGTAAATAGTTATAATTTCGTTATATTTGTTCGCAACAGTTATAACCTTTTCTTACCCCTGCGACAATGTTACTGGAACTCATTGACACGTATCACAAATATTTTGACAAGTCTTTACCATATTGGTAGCTTTGTGGGAATCTTGACGTAGACAATGGATTGGGGGGTTATTTTGCGAACAAAATTTTATAGGACATGTCCCCCTCTCTTACTTGCGCAAGTCCACAGCCATATGGACCGAACTCAATATATTGACCGTATAGTAGAACATCATGTATGTAGAACTGCTGCTACATATGACAGACTTACAATGTGCACCCGCTACCGCCATTGTTGTGTATGAACATTATATTAGTTCACCGGGGGGGGGGGGGGGGGGGGGGGAAAAACGCCCCCTTTTTTTTCTGCTGCAAATTTCCACCGGGAATATAGTAAATCCGTGACATCTTTCGCTTACACTATTTGAATTGGATTGCTTCACAAAAAATGTCTGGATAAACTTCCTCTGTCAGGGAATTAAATTGATAATATTTAAATTGACTACCCTCGACTTTTTTACCGCCCCACGTGTTGTTAGTGTAAATATTGATACACATTTGTAAAAACCCCCGCAATGGCTTGTGTGCATCAAATTTTAGAGACCTTTTCTGCTTGCAAAACTACACAGAAAATTCCCACAATAGTAAATATTTTCACAGTATATAAATATTGATAATTTTGCTAAATAACACTTTTAGGCTCTAGAAAATCACATTTAAATCATATATTTTTGTGTTGGTGCTTTTTCCATAAGGGTTTTACTCTCTAGGGATCTCTGCTTCAGCCGACCAGTTCTCGCAGCGCAAAGAAACTTCTGGAGTGGCGAGAACTTCACCTACGCACCCCCCCAACTCCCCCCGATCCCATCACCCTCAGCAAAAGCACTCTGGAGGACAGGATCATGTTGAACCTCAAAAATCTCATCACAAAGTAAGAAACCTACTTTGCTTGATACACCACTGCTGAAAGGAGTCACTAACAATGAATTATTGTCGTCGACTTTGTCAGCTCCTTGGTAGTCGAGCGACAGCCATGCATGCCGACCCAACTGCAAAGACCTTTGGTGCTGAAGACTGGTGTTCTGTTCACCCTCAAATTACGGTAACTGTAAACACACAGCAGAGGATTCGCATTTCTCTGGATTTAAAGGCCGGATAATATTCAGTTGATGAATGATGAATCACATTATTTCTGTGCTCCAGGCTGCTCATAAAACTTCAGGAATTCAACCACACTGTCCGGGTGAAGGTGCAATTCGACAAGTACGTGTTGTACATATTCTGACTCAACCGTAAATCAGGAATTTTTTTTGTCTCTAAATTAGCTAGTCATTTAGCATACACGTGTAATGAGTCACTTGTGTGGTTAGCATTTTTAGCTTAGCATGCATTAAAAAAACACTCTAAGATGCATTTCATTGTGTTAACGTGTCTCTTTTCATCTTTCAGGGATATCGTTGAGAAACGTAAAGGGTGTGTCCTACATAATTTCCTTATTCGCATACTATTTTAAAGGGGCAATTACC
Source organism: Sinocyclocheilus anophthalmus (assembly GCA_018155175.1). Lineage (NCBI taxonomy): Eukaryota > Metazoa > Chordata > Actinopteri > Cypriniformes > Cyprinidae > Sinocyclocheilus > Sinocyclocheilus anophthalmus. Next base: position 323,514 of record JADLZN010005453.1, read on the forward strand.
CTAAAAATTTTAATTCCACTTACTTAGTATTGCTCCTGTTTTAGGTTTCGCATGTTCAACATCTTGGGAACGGCCATGAAGGTGATGAACATGGAGGAATCCAATGGGATGGCAGCAGAATTCCGTCATCTGGTAAAATGAAAAGAAGAAATAGCAAATTATAGTGTAGCTCCAGTTTAAAGTCATAATTTAGTCAAATAGTAAGTAACAGTAACCCAATTCTTTTTACTTCACAGCAACTGAAAGAGAAGAAAGTAACCGGAAACAGAACAAGTGAGGTGAGTTCAAAATGTTTTTGAAAAAAAGTCTCTTCTGTTCACCAAGGCTGCATTTTTTGATAAAAATACAGTAAAAACAGTAATATTGTGAAATATTATTACAATTTGAAATAAATATTTTCTATTTGGATATATTGTAAAATGTAATTTATTCCTGTGATGCAAAGCTGATTTTCAGAATCATTCGTTCAGTTTCATGCAAATGTCTCAGAAATCATTCTAATACACTGATTTGCTGCTCAAGAAACATTTATTATTATTATTATTATCAATTGTGCTGCCTAGTATTTTTGTGGAAATTGTTTTTTTCAGAATAGTTTGATAAATAGAAAGTTCATTCAAAATCTATTTAAAATTGTTCATTATTTCATTAAAATTCTTTTGTAACATTATAAATGTCTTTACTGTCACTTTTGATCAATTTAATGCATCCTTGCTGAATAAAAGGACACATTTCTAGTTTCTTGTCATTAAATTGTTAAAAAAAGGTCAATTCTGTCATTTACTCACCCTCATGTTGCTCCAAAGCTGCATGACTTTCGTTTTTATGTGGAACATAAAAAACCTCCAGAAATCACATAAAAATGATCAAGAAAGTAGTCCATAACTCTTGTGTTCAGTTTTCCTAGTCTTCTGAAGTCATATAATCATTTAGTGTAAGAAACAAGCAGAAATGCAATTCCCTCTTTGTTTAGCTCTTCTTCACTTTTCAGCTTCTGTATAGTCAAGCTTTAAACTTGGTAGCTTTTCAAAGTGCCATTTTTGGCTAAATTCTTTCTTGAACGTTCGGCAGGGCCCTCTGATCGTCACAGAGGAACTTCACTCCATCACCTTTGAGGCTGAGCTCTGCTGGTCAGGAATGGTCATGAACTTTGAGGTCAGAAGATTCTTCAGAACAACCGAGTTTAAAAACATAAACCGCACCAAATCATGATCATCATCTACTTTCTTCTCTCTCTCCATCTTCAGGCCACGTCTCTGCCCATAGTCGTGATCTCCAACGTCAGTCAGCTCCCCAGTGGATGGGCCTCCATCATGTGGTACAACATGCTGACTTCTGAGCCAAAGGCAAGTCCTCTTCCACACTAATGTTACGTACATGACATGGCTGAAAATGAAACTAAAGCTCAACTGAAAATAAATATTAGATTATAAACTTAATAAAAATTAGAAAGCTTGCCTTGGCAAATAATTGGCATAGGTTTAAGATGAAGCACTAACTGGAAATAAAATATGAGTGTAATAAAATAAATTAAACCTAAACAGAAATGTTTTAAAAACACAATTTTAAAATAAAGCACTAAAATTACTAACTGGAAAAAAGAAAAACCAAAGTTAAAAGTTAAAAATAAATTAAACCCAAGTAGTAATATTTAAAAATAACAAAAACAACGATAATAAAATAGAAAAAACTAAGAATTTTACTAAAATTAAAATATAAAGATTACATGAAAGATGTGTGAAATGGCAGATAACTGAAATTAAATAAATTAAACCTAAATAAACACAAGTTTAAAGTAAAGCACTAAAATTACTAACTGGGGGAAAACCCCTGAACTAAAACAAAAATAAATTAAAGGGGTCATATGATGCGATTTCAAGTTTTCCTTTCTCTTTGGAGTGTTGCAAGCTCTTTGTGCATAAAGAAGATCTGTGAAGTTGCGAAGACTAAAGTCTCAAAGCCAAAGAGTTATTCTTTATCAAATTTAAGACTCTGCCACACCCCCTTAAAACGGCTCGTTCTAACACGTCCCCACATGTCTACGTCACTATTTGGAAATATTTGCATAATGCCGCCCAACGCAAAGAAAGAAGGCGTGGTTTCAGAAACCGCAGTTAGTGTTGAAGCAGCCATGTCAGGGAGACGTTGTGCGTTTCTAGGCGAAAGCAAAATTTAGTTATATTCTTCTTTATTTGGAATATACGAAAGTAGATGCATTAGGAATCTTTAAGTTTACTTACAACAGAACAGCAATGCATTTGATGGACGACTGTTTCGTGAACCTAGGAGAGGAGGGAATTCTGACTTTGCTATGACCTTCTGGCGCTTCTGAATCAGCTACTTTTTTTTTGTTATTAGTTTAAGTATTTGCTGTTAACTGTTCAAATGCGGAGTTTTGCGCAGCGTGTGTGTGACTCCGAGCGACGCGGAGAGAGAGACCGACCCCCTTGCGAGCGATTGAGACGAAGGGGGGATACATCACCGTGGAGTCAGCTGCCTAAAGGGCGTTGTGTACGGTGCCACTACATACCCTTCTGCATCATTACTGTGTCTGTCATGCGACAGACACAATTTCGGGCTTGAACTGATGGTAAAACTAATGACATTATTACTGTCTTTACATTTATTTTGAAAAATAAAGCTCGCGATTATGGTAAGGAGCGTTACATTCCGACGAGTGCTTGCGGTGTTCGGCCAATCACGATGCACTGGGTCAGCTGGCCAATCAGAGCAGATGGCGCTTGTCGGAAGGAGGGACTTTGTAAAAAAAAACGAAGCGTTAGAGAGGCGGGGCATAGAGGACCTACAAAAATCGTACAGTATTGAAAATTAGGTTGTTTTTGAACATTAACGCATGTCAAATTTTGTTTACCCCACTAATGATCTTTTTAAAAACGCCATATATGACCGTAAACATAAAATAGTAATATTAAATATTAATGACCTATAAGGTATGGATATTTTTATTTGCCACATTTATTTTTTTTACCTATGTCACTCCCCAAGGGCAAGCTTTTCCCGCACAATACCACCCGGAGTTGGCCGCCCCACCCCAGATGACTGACCGATATCTACACTATTTAGATGAAAAACTTCAAAGTAAACGCCTAAATTAACTATGGCAAATACAGAAATAAAAACAAAAATGAAATTAGCTTTGTATAGTGTCAATCGCTTTGACATGGGTTAAGAATCAACACGCACCATGAAAATAACTACAGCATCCCCTCTTACTCCCAAGGTACTGAACTACCCCTGCCCATGAAAATAAAAGTTAAATCTTCGCTACCACACTGGCAGCGTTGCCTTGGCAAACACAGGAAAAAATTATGTCTTAAGGTTGAACCTTGACATTGTTAAAGGAAAGTAAACTCAAAATAAATAACTGAAATAAAAATAAATAACCTTTGATCGAAATATTTGATAAAAGAACAAGAATACAAAATACCACCAGCACATATTTAAGCATCTTCACACAACCAAAGGGAACTATTAAAAAATAAACGGTTGACCGTTCAAAAGTAAGTCCTATTCAGACACCTCTAAATGGTTCCTACAGCCTACCCACCTAGCTTATAAGCAGTATACATGCATCACAAAATAGATGTCTGGAGGCTTTTCCACAGGTTCTGACTATGGCCTTGGGAATTCCATTTGTTGACAGGCTTTGTTCTCCAGAACCTTTCGGTCTTCGTGACTCCTCCTTCAGCCACGTTTTTTTTCCGGGGACTGGCTAGAGGGAGGTGATGTGAGGCTGGCAGTTCTCCCTACATAAACCAAAAGGGGTCTTAATCAAGAGCAGTTAAACATGCTGGGTTAACACAAACTCCTTGAGGAAAGTATGACACTTCAACTGAGAGACGACGATATCTGGACACACGATCGACTAACCTACCACCCACGCGTCAACCAAGACCGTGAATTTATATTATTTAGATTGTGGCACCTAGGACATATAGCTACTTTGGTGATGGATCCTGAAGCTCAGATTCCTTGGAATAGATTCTGCAAGGTTGGCCTATACAAGATTTTTTATTTTACTGATCAGTTTACCCATTAAGTCGAAATTTCCAAGTTCCCGCTGTTTGTTTAGAAGTGATTTGATTTGAGACTTGTGTTTGATGTAGTCTGGCAGTGAGAAGAACTTCACCTTCTGGCTGTGGATTGAAGGAATTTTGGACTTAATAAAGAGACACCTGCTGAGTCTGTGGGACGATGGGTAAGAAACCAGATGTTTGAATTATGAAAATCCAGCTAGGAACAACATCTTATATGGTTCTAGCTGGTCTAGATGGTTGATCACCTGGACCACCTTGGTGTGTCTGACCATTTTGGACAGCTGCCATTTCACATACCAGGGTTATTGTCATTAAAGGTGGGGTAAGTGATTTCTGGTAGCCAATGTTGACATTTGAAATCACCAAAACAAAAAACAAACACGGCCCTATTTTGATAGCTCCGCCCCACACATACGTACGCAACCCAGGCAACGATTAGTTCTGTGAAACAAAGCAAAACCAATGTTACACTGTGTCTACACCGGACGCGAGTGGCGCGGCGCGACAAAATACTATAGAACTCATTATAATCAGTGATGCTGTCTACACCATAGATATATATATATCTATGGTCTACACTGGATGCGGCGCGGCACGACACGACAAATCCCCGACAGAAAACTGCTGTTGCGTTCTATTAATGACGTATTGACACAAATTTTTCAACGGTCGCTTTGTCGCGTCCACTGTACTAGACAGACTTTAGCTGTTGCGGCGCAAAGACGGTGTTACTCACCTATCGAGAAGAAACAAAGCAACCTCGGCGTCCGATCGCAGGCCTTCCGCTCCTTGAGTTCTCTCCAGCGCTGGAAAGCTGATCCGATATTTACACGGGTCCTACTTCTTGCCTTAAGCCTTCTTTTGTACCGCAGACGGTTTCCTCTTTAGTTTTTTATCCACCATCTCTATCTTTCTGTCGCTCGGCTCGCTAATGTCCGTTCTGTGCACTGAACGCTCTCTCCACATCATGAGTAGACACGCCCCTTGTTGCTGATTGGCTACAAGTTTGTTTTGCCAGTCGGCCCGAATCAGTTTTCTAAAGCGTTTTTGAAAAATCGCTTACCCCACCTTTAACAAAAACAATTTTTTAATACGTTTAAGCTAAAGTACTCAAATTAATAACTGGAAATAAAAACTAAAACTGAAACAAAAATAAATTAAAGCTAAATATAAAAAAAAAAACAAAAGCGGGTAAAAGACATAACAAATGAAATAAAATAAAATATAAATATTAGAAGAAAACTTTAAATGAAAATTAGAAATGTTGCTTTGGCAATTAACTGAAATAAGTTTAAGTTGAAGCGCTAAAATGACTAAACTAAAAAAGAAAAGATAAATAGGAATGTAAAAAACTATAATTAAAGCTAAGTAGTGATATCTAAAAGAACAAAAATGAATACAACTGACAAAAGCATAAAACAAAATGACTAAAAAGTTTAATGAAAACGGAAAATGTCAAAATAAAAATGATGTAAAATATCATAAAAACTAAACAGTACAAAAAATACTCGTACAATAGCCTGTCCCAAACAACTGATCTACATTTACGCCCATACAACAACAAACAAGACTAAAACCACAGCAGCGTATGATCGGTTGGTTAAATACACCGCCTTAATTCTCGGTCTCACAATCATGCAACCCACACACCAATCCTTAACTACAATCACCTAAAACCCCACAATGACCCACGCAAAAGTGGCCTTGGTTCATTACCACCTAGGCCAAATATTTTCTAGATTTATTCTTTACAATAAATATATAAAACCCATTTCAAATTTTGGGTGTGTAAAGTTTACCGTGTTAACCCGCTGCACAAAGCTTGTTGTTTCAGAGTCCAGAACTTGCACAGGAATTCTGTGTTAACCCTCGTCTATCTTTCGCGCCGCGTATATGGGATTTGTGACCAAGGCCCCGAAAGAAACGCTTGTACCCTGCACAAAGCTTACGCGGACTCTTTGTTGCGCTTCCACGCCCCGACGCGCCAACCGTGGACGGAGCACACCCATTCCGCTGGGCTTCCGAAATGATCACCGACACGGTGAGAACGTCACGTCAATCTGTGGCCAACTAAAGGACTAATTAAACAAATGTACTCGGTCTTGATATCAAAACACTCTAAAAAAACAGTAATTGGGTTTGGATGTGGGTATTCGCCTTAAAACGTTGACTCAAATCAAATCGTTTTGCCAGAGTCATATCCATTACCATAGGTTTGGTGTTGGGTGATGTCTTAGAAGAGCCACCAGATTCGCTCAGTGGACGCCCCTACCAAGCAGAAGGACCTCTCTGCCGTCCCTCTGATTATCATGCGCATTACGTTTCGATGGCGGGCACCGACCCCACGTTACAAGAAAACCCTCTGCGCTTCTCTATCCCAGTATACCCCAAAAGACGAGGCCTTTAAAAATCCTACTCAAACCCTCGCCAGTAACACAACCACCAACCTGTAAACACTGAATCCATGTATTTACCACATCTTATACCCTATACCACAAAGATAGCCGATTCTTGTTCCCTATCCAGAGCCCGCACAATGGATGTGGATAATAAGTCCACAATGAGGGATCACCACTAACGACACCATCGAACTCTCATCTCTGACATCGTACGTAACACTGTTACACACAGCTGATGTGCTTGCATGTGGTCAAAATGAATCTCTTATTGTCCCCGTTTGCTGTTTTTTTACTTACTATTTTGTATTTTAGGATATTTCAGGGGATTATATTATATCATGGAATAGTCGTGATCAATTCATTACCTGTATAGACCTGAAAAGTGTGGTAAACCTTGAATGCTTTGGAGCAGACTTACGTTTGGCCACTGTTTAAAGAAGAAAAACAATGTCAGACCACCTTTCTCCTCCCCCCCTAAACCCCGCAGCCTGAACAAACCACAAAAGTGAAAGTAAAAAAGAGTTCAAGAAGTTTATTACGAAAAATATACAAAATACAATTTTAATATTTTATGTGAAATATATATATTTTCCAAAACATGTTTTACTCTAAAACTGCATGAAAATCAAAGCCAAGCCTAAGCAATTTGTGTTCCAAATTTGAGGTCGATATCACAAAAAATGAGCTTTCAGTAAGATTGTGTTTGGGCGCAGTTCCAAACATTTCCACTAGATGAAATTAACTTCCCGTTAATTTCTGATGTTGTAGTTTTTTTTATTGCAAACAGTATAATGGTGTATGCACACAAAGTGAAGCGAACATTTGCATTGCGTTATCACTCAGAATATTTTTCGTGTCACTTGCACGAATAAAAACATCACGCATGCGCTCTTCCATTTTCTGGTACACTTAGACGTCTCAAACCAGATGTGTCAATAAGCTCTTCGCTGATTGGATACGTGACAGCGCATAATGCGAATTTCCTGCTCAAGTTTAAATTTGTCAATTTGCGTGGAAGGTGCGATTGAGGCAAATATTATGAATATTGCGTCACCCAATTCGCATCATTCTCGCCGCCCGACGCATTTATTTGCGTCTTTGCATTAACTTTGTATGTAATCTACTCGTACAAATAATTACATTCAGTGTTGGTGTGCACACAGCCACACACACCATAAGTTTGACTGCTTTTTTCAGGACCGTTTACTCTTTTAAATCATGTCCATGTTTATTTATTTTTTTGTGTTCACATAGCAAGCTCCAAAACCTTTGCCAAATTTCAAACCATTCCGATTAAGTAAAAAAAAAAAAGTAAACGGCACATAAATGAATCCCTTCCATTCATTTTAAAATGTCATTCCTCTGCTACCAAACAGGACTGCAAAAATAACTGCTTTTAAATAATTTTAGGCAGCCCCAAGACTATAACGACACACTCATGCCAATGTCGCCTGAGGTTTACGGCGAGCTGGAGCGCATGGTATGAAAAATGATAATTATACATTTACTAGGGGTGTAACGGTACACAGAAATCACGGTTTGGTACGTAACTCAGTTTTGGAATCATGGTTAGTATGAGTTAAAGGTACAAAAGGAAGGTTTTTTTTTAATTATTTTAATTTTGAAAAGACAGTAGTGCTAAATACATTTAGCATGAGCAGTTGTTTTTGATTTGAATTAGATTGTATAATTTCAAGATGTAAAGCAAACACAGAATGGTCTGACTTTAGGTGTTATTTGTTTATTTGCTACATAAGACACCTGCACAAAACAAAAACAGCAGACGGACTGAATGAAAATGCAGATTTATTCTCTGACAGCAGGTGGCGCTTATGGAACAGCAGCGATATCATACAGCGTTTCCTTGGTTACCGCTGTAAACAAAGCCGCTGCACATATAAACATACTTTAAACTGCATTATCTGGAGGTGACATTGGCTAAATGTTGAAAGTGATGGTCAGGCTCTCTCAGAGATAAACAAATCTATAACACAACCACATTATTTGTTTCTATATTGAGCATCGCGAACAGTGAGCTGATTGCCTGATCCGTATTTTCCTTTTTACAGACCTCATAAAAATTCCACACAAATTAAATTTTGGGAAATTACTGCAATGCAGTTCGTGTGCAATTCTGGAATAAGATCGGCCAAAATAAAACAAAAAAACGGTTCTTGTTTGGTTGGTGCGTCGATCGTATATTTCTGCTCTTTCCTGTTGTGACGGTTAGCGTTGCATTGGATTTGGAGTTGGATTGATCACCTATGACTGACTGTATTTGTCATCTGACTGCATGAACCGAACCGTGACGTCCGTACCGTGACGGTTCGGGACGAATGCATGTACCGTTACACCCTTAACAGTTACAATATCATTTAAAGAAATACTTAAAATATTAACAGCACTTTTTCTCCATTTCTCTTTATTTTAGAACCGATATGTCACCGATTCGTTAAAATTTGAGGTAGAGTACTATTATTCCTATGTATATATAAATATAAAATTTTAATAGATTCTGATACTGTTTTTTTTGTGTTTTTTTCACAGCCCTCAGACTTAAGTCTCTCGTAAGTGACCTGAAAGAAAATAGAAATGTTTCCTTCATTCTGTGTTTTTTCTACAATACAAATGAAAGAGGAACATCTAGTCCAGGTATAGCCATTGGGTTTAGTTGTCCTCTCTTTTTCATTATAACGTTATTTGAAAAACACTGTATACGCGGTCAACTATAGCATAAAGACAACCAAACAGATCGAATTAACCCCCATAGTAATGCTACTGTTACCACAGCACTCATTCTCGAAAACTTTTTAGACCGTGAAGTTGTGAATGAATAGCACTTGATTTTCTTAGATGCCAAGTAATAGAAACGGAGGAGAAAGTGAACAAAAAATCTAGATGGATAAATTTCACAAAATCTTATTTTCTGTAAAGAAAATTAAACCTATTTTTTTAGGACTAATAAGATTTTTTAAGAGTTTAATTAACATTTACTGTAATGCAATCAAATATTTTATTTAAATTAATGTGACAAAACTTTTAATTCTAAAACATTACATAAGAGCAGTATGTCATACTGCCTTGGATTTTTGTATTCAAATCAGAATAAATTATTGTAGTACAGGAATTTAACTGTAATAACAAAATTACTGTATTACAGTAATAAAAATACATTATGAAAATAATGTGAACGAACAAAAACAAAACACAATGGTCCTCAACAAAACTGGTCCAAAAATAGGCTTTCTTTTCTTTGTTTCTTCTGTTTGGTTTTGGGATAAAACACCCCAAAGATTCATCCAGAAAGAACTATGACATGCAGGAGTTCAGGTCTGACTAAGCCTTTTAAGATGCTAGGTGTTTACTTTCCAAACACCGTTTCTAAATATGTGAAAAAAAATATGACCAGTTTTCTTGAGATTTTCCTTAACTTGCTGGTGCTCTATTAGTGTTATGTTCAATTAATGCACTTAATGTTGTCATTTCTCACGTTTGCACTGGATTGTACTGCTGTGTTTAATTACAGAGCAATATTTTTTTTGTCTTATTTGTTTTGGACATGATAGAAAGTTATTACTGTGGGAATCCATCTTGTTTGGAATGACTTAAACATCTGCACCTTAGAAACTTTCGGCACAGACCAACAATACGCAAACCCCACATTGGCGAAAAAAAAGGTATTGTGTACGAATGTGTGAAAAACGTTAAAAACAGACAAACATATAAATGTTGAAAAACGTTGCAAAAATGTTTTAAAATGGCAAAAAATTACATCTTTGAGATAGCCATTGAATGGATATCTGTCTGAAGGATGTACAGCTACAAGATAAGAAAAATGAATATCAAAAGCTATGTACGTTCAAAGTCTTTATTGTTTTTATCTAGTATTTCTTGTGTGGAATATATTGATCAGCTTTGACATTAAATTCAAACAAATCTAGAACATCTACAGCATAGCATAATTAAATAATAAAAGTAAATGAAAAGGAACACAAAATATCACAAGAACAACAATGCAATACATTCATAGCAGTAATAAACAAATGCAGAAAAAATGTGTAACCGCTTTCTCCGCAAAAACAAGAAATTACACAATGCAACAAAAATGGAGTAAAATATGACAAGGTTAACGAACGAAGTTGGATACGATCAGTGACCTACTTTTGTTTGTACTGTTGAGTCGCTTAAATTTTTTTCCAATAAATAACAAATTGTCCACAGTTAATTGTGTACATCCACACACCCATTACAAAACACATTTACAATACTTTAACAACAGTGTCCCACTAGAAAATATTCACATAGTTGAGATCGACTTCGGTTTTTCCAAGTATACGTGTGCCTCTTTGTCGTCCGTACTGTACATTAGAACAATCAATGTGCTTTTCCGCATACAACGTGCTTATAGACATGAAACCAACCATTTATGAAGTTACTTCACCAAATTACACAACTGACGGGACGTTTAGACTTCATTTTGACCATAGTAGTCAGCGTTAATTCCAGTGCATTTTTGTTTGTTTATATTCGACTTTCAATCTTGTCATTTCACCATGTACTGAGAATAAAACAGAAAATGAATTTTTTGCTTGGTTCTTTTTCCATATGATCGCTAAACTAAATCACACAACAAATCCCGTTTCACATCCTGGATTTAAATATCTTGCAGAAGAACCAAAGGTGACACTGCAACCCAGTTTGGATGTTACTTGTGTTGGTTTTCCACATGATTATTCATTAAGCAACTGCCATAAGATTTCCATTATGCTTAAGTATTGAAAAACGTTCCTGTTCAAAAATACAGGAAGTTCCTGTAGTACAATGAAAAGGTGATTTTAGTTACAATTTACAATAAGTTTCAATTTGTTAACTTTAGTTTGGTAGCTGGCTACCAAATACAAGAAATTCCTGTAGTACACTGAACAGGCAGGTACACTTCACTAATATTAATAAACTGAAATTTACTGTAAATTATATAGGTATGAAATACCGGAAATTCAGGAACAGGCAGGTGGAAAATGGTCCTTCTAGTACTTTGAAGTAATTTCTGTAACAATTTACAAAAAGTTTCAAATTGTTTACATTAGTTAAGCAGATAAGTATCAAATACAGGGAATTCCTGTAATACAATCAGTCTGGGTCCAAAAATGGTCCTTCTAGGGCTTTAAAGTAATTTTATTGACACTTCACTAATTTTAACAACTGTAAAGTATAAAGATACTGAATACAGGCAATTCTTGTAGTACAATGAACGGGCTGGTAAGAAAATGGTCCTTCTAGTGCTTTAAAGTAATTACGGTGACACTTTACAATAATTTTCGGTTAACATTAAGTATACATTTATCAAATACAAGGAATTCCTGTAGTTCAATGAACAGGCAGGTATGAAATTTTTCCTCTTGGTGCTTTAAAATAAATGTAAAGTAAGTAACACTTTACAATAAGTTTCAATTTGTTTACATTAGTTAGGTAGATGGCTATCAAATACAGGAAATTCCTGTTGTACATTGAACAGGCAGGTATAAAAATGGCCTTCTAGAGTTTTAAAGTAATTTTGATGGCACTTATGCTAACAAATTTAAACATTGTAAATTTATGTAGGTATCAAATACAGGAAATTCTTGTAGTATAATGAACGTACAGGTGGAAAATGGTCCTTCTAGTGTCAAAGTAATTTTGGTGACAATTCACAACGAGTTTCATTCATTGACATTAAGCACATACAGTGGGTACGGAAAGTATTCAGAACCCCTTACATTTTCACTCTTTGCTAATCATTTAATGACTTTTTTGCTGTGACACGCCATATTTAACTCAGGTGCTGTCCAGTTCTTCTGATCATCCTTGAGATGGTTCTACACCTTAATTTGAGTCCAGCTGTGTTTGATCATACTGATTGGACTTGATTAGTAAAGCCACACACCTGTCTATATAAGACCTTACAGCTCACAGTGCATGTCAAGCAAATGAGAATCATGAGGTCAAAGAACTGCCGGAAAAGCTCAGAGACAGAATTGTGGCAAGGCACAGGTCTGGCCAAGGTTACAAAAAATTTCTGCTGCACTTGGTTCCTAAGAGCACAGTGCCTCCATAATCCTTAAATGGAAGACGTTTGGGATGACCAGAACCCTTCCTAGATCTGGCCGTCCAGCCAAACTGAGCTATCGGGGAGAAGAGCCTTGGTGAGAGAGGTAAAGAAAACCCAAAGATCACTGTGGCTGAGCTCCAGAGATGCCGTCGGGAGATGGGAGAAAGTTGTAGAAGTCAACCATCACTGCAGCCCTCCACCTGTCGGGGCTTTATGGCAGAGTGGCCCCGACGGAAGCCTCTCCTCAGTGCAAGAAACATGAAAGCCCGCATGGAGTTTGCTAAAAAGCACTTGAAGGACTCCAAGATGGTGAGAAATAAGATTCTCTGGTCTGATGAGACCAAGATAGAACTTTTTGGCCTTAATTCTAAGCGGTATGTGTGGAGAAAACCTGTCCAATACAGTCCCAACAGTGAAGCATGGTTTTGGCAGCATCATGCTGTGGGGGTGTTTTTTCAGCTGCAGGGACAGGACGACTGTTGCAATCGAGGGAAAGATGAAAAGTGTGGCCAAGTACAGGGATATCCTGGACGAAAACCTTCTCCAGATTGCTCAGGACCTCAGACTGGGCCGAATTTTTACCTTCCAACAAGACAATGACCCTATTTAAGCACACAGCTAAAATAACGAAGGATGGCTTCACAACAACTCTGTGACTGTTCTTGAATGGCCCAGCCAGAGCCCTGACTTAAACCCAATTGAGCATCTCTGGAGAGACCTAAAAATGGCTGTCCACCAACGTTTACCATCCAACCTGACAGAACTGGAGAGGATCTGCAGGAGGAATGGCAGAGTATCCCCAAATCCAGGTGTGAAAATCTTTTTGCATCTTTCCCAAAAAGACTCATGCTGTATTAGATCAAAAGGGTGCTTCAACTAAATACTGAGCAAAGGGTCTGAATACTTAGGACCATTTTTTTTTTTTTTTTTTTAATAAATCTGCAAAATTGTCAACAATTCTGTTTTTTTCTGTCATATGGGGTGCTGTTGGTACATTAATGAGGAAAAAAAATTACTTAAATGATTTTAGCAAAGGGCTGAAATATAACAAAGAGTGAAAAATTTAAGGGGGTCTGAATACTTTCCATACCCACTGTATATATCACATACAGGAAATTCCTGTAGTTCATTGAACAGGCTGGCACGAAAAAGTTCCTTCTAGTGCTTAAAAGTAATTTAGGTAACACGTCACAATAAGTTTCAGTTAGTTAACATTAGGTAGATGTGTATCATGAATTAACAATTGATAATACTTTTACAACATTTATGAATCTTGGTTATTGTTAATTTTTACAGATACTACTTTTTAAACATTTTAAATGAACAACATACCCCGTTACATTTTAAATTGACAGCATAAACTATTTTGGACCAACATAAATTAACAATGAACAAGAATATTTCTTATTTGCCTAGATTAATAAATTCTGTTAATTATTAGTATGATACCCAAATTAACTAATGTTAAATATAATTGTAAAACTTACTTAGAAAAAAAAACGTAATGTAAAGTGTTACTTTATTTTAATTAAAAAACATATTGAAAGACAAATAAATATGATACAAATTAAAAAAAGTGATTTTTTTTTCACAATCAAAGAACAGTGTCATATTTGGAACATATTCACAACATAATACACAAATTAAAGGCATAAAGAACTACATTTGTTCGTCATGTTGATTTATAATTAAATTAAGACTAAAGTCAAGGGTAAAGAAATGGGGTAAAATTATAAAAACAAATAAATCAGAATGACACATCCCTCCCAATGCTACCCTCTCCAGTCAAGCTGCCTTTTCTTAGATATCTTACATATCTATTTGACATCATTATCTATGAAGGTTCTCAAACCATAAATGAATGTACGTGAACTATGTATACACTTTTTATATATATACTTGTATTGAGTATATTCAATTTATATTGTGTTTACGTGGAGCTACAGCTAAATAAGACCTTTATGAGGCTACATTCCCTCGAGTGTAAGATAAAACAAACTTACCATGTTAATGGAGGTTACACAGCGCGCACACACACACACGCACGCGCGAACACCACAAAACAGGGTGAAGGGGCCCAAAGACTTTTTTTTTGTGTCTTGTATGTTTTCTTCTCAAATGCGTACCTCAGACACACAGACTCACTGGGAAAAATCTGGAGTGTTTTAACGTGACCGATCATTTCTACAGCATCCCGTCCAGGTTCTTCTCGGCCGTCTCCTTGTCGCTGTCGGCAGTGGTCTCCTTGGGGCTGTAGGTGTTGTGATAGTCCTGCAGGATTGTTACGACATCGTGATGGCCAAAATGAATGGCCTCGTCCATGGGAGTGTTACCCCACCTGTATGGGGATCAAACGGAAACAGCATCTTTTTTTGTGCTGTTGATATCTTTAAAGGGGTCCTATTATGCTTTTTGACTTTTTTAATTTTAGTCTGTGTGTAGTGTGTATGTTTTGGGCATAAAAAAAGATCTACGAAGTTACAAATCTCAAAGTCCACTCCAAAATGAGATATTTTGTTTTTTAAAAATCCCCTTTCAAGAACTACAACAAACGGCTCGTTTGGACTACAGCGTTTTTTTTCCCGGGTTTTGTGATGTCACAAAGCGGCCCATTATAATATCATTAAAATAATTCCTGCCTATGGAAATTCGAATGGTTGGGGGGTGGGGAGGGGCGAGGTCGTGGTTAGAACGCTTGGTTGAGTGAGTGCATCAGACACGACGACGACGACGAAGAAGTGCTGCTGTAGCCTCAAGTTTTCGGAAGTTATTACACATGCACCTGAATACTTAGGCATGTCATTTCCGGCCTACAGAAATTCTGAATGGTTGGGGGGTGAGGATGGGAGGTCTTGGTTAGAAACGCTTGGTTTGAGTGCATCAGAACAAGACTACGACGACGACGACGAAAAGGTGCTGCGGTACCTCAGTTTCGCAGTTATACACAGCACCTGACTAAATTATGTATGTAAATATGTGTTTACAATTATGAAAACGTTTTTATGAATAAACTGCTTACAGTACAATCTTGACTGATTAATCTGCAGAATTTTACACTTCCACTTATGAGACTCCAGTGGTTTCCCGTACATGAGTGCGGGTGTTTTTATATCCTGTATTTCCTGAAGTAAACCGACGTCAGAAGATTGGGACTCCTGGGAAACACTGGACTATGTTATAAATAAATTCAACTGTATAACTGTTTCACTGCAATTCATGTTATAATGTTAGAATTAAATAACAATAAAAAATAATACATATGCACTTACCTGTACATAGTAAATGCAGTTATTTTTAAGCGGCACGGGTGGAGAAGTTGTTGACTCCTATCTAAAACTGATTTGGCCAAAAAAAAAACAAAGTTACCATTCTAATATATCTTGCAATATCCGTGCGTGCAAAGGTTCTGCACGATCCTCTTGTTCAATATTCTCTGGGTCTGAATCCTGCTCAAATTGATATGGCAATATTGACGCCATCCTTAACTAAACTTGCTGCTTTGGCAAGGGGCGTGGCAGTACTGAAACACCGTCTAAACTGTTCGCCAATCACGCCGCACTGGGACAGCTAACCAATCACATCACATTTTCGTTTTTCGGAAGGCGGGCCTTCATCAAACCCGGAACTAATCGAGACGTTTGTGGCAGGCTGGGGAGAGAGGTATTTTAATTATGTAAATTATGTGAAAAATAATGCGGTTTTCAAACCACCAAGCATGAGAGCATCTAGTACACCCCCAAAACAAAATCAAAAATTTGTAAAAGAGCATAATAGGACCACTTTAAAGCTACATTTCTTTCTTCATGGAAAAAAAAATAACTTAAATGGAAGACAATGGGGTGTGTACACAACAACCATTAAAAATATACGATTCATAACAAACAATTTTTTTAAAAACTTGTAAACAACAAACAATAAATGCTTTAAAAAATGAATTATTCATTTATGATACGTAACTAATAAATAGTTAAACTTATAAAACTTGTTCTGACAACATACTGTAAAGTGTTGCTATAATTTTATTTTAAAAAGATAAAAAACAGTTATAGTCTAATAATTATGTTAAAAATAAAAGTAACATCCAAAATAGTATGCAATCCACATTAATATTTTTCTATCTGTAATTTTTATAAATATTATTTTAATTAATTTAAAATCATGTTTAGTTAATGTAAATCTATTATGGTTTGTTACACATGACGTTATTCCGAAAAGAAAAATTAACTAACAATAAAACAATACTTTCTCAGCATTTATTAATCTTGTTTTTTGTTTATTTAAATTTACGCTAATAAATTATAAATCGATATTAACATTAACCTAGAGTAATCAATGCTGTTGATTGTTAATTATTAGTTTATGATACCTACCTAATAAACGCAATGTAAACAACTTCTGAAATTTAATTCATAAACTATCTTTAAAGAAAAAAATATTTAAATTAAATAATAAATGAAATTGATAAAACTAATAAAACGTAAGCTGTTATTAAACAAAATAATTAATTAATTCATGATAATTAATTATTTGCAATAATAAAATAATAATGAACTGCAACCATCGTGAAAATAAAAAAAAAACATCCAATGTTACAGTATCCCTTTTCATTCTATAAACAATGTATTTATATTATATTATGCCTAATAAATTTATGGATATTTAAGCACAATGAATTGACACATAAATGCTTTCAAATGTATGAAAATATATTTAAAATAGCTAACAATAAACAAATCAAGATGGTCAATTTCTTGAATACAGCTTTATTACGTTGCTCATTTTGTGACCCACTTTTCACATATAGGTGGTTTTAACAGTTATGCCACAAAACAAGATCTTTGTTGTAGTATTTCATATTCTTACCTGTCTTTGGGCACCGGGTTCACCTTACAAGCTTCTAGAAGAAAACGTACAACCTCAGTGTGACCTGAAACAAAAAAAAACAAAAGTGCATATTAGCAAGATTTCCACTCAGCACAGAGAGAAAATTAGGTCAGGCAGAGGAAACAAACAGCAAGTCAGCAAGCCTAAGGCTTGAAGAGCGTGATAATATCTATAGTTGCAGAGTTTGATGAGTTCCTGGCACTCCACCTTCAGCAGCAGCTACATGAAGGGCTGTCCGAGAGTCGTAATCTCTCTGCTCCATATCCATCGACGAGAGCGCAAACCTGCGCAAACACACGTGAAGTAAGAAACTCAAGATTTAAACTGCACAAATTGTGTTCAAAAATGCAAAAAACATGATTTATTGGTGGAGCGGTACCTTCTCAGAGCAGACACGTCTCCAGTGTAGGCCGCAAACAGCAGGTTGATAACCGACTTGACCTGGAAGAAAACAGAGGAGTCGTTTGTGGTGCATTAACCACATCACAACATCATATTGTTGCGAACTTTGCACAAATCGCGAGAAGATCCCAAAGCCTGTTGGGTCGCATTTGGGCTCTGCGAAAAATGACAACTTGTAAAACAAAAGGACAGTTAAACAAAACTAACACATACTTAAACGACAGTTACAATGTTTTCAAAACTGGGATAAAGAAACAAAATGCACACTCCGTTAAATGAAATTTGTGTTTATCAATCATTTATTAAACCACAATGAGAAAATAAATAAGAACAAAGTCTACCTAGTTTAAAGAAGATAATCTTATTGGCACAAACAAATGGTTTTTAAAGAGTTGCGCATATTTCACATTGTTCGGATTTCATAAAGTCAATAATAATACTGAACATTTTTTATAAAACATCAAGTTCAAGTAGTCAGTTTAAATGATAGCCAGTTTAAAACATTTCTCAATGTGAAGTAACATATAATTCAGTAATCTTTAAGCACATTCCTGGATTTCAAATGGCACAGTTTCAGAAATGATAAATGATTCTTTAAACTGATAGTACAATGAAAAACCTACAGTAAATATTTAATTCAAGTGAAAACTGGGTTACAGATGAAGCTGATTTGAGCACAAGATGAAATGTGGATTGTGAAACCCCTAGCCACACAATCTTTCCTACCTGATCACAGTCGATCATTCCACTCTTTAGCGTTTATCACTTGTTTGGTTGGGTAATACAATGTCTAAATTCCCTTCCTTTTATGATTTATCCATGTTTAATAAATAATATATATATAATATCTATTGTGGCAAACAAATAATAAACATTTGTTGATGCCGAATTTATAAAGTACACAATTTTGCTGTTTCTTTCAAACAGATTTACCAATTTTTTCTTCACTTCGAACTCCAGTACTCTGACTGACATAACTTAACAGAACATGCAAAAACGTCTACAAACATTTAGACATCACATTATGTAAAAGGGGGTCAATGAAAAATAATAATTGAATTATGTACAAATAAAATAAAATTAACTTTAAAGACCAGGGCCCGTATTCACAAAACATTTAATCTTACCATTAAGAGTTCTCCTAAATAGCAGTAAAGGTTTTTAGCTTAAAACCTATTCACAAAGCTGCAGAGAAAAACTTTTACTAAGGACTAGACAGAAGTCTTAAGCTAAGAGTAAGGGCGGGGTTGACCTCATTGCTTATGGATGATGTCAGCATGCTTATTAACCATACATACAGTGATTGGCTGATAGTCTCTGTCAGAGATTTATTCATAGAAATACTGTAGAGCGCAGTATTATGTTGCCACCTTCAAATGTCACTTATTAAACAAGTATATGTTCAGCTAATTGTCAGCCTCTTACATGTGTGCTTCTCGTAAACAATTAGCAGATCTGCATCTAAATATCCTTTTAATTAGCAGAGTAGAATAATCATGGCTGATAGTAAGACATGCAAACATAAAAGAAAACCAAACTGGACGCAAGAACAGATGTTACTTCTTGCCCAACATGGTATATAAACAAGGATATAATCAAAGGAAAATTTTAGTTGGGATAACCTCCAAAACCAAAAAAGATCCATGGGAAAACGTGTGTGCAAATAAATGCAGTGTGTTTCTAAAATGTTTATGTTCCGAGGCAGATTGCTGGCAACAGCAATTTTATCCCTGCTGAAAAAAAAACTATAGAAACCATCACAGAATGTGTAATGGTTTTACTAGTTATAATGGGAATTGTATTGGTTTTACTGGAAACTGTAATGGTGCCTGTTGGTCTCTACTGGTAATTGGTAGCCTTCTATTGTTGGCTTGTTACCACTAAAACCACTAAATTCTAATGGAATATGTCCCAAAACACACTACAGGAAACCATTTTTAATGGTATTTGTAGTGGAAACCATTAGAATGTCTGTGATGTTTGTACTGTTTTTTTTTTTCAGCAGGGAGGATAGTTTGTGATTTGGTTTTAGTGACTTAGAAGTCCTCTTCACTACTCCTAACGTTTCACATATTTAGGAGCTAGTTTTAGTGCTAAAATTCTTTGTGAAATACTCTTAGAGCAAAACGATTTTTAGGAGTCCTAAATTTAGGATTGACACGCCCTTTATTTTTAAGATTTTCTCCTAAATCTGTGAGTTATGAGCTACTTTTAGCCTTAGGATGTTTTGTGAATACGGGCCCAATTCTTTATGAAGGTATTTGATGGTTATGCGTCAAGTTTTCTTTTTTAGAACTCTGTACGGTTTAAAGGCATGTTATTTTTGTGGAGCGAGCAGCAACAAACAAAAATGACAAAAGTACTTATTGTTTCCTGAACCTTTAAGAAGTCATCAAGATCAAAACTCAATGCTGCTGTGTCTGGCTGGTTCAAACGTTTAGCCTATAAATAATGTACTTATTTTCTCATAGGCCATATATCTTTTCACATTAATCTAGTATAGGAGAAAGTATTTTAACGGTGGGGGAAAACAGTAAATATATGACCGTCTTATAGTGATTTTTTACAGTTTTTAATAAAAATACTATAAACAAAGAATCACAATATTACTGCATCATTACCCAGATACTGATATCATATTGCATTGTTTGGGCCTTCCTGATTCCTTTCATTTTAAAGTAAACAAATTGCACGTGAGGTTTAAAGGTATTTGGCTTGCTTTATAGTATAAAACCAACGAAACCTACATAAACAAAAAATAAAACAAAACAAACACAGAACCAACAAAACCAAACCAAATCTAAAATGACAAAACAAAACCAACTACAACAAATAAAACAAAACAAAAACAACTAACACAAAAACAACTAAAACAAAAAGAAACAAAACAAAACCAACTAAAATGAAAACAAACAAAACACAAAACCAACTAAAACAAAAAGAAACAAAACAAAACCAACTAAAATGAAAACAAACAAAACACAAAACCAAAACCAACTAAAACAAAAAGAAACAAAACAAAACCAACTAAAATGAAAACAAACAAAACACAAAACCAACTAAAACAAAAAGAAACAAAACAAAACCAACTAAAATGAAAACAAACAAAACACAAAACCAAAACCAACTAAAACAAAAAGAAACAAAACAAAACCAACTAAAATGAAAACAAACAAAACACAAAACCAAAACCAACTAAAACAAAAAGAAACAAAACAAAACCAACTAAAATGAAAACAAACAAAACACAAAACCAACTAAAACAAGTCAAAAAACAAAACACAAAACCAAACCAAAAACAACTAAAACAAAAAACAGTTCTAAAAACAAAACATAACAACCTCTTTAATCCCAAAGACTGATTAACTAAAGAAAGTGACTGCATGATGGGCTGACAAAACATGGAACGAAGGTTGGGTTGTGCCGTCGTCTCTTCTAGTTTCTTTCCGCCACGCTTTCCATCCTATAGACTACAGTGGTGGAACTGTCCTCGTCTGTTTCGGCAGGACAGACTTTTTTCCACACTTTGTCAGTGAGCGCTAGTTCCTTCTGAAGGCTCGTGTAGTCCAGCGGTTCGAGATTCTGCTGCTGCTGTGGTTCAACCAATACGGACATGGATAGATTATCAGATATATGATCATGGAATTTCCTGCTTGGATTAGTATGGATGGCAGAGAAAGAAGAAAACAAGGAAACGGTGGAAATTTAAGCAAGCCAGTCAATCAGAACAGCGCATCTCAGGAGTTATTTTCAAGTGAAGAAGTATAACGGACATATTTAGGCTATATTATATTAGCAGGTGTAAGTAAGACAAGCAGTAAAATATTTTGCCTCCTAAATTAAGGCACATGGATAGTAGAGGAGTTTAAAAGCAGAGAGTACGCTTGTCCTCCAGCAGAGGGCAGACAATAGAGAGGAAAATAAATATGCAATTGCTAAGAGAAGTGAAATGTTAAATAATACAGATTAAGATTGCAGGTCAGTTAGCATAATTTGGTTTGTCAGTTCAAATTCATTAATACATACGCACACACTCATAATATGTCAAGATTATTAGCATTAGTTGCATCTAGAGGTGGGATATACAGTGGCCCCAAAAAGTAAACGGACATTTTAAGTTATTGCTTTAATGAAAATTAATTGCATTAGATTTAAAACAAAATATCAAACAGAAACAAACCAAGTGGTATCTGCAAACTAACATAAGTTTTCTGAGCTATTTTGCAATGACAAAAGTGTTTTTGTGGGTTTTTTAGAAATGCCTTATGAAATAATATATAATAAAATCATTAAATGTCATGATATCATGCTATGTTATTGTTACACTATCATATTATTAATAATTAAAAAAGAAATTACATATTATATATATATATATATCTAGATACCACACACACATCACTTTTTGTAAAAAATTTTTTACAACCACTATTTTATCTGCTCTGATACATTCTGATAACTTTTTAGGTGTATAAAACTAAAGCAAAAGGTCAATTACATATTGACGATGACATACATTTTTTTTTATCAAACATCTTATTGTCCCTATGAATGTACAGTTAATATTTATTTTGTACAACAATATTTGGAAATTTATGCCGGGTTATTGCCCACCCCAGTTGCATCAGCTGCATGCTGTTTGTAGTTGGAAGGACAGATCTGTCACTCACCCGCTGGTCTCCGCCCTCTCGACGTGGATCCAGTTTCTTGGCAAAGTGGCGTAAATTATCATAGTTGTGGAAATTACAGAGCTGGACCATATCCTAAAAGAGAAAAAACTTAAATCAATGTCGAACGAGAGAGATACTTGTAACAGATTTAGAGCAGTAATTTTTTTGGGGCTGTCGCTGGGCAACACGATTTTCAACTCCCTCCAAAGATTTTCTATGGGGTTGAGATCTGGAGACTGGCTAGGCCACTCCAATACCTTGAAATGCTTCTTACGAAGCCATTCCTTCTTTGCCCGGGTGGTGTGTTTGGGATCATTTTCATGCTGAAAGACCCAGCCACATTTTCATCTTCAATGCCCTTGCTGATGTAAGGAGGTTTTCACTCAAAATCTCACTTTACATGGCCCCATTCATTCTTTCGTTTTACACGGATCAGTCGTCCTGGTCCCTTTGCAGAAAAACAGCCCCAAAGCATGATGTTTCCAACCCCATGCTTCACAGTAGTTATGGTGTTCTTTGGATGCAACTCAGCTTTCTTTCTCCTCCAAACACGACAAGTTGAGTTTTTACCAAAAAGTTCTATTTTGGTTTCATCTGACCATATGACATTCTCCCAATCCTCTTCTGGATCATCCAAATGCTCTCTAGCAAACTTCAGACGGCCTGGACATGTACTGGCTTAAGCAAAGGGGACACGTCTGGCACTGCAGGATTTGAAGCCCTGGCGGCGCTGTGTGTTACTGATGGTAGCCTTTGTTACTTTGGTCCCGGCTCTCTGCAGGTCATTCACTAGGCCCCCCGTGTGGTTCTGGGATTTTTGCTCACAGTTCTTTGTGATCATTTTGACCCCACGGGGTAAGATCTAGCGTGGAGCCCCAGATCGAGGGAGATAATCAGTGGTCTTGTATGTCTTCCATTTTCTAATAATTGCTCCCACAGTTGATTTCTTCACACCAAGCTGCTTACCTATTGTAGATTCAGTCTTCCCAGCCTGGTGCAGGTCTACAATTTTGTTTCTGGTGTTCTTTGCCAGCTCTTTGGTCTTGGCCATGGTGGAGTTTGGAGTGTGACTGTT
Source organism: Sinocyclocheilus anophthalmus (assembly GCA_018155175.1). Taxonomy (NCBI): domain Eukaryota; kingdom Metazoa; phylum Chordata; class Actinopteri; order Cypriniformes; family Cyprinidae; genus Sinocyclocheilus; species Sinocyclocheilus anophthalmus. The sequence continues at coordinate 347,090 of JADLZN010005453.1, forward strand.
GGAGGTTGTGGACAGGTGTCTTTTATACTGATAACGAGGTCAAACAGATGCCATTAATACAGGTAACCAGTGTAGGACAGAGGAGCCTCTTAAAGAAGAAGTTACAGGTCTG
>JADLZN010005454.1:0-11385 GCA_018155175.1 Sinocyclocheilus anophthalmus
ATATTGACTGCTAAGTAATGGTGCTTTATGTGTAACATTCTGTTTAATTCTTTTCAAACATAAAAAATCAATAAAACATTCAGATTTGTAGTTGTTTTGTTGAAGTTTGTAGGTGGTCCAATCGTGGGGGTGAAGTGGTAGTCGTGAGGTCTGGTAAATACAATAAAAACATTAACATCGTACCAATTCAAAATACATTTTATACATATGTATTGTATACATACTATGACCAAAAGTTTACGACGGCAAATGGGAATACTCCTCTGACCAGAATAACTTCAAGCGGGGTATGACTCAGCTATTCCAACATTTAGAAGGCTTGTGTAAATAAATTATTGCCGTATTACCAGTAGAAATTAATTTTAAAAATATATTAAAATAAAAATGATAAAGACGCATAAAATCAATAAAAAAATGATTGTAACAAGACCCTTCATATGAACTCTAACTGAACTGTACTGAAATTAGTGTCTTGGGTAGGTTCAAGGTTCATTCCCTTTTTACTCCTCTAAATTATTAAGCATTCTTGAAGTTGCCAGAGGCTCACCCTGCTGTTCTACGTTAGAGTGTTGGCGTGGCGCTTGTGATGTTAAATACCCAGCAGGTGGCTGAGATAGAGTAGGGTATGTTGATGGGTACCCAGGAGGTGGATATTTAGAGGATGGGTGTGATGGGGCATGTTGTGGTTGGGTGTAAATTTCTGACTCCTGGGCATCATAAATCATATTCATAATGTTTCTTTTTAGTCTAGTCTGGGTCATGTTGTCTTTGATTTTTCTCATTTCATCAGCTACCTGTTGCCCAAATAAAGTAAATGAATCAGTGCTTGTATTTTGAACGATATTAGCCATTTGCTTTAGGACAGCCAATTTTTGAAGTTCAATGTCATTGCCTTTTAATTCTCTCTGGCATTTTTTTGTTAGCTTTAAAGTATTTTTGCCCTGATTAAACAGAGGAGTGTGTGTTTAAGAAGGGTTTTCTTGTTCAAAAGAGATAAAGGAGTTGCTTTCCTCTGACAGGTCTTCTTGATCGAGGGGGTTGTCATCTGACTCCTCATCCACCAGATACTCTTTAATTGATGGATCAAGCTATAAAGAAACGTTTAGAACAATATTGTGAATTTAAAAGCCATAGAGGACACGAAAGAAATTAGAGAAGGGGCACCCTTCTTGTGGAGCAAGTGGAGGTGTATCTGGTAAAGGATTTTACATTTTAACTCAAATATTTCAACAAAAGAAAAAATTCCCTTCTATACAAAACATATCTCATAAACAACCAGTTTGCTCTATTATATATCGTTTACTACTGTTGTTTTATGTTAATTATATTGTATATAAAATATGAATAAGCAATACTTACACTTGTCTCACTTTGGCGTGGAGTTTTTTAAGAAACTGCAGAGACCTGAGGATCCAAGCTTGCTTGGTTGTTAATGTTGTTGCACCACTTCCACTAGGTCTTGGTTTAAGCAGCCTGCTGTACTGGGTCCGCAAGGAGCAAGCTCTTAATTTTACTTCAGCAACTGCAAACAAGATGAAATTGTTATTTTAGGACAGTTACAGCAGTTCTTGATTTTTCCTTTTCATTCTATAGATACGTCTATAACCATTGAGTGTGCAAACTGACATTCTTATATTGTAAAGCAGCCTACTTATTATTGTTATTATTATTACTATTATTATATAGGCTACTGTCGATGTAAATAAAAATCTTCAGCCTCTCATGCAATGCTACAATGCTATGCATCTAAGCTACAACAGTATCTCTGAGACAGGTTAGCATTTTGGTATAGAAATTGCGTTACCACTCAGAAACTCTCATTGCGCTACTCTCAGCAAACGTCTATCAATCACAGATTGAGGGTATGTACAGATATATCTTATTCACTATTGTTTTTATTTTGAGTCACATTGCGTAGTATGGGACAGCTGACCATTACATGAACTGGGCATTAATGACATTAAATTCTAAATACATAGACAGTAGGTCGTTACAGGATACTCTAATAAGAATAGTGGGCAGGGAGAGTCTGAGGGTACTTATATGACCCTAAGAGCTCTATACCATGGTATATAGCCTCAATTTCGCCATCATTAACGTTAAACGACCAACATCCTGTCATATTTCTTGTCACCAACTTCCGATTGAGTAGGTCTTTGATGATGCACTGTAAAAGACTTTCAGTTGTGCCCAAAGTTCAATCATTTTTCTTCCATGTGATTGCCCAATGTACGTATTCCCACAAACTTGTTTTGTCTCCATTCCTCCCTTGTGTAGTATACCGTCGCCATGGTAACAGTGACGCCTCGTCCGCCGCCTCAGTTGCAAATATTAAACATGTTTTAAAAAAAAATTTGTGAAAATGACTGGTTCTTGAATTCTAAGATTATAATCTTTAAACACCACACACTATGCAATTTTTTTTGCCGACTGCAAACAGCGACTGAGCGCAACTGGAACAGACCCGGTCGGACTGGGCGCGATCCGTCCTCAAGACCAAATTACATTCATAATCGGCTTGACAGTCCTGTAGTGTGTCCCTGGCTTTACTTACAAGGCACTTCATAATCTTGCACACCAATACCTTACTAAACTTCTTCATGTTTACACCCCTTCACATGCTCTCAGATCCTCATCTTTAATTTCTCTTGTGGTACCTCGGATTCGACTAACTACCATGGGTGCCAGATCTTTTAGCTATGTTGCCCCCCACCTATGGAACTCCCTTCCCCCTGATATTCGCTTGGGTGTTTTGAAAGGCGCCATTAAATAAACTGCATTATTATTATTATTATTAACTTGCACTTCTTCAGCTTGAGATAGAGGTGGTATTTTCTCAGCTGTTGTAGGACCTGCTCCACATGATGGCGATGTTCAACAAGGTTCCGGGAGTAGATGAGAATGTCGTCGATGTAAACGATCACAGAGCGATGAAGGAACTCCCGGAACACCTCGTTCATAAATCCCTGGAATACTGAAGGTGAGTTGGATAGGCTATACGGCATAACACAATATTCATAGTGAGCGTTATGAAGGCGGTCTTCCACTCGTCACCATGGCGGATACGAACGAGGTTATAGGCGCTTCGCAGATCCAGCTTGGAGAAGATACAAGCTCCACGAAGTTCCTCGAGGCACCAGTGGAAGGGGATATGGATATTTCACCGTTTGAGAGTTCTGTAATCAATACAAGGCCGCAAGCCTCCGTCCTTGCCCCAAGAAAAACTGGATGCTGCCGAGAGGTGGAGTTCCGCTATGCCAGCCTTGACCAATGAGAGAAACCACCACACATCCTTAATGTATTCCCCTGCCCTCACATCCATTGCTCCTAAAATGAACAAAAGATACACCCTACCCTTTGGGAGTTGAGGCATCAAATCTATGGCACAGTCCCATGGCCGATGAGGTGGTAATTTAGTAGCGGCTCGCTTGCTAAACACATCCTGAAACACCCGGTATTCACAGGGAATGCTGTGATGTTCGGTGGGTTCGGCGCTCTCTATGGAGGTAGCACAGACAGGGAGGAGACAAGGTGACAGTGGACGAATTTTGGTCATACTGTTCAGCAGACAGTACTCACTCCATTGTAGAACTTCGTTGGTGGTCCAGTTAAATATGGGAGAGTGTTGGGTTAACCAGGGGCGTCCCAGGATGATCTCCACTGTGGAATTCTCCAGCACCAGAAACGAGATGGTTTCCTCATGAAGGCACCCAATGCGGAGCGTGATGGTGGGGGAGCATAGTTGGATCTTACCACGAACCAACGGCTTTCCTTGAATGGTGAGGATATTCAGAACATGGGCATGCTTCAGCGGTCTTAGTTGAAGTCTTTGGAGTGTGTTGCGGGATATGAAGTTCCCCGAAGAACCAGAGTCTACAAGGGCTTGTGCTGAAAGGGATTGGTAAGATGACATTACTAATCCATTAATTCGAGTCAAGGTAGTAATTTGAGGGCTGAGCTGGATAGTACTCACCGTGGGTCGTGCAGGATGGATAGCACAATATATGTTCCCCACAATATAGACATAGTCCGGATGTAGTTCTCCGTGTATGCTCCGCATGGGTGAGACTGTACGAATCCACTTGCATGGGTTCGGGTGCTGGAGCCGGTGAGGTGGATGTGCACGGTGAGGAGAGTGGCAGGGCCTGGAGATGTTGGGAGATTTTGATAGCCTTTTGAATAAAGTTCTCCAAGTCCACGGTATCATCAAAAATCACCATTTTGTGGCGAATGTCGGCATTAAGCCCTTGCCGAAACGCGATAAGTAAGGCCACCTCATTCCATCCACTAGTCACCGCCAGAGTGCGGAATTTGACGGCATACTCGCTCACGGATGCCGTGCCTTGACTGATGCGGAAGAGTTGGTCATGAACGGAGATTTTTGCGGCTGCATGACTAAACACCTCTTTGAAATGGGATGTAAAAGTAGATAGAGTGCGCATGGCCTGGCTGTTACTTTCCCACATGGACTGGGCCCAGTGAAGAGTGCGGCCTGCGAGATGAGAAATCATGACGGCAACTTTGGCGCAGTCGTTTGGAAAGGCTTGAGACTGCATCTCGAAGTATAGGGAGCATTGTAACAGGAAACCACCACAATCCTCCGCCTCACCGGAGAAGATAGTGGGCCGGGCCATGGGGGGGGGGGGGACTGGGGAGCAGACCCAACAGTTGGGGTCGAAAGGCTTTGAATTAAATCCTCCAGTGAGTGGGTTTCTGTGGTTGAGGCTCCGATGTAGAGCTGGGGGTGGGGGGGGGGGGGGGGGGGGGGGGGGGGGGGGGGGGGGGGGGGGGTCGGGGGGGGCGGGGGGTGGGGGGGGGGGGGGGGGGGGGGGGGGGGGGAGGGGGTCGGTCTTCTGTCACAGTACAGAAAAGACCAAATCGGAGAGAAAAGGTAAACGGGGGTCTTTATTGAACAGTGGTGCTGAGGGAAGAGATGGAGAGCAAAAGTGTTAAAGGGAAACAGTCTCCGTTACTGCAGGGATCTAGCTCACGTGGTGACGGGTTCGTGGGTCTTTTCTAGGATCGGACTGAAGATTAATTTGTACAACCCGGACGATAGATTGGTTTGCCAGTTCAGTGAGTCAGGTAAGGAGTAGAGTAGTGAACTCAAGACCAGACAAAGTGCAACTGCAGTGACTGAGTATTTGAGCTGGTGTTGATGAGGTGGTGACAGGTGCGGCTGATTAGTACTCCGGTGATTGGGTGTGTGAGGTGATTGGGCCTGGGGGGGGACAAAAAAAAAGGTCCCCCCCTGGAATATCCCTGACACCTTTAATGTCACGATTAATGTATGAGGGTCCCCGTTCTTCTCTAAGCTATTTTTTTGGATTTTGCTCTGCTGTGTGTCGGCTCCGTGTTCATGCTGGGTGTCACGGAGGAACATGACACCGAGTCCGCTCGTGTAATGGTGACCGCACCGGAGCGTGCTCACAAAATGGCATCGACAACAAAGCCGTGTTATGCAACCGCGTGATTCTAGTCAAGTCACAACTGATCGTCATGAGTCACGTCACATCACAGCTGATCTTCCAGTCACGTCACATCACAGCTGATCATCCATAGTCACATCTCAGCTGATCATCCAGAGTCACATCACATCACAGCTGATCTTCCAGAGTCACGTCACATCACAGCTGATCATCCAGAGTCACGTCACATCACAGCTGATCATCCAGTCACATCACATCATAACTGATCATCCAGTCACATCACCTATGATCATCCAGAGTCACGTCACATCACAGCTGATCATCCAGGGTCACGTCACGTCCTGTCTGTTGCAACCAGGTTATCAAGGTCAGTCCTTCGGTATCCCAGTCTGATATCCAGTGTGAGGGATGCACCGCTGGTGTCTGCATGCACTGCTGGTGTCTGCACGTGCAGCTGGTGTCCCCAAACCCAATCACTCTAGCCTTCCTGTTCCTGCACTGATTCCCCTGTCTGAAGCGCTTCCCATGATGGGGATTGCTTTTTGGTATGTTTGGGCTGCATACACCAGACATCTTATTTTCTGAGGCAGGGGCGCTCACTTGTAGGGTGGTGCCCAGCAATACACTTTCAGCCCATCATGAACTCTCTGCCTGTTCCGTCACGGCTGAGGAGGCCGCCTGTGAATTCTCGCCCTGTCCTGTCCCGTCTGCCAGCCAAGGATGCCTCTAATCTTTCCCTCCTTCCCTTTCCCCCCCCTTCGTCTATGAACTCTTGCCTTGCTCTGAATCTGTCAAGGCCTTTCCTGAACTCACTGTTTGCCCTGCCATGACCAATAAGGCCAACCATGAGCTCTCAAATTACCCTGTCATTTCCAAAGAAGCCATTTCTGAGCTCTCTACTTGTCCCTTCATGGCTATGGAGGCCGTCTGTGAACCCTCTGCCTGTCCTATAACGGCTATGGAGGCCGTCTGTGAACTCTCTGCCTGTCCTCTTACGGCTATAGAGTCTGCTTTTGAACTTTTGTCCTGCTCTGAACCAGTCATGGAGACCCTCAATGAACTTTCGTCTGGTCGTGTCACCGATTATGAACTCTTAGTGCAGTCTGTCACAACCAAGGAGGCCATATTACAACTTCCAACCATGCATGTAACTACCCCAGAGACAGTACATGAACTTTATTTTTGCCCTGATTCAGCCGAGGAAGCTGTTTATGAACTCTCATCTCTGCCTGTCACTGCCATGGAAACCCTAAATGAAATTTCTGCATGCCCTGTTAATTCTGTCATTGCCAAATAGACCATCTATCTATCCCACTTCAGTCAATGAGGTTAATTTCGAAACACAGGCGATGGTCCAGGCGAGGGTTAAACAGTATAAGACAGGGCGTAGACGAGATGGGCAATCCAAAGACAGGCAAGATATCCAAAACTACAACTAGACTAAACAGGCGAAACAGGCCAAGACAAGAAACTAGGCAAACTCAGGATGGCTCCGTAACGTTGCTATTACAGACTAGTGACATACTAGTGACATACGCAAACAATACTCGGCAGTTTGAGAAGGATCTGAGTGGGTGTAATATAGTGTGTGTGTGTGTGTGATATTGGTTACAGCTATGTGCAATCAGTACAATGGATGATGGGAAATGTAGTCCAGAGTGACATGCAACAGTCTGTGTAATGTGAAATTCAATATAATGGGAGGGCGACCTCTGGTGGCAAGCGGACAGAAGTCCATGGACAGGATTCATAACAACAATGACTAATATATCAAATTACTGGATCAAGGAAAGGCATAACAACGATTTTCTATACCAGTACTATAACATGATTCAAAATATAAATTTTTTTTATTTTATTTTTTATTAAAACATACATAATACTGTTTTTATTATTATTATTATATCTGCATTCGTTTAGGTGTATTAGATTACAAAGTAAAAAATTATTATAATTAATAAATTAATTTGGTACAGTGCTGGGGTCAGACTTGTGGTCCCGTCTTGTTGTTGTTCCTTCCATAGCACAGAAACTGAACTTGTTAAAATAAAAAAATTACATGCTTCTTGCGTCAGACCAAGGTTGCATCTCATTGCTAGTTTTACTTGATCTTAGTGCTGCATTCGATACTATAGTTCATGACATACTCATAGATCGATTACAAAACTATACAGGTATTCAAGGGCAGGTTTTAAGATGGTTTAGATCCTACCTGTCCGATCGCTTCCATTTTGTTCATTTAAATGGGGAGTAATCTTAATTATCACCAGTAAAATATGAAGTGCCACAAGGATCTGTCCTAGGTCCTCTGCTATTTTCGATATACATGTTGCCCCTTAGTAATATTTTTAGAAAGTACAGGATTAGTTTCCACTGTTATGCTGGTGATACTAAACTATATATCTCAACAAGAACAGATGAAACTTCAAAATGATCTAAGTTAACAGAGTGTGTTTAAAATATAAAAGATTGGATGACCAATAATTTTCTCCTATTAAATTCGGATAAGACAAAGATATTACTTATTGGATCAAAAGACAGTACACAGAATCTCTTGTATTACAATTTGCAACTAGACGGATGTACGGTTTCTTCCTCTACAGTCAAAATCTGGGTGTTATATTAGATAGCAACTTGTCTTTTGAAAGTTATATTTCCCATGTTACAAAAACAGCATTCTTTCATCTTAGAAACATTGCCAAGCTATGAAGCATGTTATCTGTTTCTGATGCAGAAAAGTTAGTTCATGTATTCATGACCTCTAGATTGGACTATTGTAATGCACTGCTAGGTGGTTGTCCTGCATCTTCAATAAACAAGCTACAGGTAGTCCAAAATGCAGCGGCTAGAGTCCTTATCAGGTCAAGAAAATATGATCATATTACCCCAATTTTACAGTCTCCGCACTGGCTACCTATTAAGTTCTGTATCAGTTACAAAATATTATTACTTGCCTATAAGGCCCTTAATGGGTTAGCTCCTGCGTACCTAACTAGTCTTCTACCACGCTACAATCCATCACGCTCCCTAAGGTCGCAAAACTCTGGACTTTTGGTAGTACCTAGGATAGCAAAGTCCACTAAAGGAGGTAGAGCTTTTTCATATTTGGCTCCCAAACTCTGGAATAGCCTTCCTGATAACGTTCGGGGTTCAGACACACTCTCTCTGTTTAAATCTAGATTAAAGACACATCTCTTTGGCCAAGCATTCAAATAATGCATCTCATAATCTTGTACTGCAGTTGTATCTGATCAAATGCACATTATTATTCTTTAGTTTGGGTTAAACAAATAAATTTTGCTTGGTTGGAACAGCAGCTACGCTAATTATGTCTCTATTTGTTTCTCTGTTTTTGCCACGGGATTGATATCCTGTGGTAACTAGGATTTACACAAGCTTCAGTCTGGATCCAGAACACCTGAGAAGCGATGATGCCAACCCCTCAGAGGACCTCAGATGATGCCAACCCTGAAACAACATACAGAACGACCACATTTTGCTATAAGTTTGATTGCATCATATAATAATTGCTGTTAATAGTGTTCATCGTCTGTTTGATTACGTCTTTAATTGATTTTTCCGTACATTTTCGCAATATGTACATTAACTGACAGTCACCACTGATAAGCTACCACTAAATATTGTAGAAACTTAATTTGCTGTAAAGTTGCTTTGCAACGATTTGTATTGTGAAAAGCGCTATACAAATAAACTTGAATTAAATTGAATTGAATTGAATGTGTTCCTTGTTTTTCCTCTTATGCCCTTATTTGGTCCTTCCTGTTTCCTGTTCCCATTATGTTTATTGATCCTATGTGTTTCTCGTCATCCCCTCGGTCATGTCGTGTATTTAAAGTGTTTCCTATTCTGAGTTGGTGGTCCGAATGCACCAATAAGCTGGATGTCAACCACCGTTAAACTGGAAAGAAGAAGAAGAAGAAGAAGAGTTGGTGGTCCGGTATTGAATGTTCGTTCTGGTGCTATGTCTGTGTCTGCCTGCCCTGTATTACTCCGAAGTTGAAGATTAAAGACTGTGTTTTGAGTTACTCCAGTGTCTCCTCGTCTCCTTGTGCCACCACAGTAGCCGAAGCGTGACAGAAAATCGGACCCACACAGTAATAAGCGGCGCTCCTTCTCCCCGTTTTGTTTTCCGTTTTTTGAAAATGTTTTCTTTTGTTTTCCTGTTTTTCCCCTGAGGCATGGAAACCGATCAGATAGTGCTACATCCTTAATAACAATGGATGAAATGTTTAGACCCTTACTGATCTAGACTGTGTCCACGATTGTGTGTGGGGCTATGCACATGCTGAATCAGGTCAAATGTGTTTAAAACACTTATAATTTATTTTGTAGCACTGATTTCTGCATTATCTATGTGGTATTAAAATCCTCATGAATATCAAACAATCCAAACTCACTCCGAGTAAATCATTGATAACAATTCTGAAACTCTTTCAACAAAGGCTAAGCGTATTTTAGAGACCTGTAAATAATGATAAATATAATGTGTGGAGCACCTTTCAGCACAATACCAAAAGACAAATACTGTATTTTGGTAAAAATATTCACCGATTGACACTTGCTTGCACTGATAGACATCTTTAAATAGAGCAGCTACACCTCCACCGCTCCTAACAGCTCTTCATAATAACAAGTAAAGTTAAGAGGTTCTGTTGGCCCCGCTTGTTCTGTAACTTTTTGAATGTTTTGCTGCTATCATAGCGTGGGACCTCGACACAAGCACTGAAGCTTTATCAGTTGTTTTTGGTGACACCTACAGCAAATTGAGGAGGGTGTAGGAGCATAGTGTTGTGGCAGCAGCCGAAGAGTTCTCACAGGAGGAGGATGACTCTCAGGCTTTGTGTTTGGGGGCACCGGCCGGATGTAGTTTATGTCTTAAAGCTTAAGAAGCAGGGAGGCTGGCGAGAAGGCTAATGTGTCCCTGGTGAGAATGGGCTTTGCCTTTGGTGTTTCTCGTGGCTGCAATATGTTTTCCCTGTCTTCCATGGCAGTTGTTCCTCCAGAATTCTTGGAGTTCAAGTCCTTGGAGCTGTTCTAATATTTCACATCTGTCTGTGATGAGCTCTGTGGGCTGGGCTCAGCCGGGATAGTGTCAATGAGCAGTGCTTGTTGTGGCTGCGTTGTGTTATCAGTGTCCTTGTGGGATGTATCAACCACATGACGATTCGGGAGCTGATGTGAAGTCCTGTGGACATTTATACTCTGTCCAGGTGTGTGTGTGCCAATCAGGTTGAGTGGTTTGGCACACACTACTGAAGGATGACAGAGGGAGAAGTAGATATTGTCCTTTAGCACTCTTGCACCAAGTTTGTTTTGGGTGGAGGCCATCCAGTTTAAACAGTTGTCTATGGCCCCAGAAAAGATTGAAGTTGTTGATGAAGTTCACTCCTTTTAGATTGAGGGTTCTTTGTAGCCATGTATTAAGCAACCATGAAAACATGTTAGTTCTTCTTGCCGGGAGTGGCCCACTGATAACCGACTGAACTTTAAGTCTTCGAAGTGATTTGAAATGATTTCACTGAAATCCCTTTTAATATTCTTTCTGATATCATTCTTTCATTCTTCCCCACATGAATGAATGATTTGATTTGCGTCTTGTGCTTCTTAATGTTCTAATTCGCGCTGTCCAATCATAATGTTTCTTGAGAAAGCAGCTTCTATTTGTAGGCCGTGCGCCTTATAATGCTGATTATAGAGTTGTCCACATCAGATCCGGGAATCGGCTGTGCTCTGGGCTGAAGCCCCTGTCTGCTTGACCTTAACGCTTGTTAGTAGCAATTTAGCTACTTGCTGAGACTATCCATGTTCACCCATTTGGGGATTCCTCATCCAATTCTTAATGCATCAATCGGGTTTTTCAGGTTACTTATGTAAGCATGGTTCCCTGAGTAAGGAATGAGACACTGCGTCCTCTAGGGGTCGCTATGGGGAAACT